>CM042239.1:12998382-13353382 GCA_023566225.1 Romanogobio albipinnatus | reverse complement strand
TATTTGGGGCCCCTTGGTGCCACCAAAACGACTGACTATTGTCAGTTCTTGATAATTCGCACACCCATTATCAATGTTATTAGATGTAGCTGTGTTTTTACCCTCATACGGTTTTTAAGTGTAACAGTAGCAAACCCACAAGAGGGGTCAGATGTTAACTTGCACTTTAATATTCAAAGTCTTACAGTACTACAGTTCAGACTGGGATATGTACACTTTAAAATAAAAAAAAAAAAAATAAATAAAAAAAAAATATATATATATATATATATATATATATTTAAAAGAAGCCTCTTATGCTGAATATGCTCACAATTTTTGCCCCAGGATTATTCGATGAATAGAAAGTTCAAAAGAACAGCATTTATCTGAAATAGAAAGCAATTCCAAAGAATCCTGAAAACAATTTTTTTTACACAACTGTTTTCATCACTGATAATAATCAGAAATGTTTCTTGATCATCAAATCCTCATATCAGCATGATTGGTGAAGGATCATGTGACACTGAAGACTGGAGTAATGATGATAAATTCAGCTTTGATCACAGGAATAAATTACACTTAATTTACTATATTCGCATAGAAAACAGCTATTTTAAATTGCAATAATATTTCACAATATTACTGTCCGTTTTTACGGTATTTTTGGTCAGATAAATGCAGCCTTGGTGAGCAGAAGAGACTTCTTTTAAAAACAAGAAAAGTTGATGGATTTCTTGAAAACGTTAAACAGCTTTTATTTTGGCAGAAACACGCAGAAAGACCTTTTATTCATTTATAAGTGATCCTCATTACGAATTTGGGAAGATGTTTGCTGCATTGCCTTCCCAAATTATCAATTTGAGCGACTCAACAATATAGCCTAGGCCTACTTGCAGAGAAGCATTTGCTGTGAACAGAAACTGAAAGCTATGCTGTACTCCATCCAAAACATGCAGCACGTCAGATAAGATATTCGCACTAAACCATATCACATTCTCAAATCCATCCATTCATAAAAAGGTTATCAGGCAACTGACGTAGCACCGTTTCAGCGCTGATTTTTCTCGCACTTTGGACTTTGAACCCTGGCTAACAAGCTAATAGTGTCCAGCCAATGGTGCTGCAAGCTCGTGCAGCGCTGTCAGAATCAATCCGTGCATATATTAGAAAGCTTTTTTTTGTGTCAATACAATTTAAGTCAATGGGGTCCAACGTTGTTTTGGACTATCTAGTAATTGTTTAAAGGTCCCGTTCTTCGTGTTTTTTGAAGCTTTGATTGTGTTTACAGTGTGCAAGATTACGTGTTCATGTTTCACGTGTAAAAAAAAATTTTTTTTAACACAATTTACTGATCTGTACACCGCTGTTTTCACTGTCCTAAAAACGGCTGATGAGTTCCTTTATTCTATGAAGTCCCTCCTTCAGAAATACGTAACGTAGTGATTTGACAGCAGCTTAGCGCACGTGGAAAGGTCACGCCTCTTAACGGGAGATGTATGCACTCAATGATCTCTACAGCGTCCCTGGGAAAGCCAAACAAAGGTGATTTGACTCCGGGATAAAAATAACAGCGTCTCGACGACATGGCGACAAACACACTCAAACGCAACACTTCCTTTTCTCCACGCGACACGTCCTCTTCTCCACGTGGGACAGCAACAAGACCACGCCCCCTTTTTTGCGTATTCTTGTGGGCGGAGGTTAGTCTGTTCTACTGTTCTACTGACGTCATTTATGAAGGAAGTACCAGGATGTAGTCCAAGCCAGCCGTTCGCTGTAGGCTTTGAAAGGGAACTTCTGTTAAATAAAATATCTCGCTTGGCATTGAACTTTGAGCTTTATAATTTTACAGGTATTATTTATGCTCTAACAGCAACATTACACACTAACTAAAGTTTGAACAATGGGATCACGAAGAACGGGACCTTTAAGGCCATTTCGCGATTTCAATAAAGCAATATGCAGCAAGTAATTTAATGTGTTCTTGGGGGCCCCCTGGTGGCGAATGGGGCCCTAAGCAGCCGCTTAGTTCGCTTATGCCTTGGGCCGGCTCTGCAAAGAGTTGTTGTGTGGTTGGCTGCACCAGTAATGTTTGTAAAAACCCAAATTTGAAATTCATTCCTTTGCCACGTAAAAAGAAATATCCGGACAGATGGCAATTATGGCTGCAGGCGATACGTCGAGAAGACAGCGACAGGAGGCTGTGGGATCCTGCATCTCCACACACTTATGTTTGCGGACAACATTTCATATCAGGTAGGCCTAAGCTATCTAAAATAGCTTATCATGTCTCATTAATAATTATGCTGTTGTGTATTAACTGAAATATCAGTGTATTTGAATTAGCCTACTGAAAACTTAGCCTAGCCTACTGTACTGTCTCGTTTGGGGGCGATAACAGAGGATGGGTGGAAATAGGTAAGTCTTATACTTTCATAATCATAGCTAATGTCAGCTTCTTGTGATTACAGGCAGCCAAATAAACGACAGACTTCATCCCGAATGTGCCGTATATCGACCATAGACTGTAAAAAAATATGGACGTAGTGTCCGTGACGTCCCCAATAGGATTCTGAAGAGCAGTTTTGAAGAGTAAAGTAGGGTCGAGCTGGCCGTCGTCATCTACAGAAAATGGGCAAAGAGGCGGGACGTGGGCAGAACTGAGGTGACGTGATGACTAACAGACAGCAGAAAAATGGCTATACACCTGTCACTCAAAGTGGCCACGCCCTTAATTATGCAGAACTTTGAGGCTTTATATAATGTAAACCAATGAGTTATAAAAAAATTCACCCCCCTCACAGTCGTCATGAAGGGCAAAATTAGCCGTACAGACCAAAACCACAATTTGTCCCAGGCTGTAAACATGTGTTTCTTCTGCTGTAAAGTTGGGCATTTTAACATGAGGCTCAATGAGATTCTGCTCTCTTCTGGAGCCTGTCCCTAGTGGCCAGTCGATTAATTGCAGTTTAAGTCACTTCCGTATTGGCTTCAAGAGAAACTGCGGGAGGTCGCCGCTTGATATCAACGCTCAGGGTGCTTCATTGATTTCAACGAGAAACCTTTGGCGTCATACACAGTCGTGATGAAATATATTGGGTTATGATTTTGCCATTATGACATGTTGGAGTGTAATTCAAAATTTTATCAGCCAGCATAATTTTATTTACACTATTTAGGCACGTTTGAATATGTAACCCAACCCCATCCCATCCCTAAACCTACCATTTTGTGTATTATATGATATAAAACAGCATATTACAGGCAGATACGACTGCATGCACAATTGACCTATCGGTAAGCCCCACCCCCCTTAGTTACTGTTGCTAACTCGGACAAACAAACAGAGTTGCTAACTGTCTTAAAATGACAGTGTCAGTGTGAAAACCCTTTCATCTATCTATCTATCTGTCTGTCTGTCTGTCTTTTTGTTTATCTATCTATCTATCTATCTATCTATCTATCTATCTATCTATCTATCTATCTATCTATCTATCTATCTATCTATCTATCTATCTATCTATCTATCTATCTATCTATCTATCTATCTATCTATCTATCTATCTATCTGTCTGTCTGTCTGTCTGTCTGTCTGTCTGTCTGTCTGTCTGTCTGTCTGTCTGTCTGTCTGTCTGTCTGTCTGTCTGTCTGTCTGTCTATCTCAAAGTTTGTCTCGAAGAACTTTTTTTTATCTAGTTAAAGCTTGCATTAAGTCGGAATTCCCCATTTAAGGATTTTGCCAGGCATGTCAGATTCCTTCAAAGGGAAAACCGAAACCTTTCCCAAGTATGATGACAGTGACAGTGTCGGTGTGAAAACCTTTATCCCAAATTGGTTTTGGACATACAATGTAGCGGACCCCCTCCGATTGATGGCCAAACTTAAATGATGGTTTATTAAGTTTATTGCGTCCTTTTTCACTCAAAAAAAAATCACCATAAGAGCTGAACAAACAATTAGCATAAGAAGTGCGCATTAACGGCTCATTCACAAACGCTCTCTCTGTTGCATTATCATTAACATACACAGCAAATTACAGTAATCACAGTAAACAAACATATACAGACATTATGCCTTTTCAGGGGTGCTTATAAACTGTAAACTTTGTATCTGAAAACAACTCCGATAAACTGCCTTTCACGCCCGCATTGCTCCGTACACTATAATACCCATCGAAATAGGAGTCCCTCCTTAGTAAGACAGATAATGCAGACCTTAAACATATCTAAACTCACAGAAATGTATGTGTTTTGACCTACACTGTTACGTGAGCGCAGTTAGTTATTTCGATTTGAATGTTAGCAGGGAATCACTAACTTTAATCGCAACTTAATGAGAGTATGACGACCAGAAAATCCTCTCAGGGTACCTGGAGTCAGTGTTACAGTACCCCAGACACATCGTTTTACCATGTTGGTAGCATAAACTCCATCAAACCGATGAGAGCTTCGGATTTGCCAATGTTTCTCTATGGCGCTGAAACCTAAAGATGTCCGAGTTCCGGAGTGTGCACGACTGATACTCAACTGCCATTGGCTCATCTGTGTTTGAGGGGAGGGGCTTACCGATAGGTCAAAATATTCAAAAAGTATAAATATTCCAAGTATTCCGAGGCCAAATGATTGATTTGTGTGAAGAAAATCCCAAAAGCGATCAGTGTCTCCATCCGCCGAAGATCATGAACACATTTAAAAAAAATTGATAGTCCAAAACAACATTGGACCCCATTGACTTAAATTGTATTGACACATTTTTTAAAGACCAATCCTGATCAGTTTATTGAGGCGTATAGTCACTTTGAATAGTAATAAATAGTGGTCTACTCACTTTTTCCATCAAGAAATTGGCTCTTCTGTTCATCTATGGTCCACAAATCAATCATTACAAAATGTAAATTCGCATGCTTTGGTAAATTACATTGCTCTTTATTTGACATAGCTTAATTTCATAGAGTGTGCATGGTTTTTCACAGCACTGTACTGTATCAAAAGTACATTTGAAAAGTAAGATGATGTAAAAGTAATATTTTGCAGGTAGTGGCACATCTATGAACACATCCCACAGCAACAATAGCCCTTGTGCAGTTCCCTCTCCTAGTAACCAAGTCATCTCTTGATAATAAATGTCAGTGAAACCAACTCCCATCCTAGCGATACGACGCATGGCATCAGGGGAGGGAAAGAGACAGCCTACGAAAACATACACGTGCAGCGTAAAAGCGGCTCGTGTTAAACGGTGACAAAGCTGAGTCAAGAGTTTGTTTTCTGACCTGTGACTTTACAACGACCCAGAATGGACCCCGCACTCGCGTTTGAAAAGGCACAAACCGCTTCATCTTGAAAGAAAACAGAGGCGCTGGCCCGGTGAGTGAATCTTTCATCCTTCTTTCACCCACTCAGCTAATAGAACACCCAGTGACAGCAATCTAGTCAAGCTGTCTTATGCAAATAAACTCACAGTCCAAAGAGAAATGTCAATGTACATGTACTTAACCAGTTCTCTTGAATAATTATCCCACGTGTCCAATTTTCAGTGCAGCTACATTTCATTCTTGCTAAAAAACACTATCGGTGTCCAAGTGCAGGTCACATGACCATATTATTGTTGTGTATTATATTTCAGCTACAAGTGTAAATAAACACGTTTGCATATTTAGCACATGTTAAAGTCCAAGTCTGTAAGATATTGCTGCTGTAATTCTATCGAGACTTGCATTGCTAGGCAGCCCCTCCAGTGAGTGATGGTTGCTCTGACTATATCTCCCCTTTGAGAGTTGGATTGAAACTGCAACACTAATAAGAAAACAGACAGAGGGGTTTATTAGAAGCTGTCCTAATAAACCCTGCTGTGTTTGTTGCTTTTTGTATGTGCAGTTACCATACATGTGTACATATTTCACGCTTCAAAGATGCAACGCTTACTATTTCCCATTTAATGCGCACAAGAAAGCTAAATCTGATGATATGTGCACTGGAAGAAAAAGTGTGTTGGATTTACATGATTTAATTGTGTACATCAGTCCCACATGAATCAATTAAGTTAAACATAATTTGATCATAGAATGAATACATTTTAAGTGACCCAATTAAGTAGTCTCAAAGTTAATTTTATATGGCTCCCTGACATTATTCAGGCAATCAATTTCATATCTTCACTCATCCAATTCAACTTCATTTATTACTGCACTAGAAAGTTGACAAACTTTTAGCTAACAATAGCATACATTAGCATCTTAAATGCTAAGCATTCAGCAAAGCCAATATGAGATTATTAGTCCACAGCCTAAGCAAATGCTTCACTCTTCTCCACAATGGTAACCCACTACAATTTAAATTGGTCTAATAATTCCAACATAATTGAACATTAAACACTATTAAACACAATCAAGTCTACCCCTTTCTCAACTTGCTCAAAAATACATAAAATAAAACGTTACTCTCTCTTGATTTAGCCAAATGCAAAGCATTTTATGCATTTTCAGTTACTGCAACACAAATCATTCATGTAATCTCAACACAAAGGGATTAAGTAAACTTCAATTTGACTTATATTTAAGTGGATTGAACACAATCAAATTAAGTTGGGACAAACTGTATAGCAATTGTGTTGCTTTAGCTCGCTTTAACAAGCAGTAAAAATCGTTTTTTTTTTTCTTTTCAGTGTGCTGTAACTCCAATACCAAAGACGACACTTTCATCTTTACTGTATATGTTAGTGTATACATTACATTACACACATTTAATAATCACAAGGTCTGTGTGACACTTTGGGGGTGTTCTGTAATTGTGCAGACAGTTTCTTAACATTTTAGCATGAATGTGATTTCATGAGCAGGAAGAGTGAGAGAAGTAACTGGCGTGTGTCGCGTAGATTACGTCACGGCAGTTTCCTGTGGCGTCGCTATGACGACCAGGTACTATTGTGGAGGTACTATCTGCAATGGAAAACGGAGCGAAAAGCGAGCCGAGACGAGGCGAGTTGAGTCAAGTCGAGCTGGTACTGGTAATGGAAAAGCGCCAAAACAGGAAACGGATCAGTTCCACTTAACTAGTTCCAATTAACTAGATTAGTGCTGATTAAGCAGGTTTCATCTGGTAAATAAAAAGTAGTGTTCCATCTTTATGTGCATGTTTATATGTAAAATGGTTAAGGATATACCAACTATAGCACTTAAAACTGAATTTTTTTGTTTATTGAACAGTCATTAATTTCATATGGCTTTTTGATTGTAATTAAATTATTGTAATTTTGATTGTATTTAATAATGATTGTAATTTTTGCAGTAAAAGACTATAAAAACGCTAGAGTTAAAAAAACCAGTAAGTTCACTTAGGCCTACTATATGTGACACTGGACCACGAAACCAGTCATAAAGGCATGACCTCTTTTTGAAACATTGAAATAAAAATACGTTTTCCATTGGTGTTTGGTTTGTTAGGATAGGACAATATTTGGATACAACTATTTGAAAAATCTAAATCTTGAGAAAATCGTTGAAAACAGTTGTCCAAATGAAGTCCGTAGCAATGCATATTACTACAAATAATACATTTTTCATATATATTTAGGGTAGGAAATTTACAAAATATCTTCATGGAACATGATCTTTACTTAATATCCTAATAATTTTTAGCATAAAAGAAAAATCTATCATTTTGACCCATGCAATGTATTGTTGGCTATGACTGGTTTTGTGTATGGTGAAAACTGTAGTAGATCAAACATGACATTTCATGTAATTGTGCAGTAAAGTACAGTTAATTGTATAGTTTTTGGAAGTGAAAAAGAACGTCACACTGTAAAAAAAAAAAAAATTGGAAAAATTGTGAAAATTGATCATTACATATTGGCCCAATAAATGACTTCCAAATAATTATCCCCATGCAAAAAGATGCATTGTACTAATCATAGCTTAAGGTCTTCACTCAAAATTAAAATGTTATATTCACTGAACATATTTAATTGTGCTCAGTCAAACTATGAAGTCGAAGAGAAAAATGTATGTTGGGTGAACAAGTCCTTCGTCCGCAAAACTGTATACGCATGCGCAAAATGTGCTTGAGGAAAACCGTTCGTGTGGAGAGTTCAAATGCGGAGCGTGGGAGCAGCGGGAGCGCAAGCAGACTGCTGAGCCAAACGGTGCTGAGGACCGAAACAAACATTCCCAAGAGAATAGAGAGATATTCATCATCACAAGACGTTGGTGAGTATTGAGCACTGAAATTATTCTCCAGAGTTTTGCTTCATGACCCGGTATGAAGTTTAAAAGACATTTTGTATAATCATGAGTTCATACAATCATTGGTTTCATGAGTGTGTTCTCGTTTACTACATAATTGTCTAACGGTAGCCATTAGTTTTATTTTCCTCATGTCTTAGCCTATATGTCTAAAATAATAGGTGATAAGTAAATTAAGTCATTTGTGTGATTATATGCGGCATGCGACCGTTGAACCCGGTGCTGTCAGATTGCATTTGGAGTCGGCCTCTTTCATAGCCTGACGTCGTCATACTCAATTCTAGTCAGAATCTGAGTCTGATACTGCTCCGTTGGGCTGTGATTATGGGGTGTGTTTAAACCGAACCAGAAAAGACCTCAATTGGATAGACCTACAACCAATCAGAGCAACGGAGCCACGCATAACGTTAGTTGTCAAATGTCAACAGAACTCAACTGCACTGTGTTTTCCAAGTCCGCGGGTTGAAGCAATATATATAGACCCAGGAATGCGAAATTTAGCAGGCAGTCCAGCCAAAATAACACATATTTTACCCCCCAAATGCCATTTTTCCGGAGAACCCACCCCCCCCCCCCCCCCCCCCCCACCCGGAAAGCTATTGGGCTTGTTTTTAGCTAGTTTTGAGTAGCAATTGGGCGGGTTTTGCTGTAAAAACTTGGCAACCCTGTCTGCACGCACGCTGGAATAAGTAACGTTAGAAGAAGAAGATGAGTGTAAACGATCTTTGCCGGTGTTTTAAAAAAAGAATTTAAGGATACACAGTGTTTTTTTACAGAGATTTACAGAGTACTTACCAACACGATCATCATTTCTGAGAGAAATAGTAAAGGTGAATGCATATACGAACAAGTTCTCCGTTTAGGATAAGAACAAATTCAACCCAAGCGCCTTTGATGACGTGGATGATTACGTTACTGTTTATCATCTGTCCATCATCGTCTAAAGCCCGCCCTGACAATTTCATTGGTCCGAACAGTTTCTGTTCGGCATAATTACTCCTCTACGGATCAAGTCCAGACCGAACTGCCCATGCAAAAAAAATTGTGTGTGTGGGGGGGGGTAAGTTCGTCTGGCATCCAGGCTACCTCTTTCAGGGCTTGAGTTATCGCCTTTTAATATCAAACACGTCAAGCTCGTGATTTTCTTATTCATCCATTCATTCGTCTCATCCTCATTATATAATGAAGAACTTCTGTTCTGTCATTTGCCAGATGTGATGCAGGGGAACTTTGCCATTAATGTTAGTTTTTATTTTTATTTGCAGGTTTTTAGCCTATGCAGTGCCGCGTTTTCTTCATCACATTAAGACATCCTGTTATGCAGAAGACTTCTTGACATCTTGAATATTCAGAGTTTTTCCTTATTGAAAATAAGGTATTTTCACCCAAATATCCTGTGTTGGAATTTACTTGTTAATAAAGTAATGTGATAAAATGTCAACCCTGTTGTCTGTGTTCTGTATTTTGCTTAATATATTTATGTTTTTAGTCATTTTTGTCTTTTGGGACAGTGAGAAATAAACAATTGTTACTACAATTTAAAATATTTAATTGGACCAGTTTCACTGTAAAACATTTCTCCAATTTTCTAGTGACCGATCAATTCTAAATTTTTTAGTTGACCAAATTGAAAAATTTAGATGTGATCGGTCACTAGAAAATTTTAAATTGGAGAGGCCTGACATTTTTTACAGCATTGGTAAATTAAATTTTTCCATTGGCTCAACATATTATTTGTAATTGAGCCCATGTTAACAGACTGTTGCCACAATGGATACAATTCAATTCACAGAAATTCAATTTGGCCAATTGAATAATTTAGATGTGATGGTTCACTAGAAAATTTTTAATTGGAGAGGCCTTACATTTTTTACAGTGCATTTACATTCCCAGAATTCCCTGTATGCGTGACATTTTCATATTTGATAGGTTTTCATCAGTTATATGAGTTATGGACGTGTTAAATGAATGTTTATTGCATTATTTTAGTGTTACCATGATGGGGTTTTGTGTTTGTGTGTCTTCATAATAGGATTTATATCATTTTGTGGGAAAGCTACTTTCAATGAGATTTTTTTTTCAAAATAATGCAAATGCCTTTCCCTTTTTGCCCATCTTACTGTTTCTTATGCTGCCTTCATGTGATATCATAATTATCATAACTATGAATTTCCAAGTTAAAAATTGGACATGAATGGCCTCTCAAGTCATATTTACCACTGGGAATCTCTCAGATAATTTTGATACACAAGTTCCAGAGTTGGGCGAGCCATAAACTTTAAACATGGCGTATAAACAGCTGCATCTCCTTGTCTTGTCGTTAAAGTAGTGCATATTTGCATACATGAATAATCATTTAAAGCATATTGTATGTTTTATACACAGCAAAAATAGCCTGTATTTGACACGAATACCAGAATTGTCAGCAAGATGACTATCTAGATTGCGCTGTGAATGTTTATATGGTTGTAAATGAATGAGATGCTAAATATCATTTTGGCTTTAATAAGATTTTCCCAATAAGTAGGCAAGAATAAACCTGGTGTCCTCCATGATTCCTGTTCTTTCAGACATCAAAGCACTTGAATGTGACGAGCTTGTAATCACGACTTCAGAAGTGGGAAGTAGGACATTTCTGATAAACATGAGAAGGCCTGCCAAAGATGAAAATGAGACCTGTATGTTTATATGAAAATGTTTAAGGACACACAAAGTATAGCACCAAAAACGAACATTCTTTCTCACTGAACTCTTTTTTCTAGGTTAATTCAGAAGAGGACGACTCTGGAAGTCCCTACTGGAGTTTGAAAGCTTCCTCCATCATGTCAGAGACTCGACCAACCCCTGCACAAACTGAGGTGCCTTCAGAGTCTCCAGAGGTGGAGTGTCCAGTTTGCTATCAGGAGTATGACCAGGACTCCAAACTCCCACGCATGCTGGAATGCCTTCACGTCTTCTGTACAGAGTGCCTCCACAAAATCCAGCTCACTCCTTTGCACCCGCCTGACCCTAACAGCGCCCCCTCGATCTCCTGCCCCCTGTGCCGCCACTCCACCCCGCTGAAGGGTGGCGACACACACTCTCTCCCCTGCAACTCACGGATTCTCGCCCAGCTCCCTCCCGTAGCCTTCCGCCTCCCTGCGTCGGTGTCTGCCCGGCTGGCCACGGTGACCCAGCGCTTGGTTCTGTCCCTGGGGGAGAGGGACACCCGCTTCATAATCCTGCCCACTGTTAGTCTGAGGGTGGAGCAGATGGGAGACAGCACAGAACTGGTAAACCCACCTGGGGTGCAGCATCGAGAGATGGCGGTTCTGAGGAGACAAAAGAAGAGCCTGATGTGTGTGCAGGTTCTGGCTATCATCTTCTGGATTATGTTTGTGGTGACTTGTGTTTTTGGGGTTGTGTTTGGGCCAAGCTTTTTTCACAATTAAGAAATTAAGGACATGGGGCCTATACCATGAAGCCGGTTTAGCTGGCTAGCCAGATATGTTTAAGCTTAGTTTGTGCCAATCCTGGGTTTTTGGTACCCTTAAAGAGGTTTGGCTTTTAGCCGTGTTCATCTCCATAGTAACTTACGCTCCGCGGCTAACCTGCTCCAGGGCAGGTTATGTTCTGGATAAGAGATCTCAAACTGAAATTGGACCAATCAGCTGTGAGCAAAGTGACACACCTCTGATGCAATAAAGCCACTCCCCCTTTTTCTACTCCAATTAAAGGTCACTACATAGCAAATGTTTTTTAAAGACTAAAGTGTCTGGCTTTTAACAATGCTTATTTATAATAATAAAAACGTTGGTTTATTTATCCTTTATGTAATTATTATACCCTTAATCAATTACACATGTATAATTTTAGTTAATCAATCATTAATAGTGTGAGATGGTGGTCCAGTGGGTTAAACCATGGAACTGAAACGCAGAAGGTTGCTGGTTTGATCCCAGCGGTCACCACCAGTGTGTCCTTGAGCAAGGCACTTTACTCCACATTGCTCCAGGGGGATTGTCCCTGTAATAAGTGCACTGTAAGTCGCTTTGGATAAAAGCGTCTGCCAAATGCATAAATGTAAATGTAATAGGCACTTGGTTAAAATTAATATAAATAGCCTATATAAAGGTCATACAAATACGCTTTAAAATCAATAAATAAAGCTATAAAAAGACTACATGTGAGCTTAAATGTTCAATTCTCTCTATATATCAACTAAACTAACTTCATAACTTTTACTTGCATTGACGTAGTAAGATTTTTCTTTAAGTTGTCCTCTTTTATAGACAGCTCTTTTTTTCTTCCTGTGTAAATTAGTTTAAGTTCTTAGTATTTTTCAATCATGTCATATCCTGCAGAAGAGAGAAATTAATCTCACTGCTTCTCTCAAGAGAAGTGAATCTGTTTCCTTGATCCACAGCGTGTGATTGGCTGTTCACTGCTGATGTCACAGCTAAACTCCTAAACTCAGATCAAAGCCTGAGTTGACAGAGAAAGCTGATGATCAGCATCATGGGACCAACAAAGCCTGAATAGATTGGTTTGGTTTGGTTTTGTCAACTCGAAACTAGTCCTGTAACCCTGAGTTTGTTAAACTACCATCATGGTACAGGCCTATGGTTGTATATATATATATATATATATATATATATATAAATGCATTAGTATGTCCCTGCATCTTCCAAATGAAAACTTTTAGTTCATTATAAATAGAACATTTTGATGACATGTTTTTGTCTATTCCAGGGTTCCCACTCTTTCATGAACATCAAATTCAAGGACTTTCAAGGACTTTTTAAAGCACCTTTTATTTTAAATCAAGCACAATAAATACGATAAAGGTGGGTGTGTTACTGCCAATTTATCAAATACCTACTGTACCTGTGTCTATCATTAATGCAGTAACGCTAAGGCATATACTGACAACTAAAATACAATTTCTAATGAGGAAAACTGTCCAATTTTACAAAATCCAGTGAGGAAAGAGGCTGGTGTACAAGAGCGAGCGAGTTTTAACGAGAGATGCAGTTTGCAGGTCTCTTATTCCTGCTTTTAACATTTTTTTCACTCTAGTTTTTGTTTTCTTTTTTTATAAATCATTACTTAATTAAAACATCAAAATATAGAAATAATAATGTATACATGCATTTTCCAAGTAAATGAAAAGATATGGACAAGTTAATTGTTAGGCATAAAAAACGTGCAAAATTATTTATTAAATCACCTGTACATGTACCTTTTTAAAAATAAATTTGAAGGCTTTTAAGACCTGCACATATTTTATATTAAACATATATAATAACAGCCCATTTCAAATGTTAACGTGCTTTTCTTCTTTTTATTTTTTGAGCGGTGATGAAATATTGCTCTTGTAAATACTTGCCAGCATTTCAGTAATGAAAGTCTAGATCTTTAAAATGCATCAAAATTACAGCAAAGCGCAACCGTACGGTGCTCTGCAGGGGTCAAAAAGGATATAAACAGTGAATTTTGAAGTGATCTCATCTTGAAAACTCAGAGATGTGGATTCGGACGGCAATGAAATGACCACCCGACCTTGGTTTTTGTCTAAAACAGTGGGTAATTCGGCCGGGGATTTTTACGCGGGTGATGGGAGAAAAACACTGACATTCTGGATTCGGACGGCAATAAAATCCCAGACTAGCCCCTGACAATGATGAAAATACCTCACGACCCCACGAGAAACAATTACCATCCGAATAGGGCTTTTGACAGTAGATGGCGCTTATGGAACAGCAGAAATATATTGAAATAGCTTCCTCCCTTAATGCTGTTTTGTTCTGGCTTTGGCAGCGCACGAAGGCCAATTTTTGTAATAGCACCATGCTACTCTAACAAAATGCAGTTCATGCTTAATTCAAGCACTTTCAAGGACCTATGTTTGTTTTCAAGTACTTTCCAGGCCTTGAATCCATGTGTCTGAAATTCAAGAACTTTCAAGTACTTTCAAGAAGCGTGGGAACCCTGCTATTCTGTCAACTGACCCTAAACATTTTCCCAAAAAATATTTGTCATTAAATAACAAAAGGTAAACCAATTGGCATTTTTACATGAGCAGAGTTTAAGATAAATAAATAAACAACATTTTGTTCAAAGTATAGACCAAAAGTATTGTGACACCTGGTTGACAAATGTGAGAGAAGCATACAGTGGAATGTTCATAGTTAATGTTTTAAACTATACACTTGTAAACTGACTTTATACATCCACAAAACAGTAACCTTTTGGTTAACTGGTTAAAGTTACACTATGTAACGTTTTGTCCTAAACCGCATGCCCTCTGCGGAAGGACCTTGTTTTGGTTGTGCTTCGGCTCTGCGTGCCTGTGCGGATGAATATGACCCTTCACAATAGATAATGCTTTACAATGAACTCTGTTAGAGAGCTACATATGGTCATTTATCTGCTCAATAAAATATCTTACTCATCTGAGTAATAAAAACACCATCATCTCCACGTCACTTTTACAACATCTTAAATCTCTCAGTTCTCCCCATCCCCGAAAAGCCAAGCCAATATAAATTATTATTATGAGCTCTGTCTCGTTCTCTTTTTTTGCCTCCCCTGTACAGAAGTTGTTTAAAACGGGAGGTTCCCAGGAGGTTTGAGATTCAGCGGCTCCAACATCTGCCACTTCCGCACCGGACACGAGTCAAAGCCTGAGCACCTTTTCTATATTTACGGATATGACGAGACTCGCACTGGCGAGTGACGCAATTTTCCGCGAAACCATCCCGACAGGTCTCAAATATAAACGCGTATAGTAGGCTTACCATAGTGAATCAGACAGAAATACACTTTGGAAGAAGGATTGATGATGACTTAATTTTGAAGAAGAAGAAAAAAGAAGCTATATTTTAAAGAAATGCCAAAATTGTGAGGTTGGTTCTACTCTTGTGTCATTAAGATTTTATTTGGTCTAATATTTTGTGTTCGGTAACACTTTACAATAAGGTCTCATTTGTTAGAATTAGTTCATGTATTAATGAGCAATACATTTGTTAATCTTTGTTAATGTTAATTAATAAAAATACTGTCGTTCATTGTTTGTTCATGTTAGTTCACAGTGCATTCACTAATGTTAACAGAAAGGCCTACAACTTTTGTATTTTTTTTTTACAATTTTAGTATTGTTCATTCTTAGTTCATGTTGACTAAAGTACTAATGAAACCTTATTGTATGTGCCCACTCTATATGAATTCATTTGGTTCATATTGCATTGTGTGTATAGTCTTACAATTATCTCTGTCCTTGACTGTTATGTGAATATTTATCGATATATTTTGTAAATAAAGGATGATATTCTCTCTAACTTTATGATGTAGAATATAGAAAATAAAACCTCATTGGTTTTGAAGAAAACAACTAATGGGATTTGAATGGAAGATTGTTTTAACTGGAAGTGGCTGAATGCAGTGCAGCATCATTGGAGATCATTGGAGACTGTCCAGAATGGGCTTTTTCAGAAATGATACGAGTCCCTCTTGTGGATGATACACAGGGATACATCTCTGAACGGTTTTGATTGCATGGCAAGGTGTGCTTGTACTTTATCAATTCAGATGACTGAAAATATTTGCATATAAAATCAGAGATGAATACTGTTACACTGTTGTTATTTCTTTTTGTCATTTTCTGTATAGAAAACTTAACATTTTGTTTACAAATAATGAACATTGCCACCAAAATTGCCCAGGAAAAGAACTCTGATATCAGGGTTTGTTGTCACACTACATGTGGCAAGTTGTAAAAGTGAGAAACTGAAGTTTATTGACATCGATTTGAGAATAATGTGTTAGAAAATGAAACAGGCCTACAGTAAAACTGTGTATTTACGATGTATTATAGTCTAGTAAATAGCTTTTCAGTATTATTTAAATTCTAAATATAAATGAAAAGGTATTATTAAAAATATAAAATCATATTTTGATGTTTTTGAAACAATTATCATTTATAGTCATGCTCTGATTCATGCTAATTTTCAGGAGATGATTCTTATAGAATATTGACAGTACTCAAATTAAAAATATACATAATTCTTTTATAAAAGTAATATAAATTTTTTTTTTTAAATAAATTGTTACTTGCTCTGAACAGAAATGATTTGACAAAACTGCCTGGATGTATGGGTTCACCGTGATTTGGCGGTCAGACACGTTACTGGATTAACATATTTTGTTGATCCTGGAACAATATTCCTGTCTGAAAATTTGGTCCTATCCCTACCCCTAAACCTAACACTACTCATAAGTTATCCCTAAAACCAGAGGGAATGACAGGTGAATCACACTGATGTAGAAACACCTAACACTGGTTGTTTGTCTAAACTTGACATAAACTGTAAACTTGTCCCTCAACACCCCCCATTACTGAGTCAGTTTTTTAAAGCTACACTGTGTGATATTTTCCCCCATCTAGCGGTGAAAAGGTATATGACCATCCAATAAATATTAGTTTCTGTTCCTCCCAATTCCGATTTCGTTTTAACTCCTACGGTGGCCGATTTAGTCCAAGATTAACATGGCTTCCAGTTCAATCCAGCAATCCCCCTCTTCACATTCGCCACGGTGCCATCGAGTGTTAAAACGCGAAAGGCAAAGCTTGAATTTATGTCCCTCTTTGGCTAATGTACTTTCAAGATGGAGGGGCAACATGGCGACCCCCATTCGAACCCCTTACCCGTATGTATTTTCAATGGCATATTATAAACTTACGAGAATACTTTATTACTTGAAAGAAGTAAATATACATTAATGAGCACATATATTTTTGAAAGAACTAAGTGTTTTTAGCTAAGAATAAACTAAAAAAGTTACACAGTGTAGCTTTAAATAGGAGCCAGGCTCAGATGTTTACAATAGAACCTTTTTTTCAGTCGTGAACAAATTGTTTTCTAACATATTGGTTGAGTGAATAATTCAATAATTATTTCATAACACAGCAAGTTGCTGCCAACTGACTGAAAGTTCGCCCAAAAATAAAAACTCTGTCATTTACTCACCCTCATGTCATTCCAAACCCATAAGACCTTTGTTCATCTTCAGAACACAAATGAAGCTCAAACGTGATGCGTAACACGAGAATGAACCTCATTGGTTCTTACAGAAGCTCAAAAGTGATGCTGAACACGAGAATGAATCTCATTGGTTCTTGCAGAAGCTCAAACGTGATGCGTAACACGAGAATGAACCTCATTGGTTCTTGCTGAAGCTCAAATGTGATGCGTAACACGAGAATGAACCTCATTGGTTCTTGCTGAAGCTCAAACGTGATGCGTAACACGAGAATGAACCTCATTGGTTCTTGCTGAAGCTCAAACGTGATGCGTAACACGAGAATGAACCTCATTGGTTCTTGCTGAAGCTCAAAAGTGATGCGCAACACAAGAATGAACCTCATTGGTTCTTGCAGAAGCTCAAACGTGATGTGTAACACGAGAATGAACCTCATTGGTTCTTGCTGAAGCTCAAACGTTATGCGTAACACGAGAATGAACCTCATTGGTTCTAGCAGAAGCTCAAACGTGATGCGTAACACGAGAATGAACCCCATTGGTTCTTGCTGAAGCTCAAACGTGATGCGTAACACGAGAATGAACCTCATTGGTTCTTGCTGAAGCTCAAATGTGATGCGTAACACGAGAATGAACCCCATTGGTTCTTGCAGAAGCTCAAATGTGATGCGTAACACGAGAAAGAACCTCATTGGTTCTTGCAGAAGCTCAAATGTGATGCGTAACACGAGAATAAACCTCATTGGTTCTTGCAGAAGCTCAAATGTGATGCGTAACACGAGAATTAACCTCATTGGTTCTTGCAGAAGCTCAAACGTGATGCGTAACACGAGAATGAACCTCATTGGTTCTTACGGAAGCTCAAACGTGATGCGTAACACGAGAATGAACCTCATTGGTTCTTACGGAAGCTCAAACATGATGTGTAACACGAGAATGAACCTCATTGGTTCTTGCTGAAGCTCAAACGTGATGCGTAACACGAGAATGAACCTCATTGATTCTTGCAGAAGCTCAAACGTGATGTGCAACACAAGAATGAACCTCATTGGTTCTTACGGAAGCTCAAACGTGATGCGTAACACGAGAATGAACCTCATTGGTTCTTACGGAAGCTCAAACGTGATGCGTAACACGAGAACGAACCTCATTGGTTCTCACACACCAAGCGGTCATGCTTGAGCTTCTGTTCACCACAACTGAGTTGTGAGTTGATGATTGTTTATATGTGAATAAAAGCCTAAATTCAATCTGTTCATCATTTAAAAATCTGGACTAAACCGCTCAAATCATAGTTTCACGATCTCGTCATTACCTTTTTGAAGCGCCAAAGACAAAGTGGTAGTTGCTTAGCTGTCAATGGAGGGACAGAAATCTTTTCATTGTGTTCCGAAGAGTAACAAAAGTGGGGAATATTCATTTCTGGGTGAACTATCCCAGCTGCAAAAAGAGAATTCATATTTTTAGTCAACTGAGTCAATGGATTGAATAAAAATTCCCACCACTAGAAGCTAGTCCCACAAAACACTCATGGACGAGCCCCAGTACAAGCGGATTAGTGGGCAGTACTGGGCGCCTCTCTTTCGTCACACGCCGCCGCCGCGCTGGCCCGAGCCGGAGAGAACTATTTCAAATCTTCCATGTGTTTTTGTAGGGGGGAATGTTGTTGAGGTGTTGCTGGCTGTAGGTGTGTGTTTTAACTAACCAAATCATGAGACTTTTGCGTGCTCGGGACACCTAAAGTTTGGCACAATAGCGCTGTTTTTCTTTGTTTATGCTGGATGCGCTGGCCAGGGCAGTGTTATTGGATAGTAGTATTGTGGTCTAGAGTAGACGACTTTCCTCAACCCCCTTTTCTCCGGAGCGCTGGCTAACATTAGCAGGATAGCCGCCGCCTCTAACATACTTTCGTAGAACAACGGGAAAGTTTGATTCGAGTGAGGAGACATGGCGGAGACTAAAATAATTTATCACATTGACGAAGAGGAGACGCCGTACTTGGTAAAGATTCCCATAGCGGCTGAGAAAATCACTCTGCTGGATTTTAAACAGGTCTTGAACAAGCCGAACTACAAATTCTTCTTCAAGTCTATGGACCAGGACTTCGGGTAAGCGAAACGCACAAAGATGTGCACGATAAGCTACAACAAAAACCGTTTTCTCTCTGTTGTTGGAAATGAAATATGTGTTTGTTGAGTCAGATGTTGTTGTAATAGCTTGCTAGGGGTTTTCCTCGTGAAGGACACTGGGTTTGGGTGGTCTAATCGGATCAAGCCATCACTGCAAAGCAACTCTGTAACTTTCCAAATGTCTCCAGAGAGTTGAGCAGTTTCTGCAGTCTGGCTTGGTATAGGCTAAATAAAATATACTTTGTCCATATTAGTTGTGTTTCACACAGCTATAACATTGTATGCATATCTAGGCTATTATCTGGATTATGTATTATTACCTTAATTGCTATTATTTGAATTAAATGTAGTCAGCTTGATGAGAATTTCTCTAAATCCTTCATTTTTAATGTACACCACCATGTTTATATATATATATATTATGAATACTTTATATATATATATATATATATATATATATATATATATATATATATATATATATATATATATATATATATAATATAAATATTATGAATACTTTTTAATGTGAAAAGACACATTAAATTGGTCAAAAGTGGCATTTAAAATATTACAAAAGATTTAATTTTTAAATAAGTACTGTTTATTTGAACTTTATATTCATCAGAAAATACTGAAAACGATGTATCACGGTTTCCACAAAAATATTAAGCTGTTTTTAACTGATAATAAATGTTTCTTGAGTAGTAAATCATCATATTATAATGATTTCTGAAGGATCATGTGACACTGAAGACTGGAGTAATGATGCTGAACATTCGGCTTTGCATCACAGGAATAAATTACATTTTATAATATATTCAAATAGAGAACAGTTATTTTAAAATTGTAATAATATTTCACAATATTATTGTTTTTTGGGTGGGTATTTTTAACCAAATAAATGCAGCCTTGGTGAGCATAAGAGACTTTTAAAAACATTTAAAAATCTTACCAATTCAAATTTGGTCAAATTTGTAGCCATTCTGTCTCCTGCCTAAACATTAGTAGGTCATATTCATCATGTAGTGAAATCCTCATCCTTTCCCTCACGTCTTTGCATACATGCCAAGTTTTTAGTGTCCCACTGCTGTCTTGTCAGTGTTTTTTATATAAAGAGTGGAGTTCTTTGTCTCAGACCGCATATTTGGCCTGAATCGTCCTGCCATGGACAGAATACCAGCCAATAAATCTCAGCCACGTACTTGTCAGTTATGCATTCTCCAGATGCTACAGGAATGTCTACGGTAATATTAGCAAATTAGGATGTTATCGTCCGACTGTAAATAGTAAGTCAGTTTGACAGTTTACACTTGTGTTCACATGAATATGAATCAAAGACATTCACCTGAAGCACTAAATGTAGAATCACTGACGCAAATGCACATTAATCAGTTGCATTTATTTTATACTGTCTGTAAACAATTTCAGGTGCTATATTATGGAGTCATGATGATGATCATTTACCATTTTTATGTATAATGTTTCATTTGATTGCTATAACATTCAAAAGTTTAGATTTTCTGTTTTTAAAAGAAAAGAAATTAATACTTTTACTCGTCAGAGACGCATTAAGTTGATCAAAAGTGACAGTAAAGGCATTTATAATGTTATACCATTATAATGTTTCTATTTCAAATAAATGTTCTTTTAAACTTTCAATTCATCAAAGAATCCTGAGAAAACAACTGTTTTCAACATTGATAATAATACATTTTTGCATGGGGAGGGGGTATTTGGTTTATTTAAAGGAATTAAATTATTAAAGGATTAAAAGGGATTTAATGAAATAAAGAAAAAGAAATAAGAATGGTAAAAGTTCCAGTTCTATTGTAGTTTTGAAGTAAACTATTTGCAAATAATTGTTTTTTTTAAAATGCACACATTCACTCTTATTTTCGTCTGCATAATATGCAAAAATGCAAAACGCTTCTTGTCACATCAAATTCAGTTATGATTTTCATAGGCCTAAATAATGTCATATCATTTATAAAAATGTCAAGTAGGTTGCATCACTCGATATTACTGTTGGTCGCTGAACATTTTTATCTTAAAACAGTTGTCAAATGTTAAAGGGTTACTTCAGCGCTGGGAAGATGAATGTGTATTTAAACATGGTCATTTATGTAGTAGAAATGTGAAATTATTTTTGAATTTGGTGCCTTCTAGACCTAGAAAAGACAGAAAATGTATTTTTGTCTCGTGGATGAAAGACAACAACTCCCAGAATGCACTTGCTTCGCTGACCAACAAGGCCACTCCCAAAGCCACGGCTATTGGTTATCACTTGCCCTCCGCGGCACCGTCCCCACCGTCGTTTTGATATTCATAGTAATAAAATCATTTCGTACAGTTAGAGAATAAACACTACGCTTAAAAACTGAACGTGTCTTTTCAATAAAGTGTGAGTGAGCCGAACGAAAGTCACGACACAAATGCAGCAGGAGTCAGATTTCATTCATCACGAGAGAAGAGCTGAGCAGAGCTGAGGTAAGCACGGCTGTCATTATCGACGTGTGTCCAGTCTGCCGCATTTTCTGATCGCATATGGAAGCTAAACTTTCATAGGAATTCATTGAAAAGTTGAAACACTCACTTTTCTTCGCACCGTCCGTGCACATTTACATTCTGTGAGTGAGATCCCTCCGCTTTGGGCGGGTTGAAAACATGCAGAACTAGCTCCTACTACTGACTGTAGTTTTTAGCCTCTTGCCAAAACTCCTCAGATGACGCAAATATCGTCATTTTGCGCCATCGGAGGATTTTTTCCAGAAATAAAATGCATTATTCTCTCATCTCAGGGGGATATGAGGGGGGAAAGTTCTAGAATTTGAATATACTCCCAGTTTTCTACTGATACAAAGCTTAATGCTAAATCGCTGAAGTTACCCTTTAAATGTTTAGCTACTTGCATCTTATGCTATAACTAAAATGTTGCGTTGGAATTTGCACTCAGTAAGCCCCGCCTTCTTTGATTTGATTGGCCATCTCTCTCATTCTGACCGTGACGAGCGCTGTTAGACCGCGGAGGCATTTTACTTTTGTCATCCTAGCAACAAACAGAGCAGTGTGTAATATAAAATATTGGGGGGGGACAATTTGGCAATTTCTAATTATTAGGGGGGACTTGGTCACTTGGTCCCTGGAACTAAGGATTATTAAATTCAATTTGATGGAATTTTACTATTAATTGTGTAAATATTGAAAAAGGCTTACATTTTTTGGAATGTAGAGAATATACACATATAGTGTATAACAAGAAAACAGCTGTTCTGTCTTTGTAGAGGAGTGGAACTAACATGGTTTTACAGGGATTTGCAAATTAGCATTTTTAATCCAGCATCCAAAATGTCATATGTCTGCTGTATCCTCTTCTACACTTTACACCTGAATAAGTTGGCAAAACTAAAAAAAAATAAGGCAATCAATTACATCAAATTTTATAAATTAAGAAAGTTATAGTTTAAGAAGATTTTTATTCTGCTTAAACTATTCTTAAGATTTTTATTTTGTACTCCGTACATTTGAATTGCTCTTAAAGGGTTACTTCAGTGATTTAGCATTAAGCTGTGTATTTAAACTGGGTCATTTATGCAGTAGAAATGTGAAATTATTTTTGAATTTGGTGCCTTCTAGACTGAGAAAAGACAGAAAATGTATTTTTGTCTCATGTGGATGAAAGACAACAACTCCCAGAATGCACTTGCTTCGCTGCCCTATGAGGCCACTCCCTACACCCTCGTTTTGATCTTTATAGTAATACAATCATTTTGTTCAGTTAGAGAATAAACACTACAATTAAAAACTGTACGTGTCTTTTCAATAAAGTGTGAACGAAAGTCATGGCACAGACGCAGCAGTGTCAGATTTCATTCCTCACGAAGAGCTGAGCAGAGCTGAGGTAACATTAAGCGCCAGTCTGGCACGTTTTCAGATCGCATATGGAAGCTAAACTATCACAGGAATTCATTGAAAAGTTGAAACACTCACTTTACTCTGCACCGCGCTCCGTTATGAATGGCCGCGGTCGAGCCGTGAGCGCATTCACATTCTGTGCATGAGATCTCTCCCCTATGGGCGGGTTGATAACATGCGGAACAGCTCCATCTAGTGGCTGTAGTCTTTAGCCTCTGGCCAAAAAAATCCTCCGATGACGCAAAATTACGTTCAACAGAGGATTTTTTCCAGAAATAAAATGCATAATTCTCTTGTCTCAGGGGGATATGAGGGGGGAAAGTACCATAATTTGAATATACTACCGGGTTTCTACTGATACAAAGCCTAATGCTAAATCACTGAAGTTACCCTTTAACTTCAAATATTTGAGTAAGCTAATTCATACATTTAAATTAAAATAAGCAAATTAAATATTTTTAGTAGTGGATACTTGGCTATCTTTAACTAGCTAATTCAATGAATGCTAGCAGGTAACACAATGCTTTGAAGACATTAGCATAGCACTTGCTGAATGAGGACAGCAATATAATACATTTAAAGGTGCACTATGTAACTTTTCCGTCCACTAGAGGTCGCCTGTTCAAAACAAAGGCGTAGTTTGATGACGCCACGTTTGAGCGCAGAATCTTGGGACATGTGGTCTTCACCTCACAGCCGGTGAAAAAGAATTGGGATAGGACTCGGGCAGAAATCATGTTCATGGATGTGATTATTAACGTTACTGTAGTATGAAGCAGAAGCAGGACCGAGTGTTGTGGAGCTGAGCAAGGCTGCTGGAGCGAATGTTAATGAGAAGAGCGGCTGGACTTTTATTATGACACAGTCTCCGGCAGGACTTTTATTATGACACAGTCTCCGGCAGGACTTTTATTATGACACAGTCTCCGGCAGGACTTTTATTATGCCACAGTCGCCGGCGCCACTTCCATTTTTCCGGTCATGAGTATGAGGTAACGCAGCTCTGTTTATCATATTAGACACATCTGAGTGTGTTGAAAATTGTTATGATGTTGCTCTGTGCATTCGTTCAGCGGCTGCTATGACACTTAGGGTTGTGCCGATGGACGATATCATTGTCCATCATGATGGCTGACCGACATCACGATGGAGCGCCACCATCGTGATGCCACGCCCCTGTTGCGAGTCTGTTGTGAGTGTGACACACACTAATCCTCTTCTATAGTATTAGTTAAACTAAAAACTTAGCAGGGATTGCTCTGTAAATTAAATTGAGAATGTAACTAATGCATATATGCTATTTAAATAATGTAGTTTATGCCAGAGATATATATATATATATAGCCTACATTTTGAAATCATTTGAGGCTGAAACATTCATAAGCATGCGTGTTTATTTTAGCACTTCCGTCAGTGAAACAACACAGCCTATAAACATTTAAACGATTTTCAGTAAATAATGGTTACCTCAAGAATATAAGAAAATTAAATATTAGTTAGAAAAATATTTGATTCATACTATTTCCCTGCAAAGATTCGTCATATACTGCTCTGCGCTTTGAGAGGAATGTGGGACACAAGCTGGATAGACACCTTTCGAATATCTTCTGACCTCCTGATGTTGCAAGGCAACACTTAAAAGGTCTGAAGAGCGGATTTTATCTTCTACAAGGTCAAGACATTTAGGCAATGTTTGATTATTCACTGCCAGAGAAAACAAAACTAAAATCACCGGCGTGTGTGTGAAATGCGCTATTCAAATAAACCAAACTTGACGCGCCTTACCAAGTTTAATAACAAGAACAAACTGTGTTAAATAAAATTTGAAGTAAAAAGTTATTCGTCCCACAGTGTTTTTTATACTTTACCACAGTAAAGGATGTGAATAGTTATAATAGACTTAATTATAAGCAAACGAAAGGAAGAAACGTTTATAATCCCCTGCGAAAATGGCAACGCTAGTGGAGATTTGGGAAAAGAAACGAGATGTCCATGTCCATTGGGATAAAATGGACTAGGCCTATTGTTAAAATTCACGGAAAATCGAGTGACCCGATCCAGATCGCAAAACAGAATGAAAAAGTGCTATCTGACCATTATTTCCTTTGTAGGCTAAACAAAGCTTGGCTAAACAACAGCATTCACATACAAAACACTGGGTTAGTAAAATAAAGAAATTATTTTTTTTAAAGTAGAAAATAGTATTTATGTAAAGAGATGTATTAAAATAAAAAGAGCTCAACTCTTAAGTGGAAGGAACCTATTTTTCCCCCTCACGTGCAACCTAGCGGATGAGTCATTATTTTGGTTAGTAAAAATAACGAAATGATAGTTTTAAGTAGAAAATAGTATTTATGTGAAGAGATATAGTATATTATCTACCTATTTACCTAATTACCCCCAAACTACAATATCATCGACCGTCACGATGTTTTACTGTAAACATCGTCAACTGCCAATTTAGGGGACATCGCCCAACCCTAATGGCACTTGTTCACACTGCAGTGAGAGTAAAGTGTTTCTGCAAAATAAAACTAGAAACCGAGGGTAACGCTGATATGATGCAATTGACAGGCGACTCCCTCACACGTCCCGGTTCCTTGGTTAAAATAGCAATTTCTCACGATTTACAAATAGCTGGAAACATTTGAGATATTGTAAGTGGGTAATTCCACGCAAAAATGTCACATCCATAACGCCAACTAAATACCATGGCATTGTGTTGGTGTTATGGATGTGACAGTTTTCCGCGGAATTGCCCAAGTACTCAACTGAACAAAATATATAACACTGGCCTAGTGGTTTTTTGGATATTTTACTCAAAATGTTTTACATAGTGCACCTTTAACATTTATCTGATCTCAAACTAATCTCATGCTCCACTCGTCACTATGATGGTAACCTAACATAAGAGAAACTCTTCTAAACTAGCATAGCAAAACATTAAACACTACTTTATCTCCCACTTAACATTAATTTTGCACTAAACGACATTATATAACACTTAATTCGAGCCTTTACTCTCCCTTTTGAGTGTCATGGTAAAGCATGCTGGGAAATAGAAATCCCAGCCCAGTTTCAGTTTCATTGAAGTTTGTCTGACTTAAAAGAAACAAGTTCGTAAAACTCAAAACAATGAAACAGTTCAGATTACTTAAAATATGTCAGTTTTGTGAACTCAAAATAAAACGAGTTCTAAACTCATAAAAGTTCACTTGTATGAGCTAATTTGTTTATTTTAAGTTTGTCCTACTCAAAACAATTAATTATTTTGAGCGTAGGGTTTACAGTGAAATAGCGCTAGATTGGTGGAACTGCATAACTGAGATCTGTTTTTCTTTTTGTGTGGATTTTACTGGGAAAGCGAAATCTGAAGACTTGATCTTTTCTTCTTTCCTACCTTGGAAGAAGGGCCGTCAATGTCTCTGCAGTTTTTGTTATTGTGGAAAAAGGTGGACGTGTGTGTATTATTGTTGAACGCCGTTGGATGTGGATGTAAGCTGATATGGCAGTGGAGCGCTGTGATGCTGCCGTGCTGATTTGCAGTGTGAAGAGCCAGCTGTCAGTCTGACTGTGTGTGGCAGCGGATTGCTGGGCCGCGTTTGGGGAGGGATATGGTTGGAGGTTGGAGACGGGCCATTTGCTTAGTGTCTGGGATAGAATCAACAGAAAGAGAGTGAATGAGAGAGAGAGAGAGAGAGAAAGGAGTGGGGGACCCCTCGGTCTCTCCAGGGCCCCTCTACATTCTCTCTGCTGTTTTTACATCCCCTTAAAAGTACAGACCAGATTCCAGGCTGATTTTATTCCTCTTACCTTGTTTCTCAGACATTGTAAGTGCAAATCATCCAGGTTAAAATAAATATCCAAGTGGTTTCAAGGCCATATTGTAACATGGTCTGCAGACTTAACATGTCCAGAACTCATTCTGTTGTAAGAGCTTTTGTTGAAAGCAGAGAGGTTGTGGTTTGAGTGTGTGTGTGTGTGTTATTGTGGGCCGTGTTAGAGGTCAAGGGTTGTTTTTCAAGTACAGATGTTGGGCTTAATTAGCGTCATTAGAGGGTCTGGGGGTGGGATTGTTTCTCAAGCGTTAAAAGGCAGGAGAGCTTTGCTTTTAGGAAGTGTTTTGTGAAATTGTTGTAGAGTTGCATCATCTAGTCAAATGTTTGTTTGGTGCAGAAGAATTGGCAATGGTTTGTGCACATCAGACAATGAAGAAGACTCGCCCTCGGTTTCCCAGACTAAAATGCCTGTTTGAGCTGTTTTAACTGAACACTTTAACTGTGACATATCTTAAAATATGTCAGTGCCATTGTTATGTGTTTTTAAAAGCAACAAATATATGTCCGAATTTAACTAAGGCTTAATCTAAGCCTTGTCTGTGAAACCAGGCCTTAGAAAAATGAGAACCCAATAAAAAAGTAATTTAATAATTACGTAATAATAGTGGTGTTTCCTGAGGCAAGCATCACTATTACTACTGCTGATGCATATTCAGATCTTAACTCTAATTATTAAGTGAGCTTGAGAAAGCCAATTTACTGATCTACTATTTAAGATTATTATTATTATTATTATTCCTCTGAGGCAAAATTGAAACAGTACTCCTCCTAGAGCTTCGAAGCTTCAACCACCAACTCATCTCAGACCTTCAGACTGTTCTGACTCGGTGTGCTATATCTTCTCTAACTGATCCGGTTTTCATTAAACGGGCGATCAGATCTATGAAAAGTCCCATAGACTTTTTATTGAGGGTGTCAACTTTTAAATAATAACTAATAGAGTATTTAAGCTTCATCCACTATGTATTTATCACTAACAAATCCTAACAATTATCTTAGGACATGCTAGCAATGTGCTAAATCATGCTGAAACATGTTAGCAACATGCTGATTCATGTTAAAACATTAAAACGTAACAACAACATGTTAATTCATGCTAGCAGTGTTAAAACATGCTAACAAAATGTTAAAACATAATGGCAGTATGCTGATTCATGTTAGCAACATGTTAATTCATGCTAGCAGTGTTAAAACATGCTAACAAAATGTTAAAACATGATGGCAGTATGCTGATTCATGTTAGCAACATGTTAATTCTTGCTAGAAATGAAAAAAGCATCATGCCAATCGTGCCAACACCCTGCTAAATCATGCTAGGTGTAAAACCTTCAAACTTCAAGCTGTTCAAAGTTATTCTAAGCTTTCAAACTTGGCATCAAAGTTTGTAATCAAACTTTACTCATCTAGTTAAACTCTGGCTGCTTGAGGGAACTGTCACTTACCTATTCAAGCCAGTTAAAAATGTGACATTCATTGATCTTGTACATCCATTTTTTATCCCTTGCAAACGTAAACATTTGTTTTTCTGCGCTGTATTATACATTGTTATGGCAGTATGTCAGATAATCTTGTAGCTGAGATTTTGTCGGATTAGCAAAAGTGACTTGTGATGAGTCTTGGAAGCATCAGAATATTTATGCTACCATTCAAAGTTTGAAGTCTCTTCTGCTCATCAAGGCTGCATTTATTTGATAAATACAGTAAAAACGGTTATATTATGAAATATTATTACAATTTAAAAAAAATGGAGGGTACATTTTACAGATGTTGTCAAGACTGTTCACACGGATCCATGAAAACGGCTAAAAGTGCCATTTTATGGTGTCAGGCCAGTAGTGGGCGATGTCACTTTGTAAAGAAAAACTATGCGCATGATGTCACCGTTTTCACATATTGGCGTTTTTGTTGTTCACACAGAGATGATAATGGTATTTCAAAAGTTTGCGCTTTCAGGCAGACGCAGCTGTCGTGTAAATGAAAAGCTAAAACAAAGTTGGGGTTTCTAGTTTAAAATGTTGTCGTGTAAACTAGGGGTGCACCGATCCGACTTTTTCAGTCCCGATACCGATGCCTGGGCTTTGTGTATCTGTCGATACCCGATACCGATCCGATACTATTGTTGAATTAATAATAAACTGTATATCTTCCACCTTATACCTTCCTTGAAGAGACTAAAGGCACCAGACTTTACTAACTAAACATAACTAAGACAAAATAACAGATGTATGTAAAGTGTTGAATTCTTATTTATTTAAAAAACAATTGTGCATTCAAATCTAAAATAGAATGTAATCAAACATTTAAATAAATAAAATGTAGCAGTGGAAACAAAAAACAGTGTATTAGTCAAACATACAATAGTAATCTGACAGTTACCAAACATTTTTTACACTACAGATAATTGTTTTGGTATATAATCATATCAATATTAAAAAGTAGCATTACAAATGAACAAATAGCCTAATTTTCTGCCATATGCAATTTAATAAAAATGATCAGCTAGCTAATAACTTTGTTCTGGTTTCACCTCACTCCAGTCTAAATGATTGTAGGCTAGGCCTATTTATTTTACTACACATTGTCAACAGAAATAAGCTGAAATACTGTTGATAATTAAAAATAATTCTTACCCACTCTTGCTAAATTGGGTAAGCACACTTGTGTTCTCATTTTAGATGCGTTCTGAGTAAATTAATAAACTGATTGGTGAGTTCAGTGTTGGACAGATCAGTTGTTCTAACCAGTCGTTTAAATGATTCAGTTCAAAGGAGTCATTAGGTCGCAAATCGGGCATTAGCAGACGCGTTGTGTGCGAATCCCGTCTGTTAGAACATTGCGAAAGATGTCAACACAAAGAAAACACTTCATAACTGAATATACAGGGAGTGCAGAATTATTAGGCAAATGAGTATTTTGACCACATCATCCTCGTTATGCATGTTGTCTTACTCCAAGCTGTATAGGCTGGAAAGCCTACTACCAATTAAGCATATTAGGTGATGTGCATCTCTGTAATGAGAAGGGGTGTGGTCTAATGACATCAACACCCTATATCAGGTGTGCATAATTATTAGGCAACTTCCTTTCCTTTGGCAAAATGGGTCAAAAGAAGGACTTGACAGGCTCAGAAAAGTCAAAAATAGTGAGATATATTGCAGAGGGATGCAGCAGTCTTAAAATAGCCAAGCTTCTGAAGCGTGATCATCGAACAATCAAGCGTTTCATTCAAAATAGTCAACAGGGTCGCAAGAAGCGTGTGGAAAAACCAAGGCGCAAAATAACTGCCCGTGAACTGAGAAAAGTCAAGCGTGCAGCTGCCAAGATGCCACTTGCCACCAGTTTGGCCATATTTCAGAGCTGCAACATCACTGGAGTGCCCAAAAGCACAAGGTGTGCAATACTCAGAGACATGGCCAAGGTAAGAAAGGCAGAAAGTCGACCACCACTGAACAAGACACACAAGCTGAAACGTCAAGACTGGGCCAAGAAATATCTCATGACTGATTTTTCTAAGGTTTTATGGACTGATGAAATGAGAGTGAGTCTTGATGGGCCAGATGGATGGGCCCGTGGCTGGATTGGTAAAGGGCGGAGAGCTCCAGTCCGACTCAGACGCCAGCAAGGTGGAGGTGGAGTACTGGTTTGGGCTGGTATCATCAAAGATGAGCTTGTGGGGCCTTTTCGGGTTGAGGATGGAGTCAAGCTCAACTCCCAGTCCTACTGCCAGTTTCTGGAAGACACCTTCTTCAAGCAGCGGTACAGGAAGAAGTCTGCATCCTTCAAGAAAAACATGATTTTCATGCAGGACAATGCTCCATCACACGCGTCCAAGTACTCCACAGCGTGGCTGGCAAGAAAGGGTATAAAAGAAGAAAATCTAATGATATGGCCTCCTTGTTCACCTGATCTGAACCCTATTGAGAACCTGTGGTCCATCATCAAATGTGCGATTTACAAGGAGGGAAAACAGTACACCTCTCTGAACAGTGTCTGGGAGGCTGTGGTTGCTGCTGCACGCAATGTTGATGGTGAACAGATCAAAACACTGACAGAATCCATGGATGGCAGGCTTTTGAGTGTCCTTGCAAAGAAAGGTGGCTATATTGGTCACTGATTTGTTTTTGTTTGGTTTTTGAATGTCAGAAATGTATATTTGTGAATGTTGAGATGTTATATTGGTTTCACTGGTAAAAATAAATAATTGAAATGGGTATAAATTTGTTTTTTTTTAAGTTGCCTAATAATTATGCACAGTAATAGTCACCTGCACACACAGATATCCCCCTAAAATAGCTAAAACTAAAAACCACTTCCAAAAATATTCAGCTTTGATATTAATGAGTTTTTTGTGTTCATTGACAACATGGTTGTTGTTTAATTATTAATGTTGTAAAATGAATCCTCAAAAATACAACTTGCCTAATAATTCTGCACTCCCTGTAATTTGGCTCCCGCTTATTGAAAGTATGCTTTATGTCAGCTGGTCAGAGAAGAGTCAACATTTTTTGAGCGCAATTCACAACCAGCGATAATTCGAGGACAAAATTGTCCGAATGTGTCACGTGCAACACGGTTTCGGTCTTTCGACCTTTTGATTTGGATTAATATGTGAAATATGAGAGAGCTAACACTGATTATTTTGAAGACCCAGAGAGTGTGCGCGGGGGAGGAGCTCTCTGATCATTCTCTCTGTCACTCAGTCAAAAGTGCAGCATCTATTCTACATCACTCGTAAATCACAATAACTCATCAAATTAGGCTTTGGCGGCCGTCAAAAAATGTTCAATGCAGGAAAGACCCTGACTTTGCAGTAATACCACCTCCCCTCGAAACATTTAAGTTACTTTGCAGACATTGCAAACAGCCGACAAACTAGTTGGCGTGGCAAGCGTGAAATATCTCCTCCACACAGCCGACTCTCTGGCTCGCTCCATGTTGCTTCTAGCATGCGACACACGTGAAGCTGACGAATAACGTAGGTTCTGCTGCGACGAAAAAAAAACACCTGGATCGGCTTGTGGATCTGTTCATTTTTCCGATATCCGATCCTAATATTGGATCGGTGCACCCCTAGTGTAAACAGCCCCTGTGAGTTCTCAAGAAACTACTATTATTATTATTATTATTATTATTATTATTATTATTATCAATGTTGAAAACAGTTGTGCTTCTTAATATTTTCATGGAAATCATGTTTAACTTTTTTTCAGGATTCTTTGATAAATTTAAATAAAGTTCAACTGAATAACATTCATGTAAAATCTTTTGTAATATCTTAAATGTTTTTACTGCCCTGTTTAATCAGTCTTTGCTGAATAAAATTATTAATTTTTACTGATCCCAAACTTTTGAATGGTAGTGCATGTTGTGCATATGCCATAATTTTTGTGCAAAAGTGTTTGTGAATTTATGGAATTACTTTATAGCTGTATAATTTCCCGCTTGCATATTTGTTTTGGTAAAGAAAACATAACAATTAACGAAAAATAAATATTTATTTTCTTATTCTGAACTTATTCTGGCTTATTCTGTTCTTATGGTTTGTGACTACTACTGGCTCAAGTTAACCCAAAGAAAAATTCTTATTGTTGAGCCCTGTTGTTGTTCTACAGACATGAATTCACCTCAGATTGTGTGGCTTGCGGATGAGACGTGAGTGTTATTGGTGGTGGAACTTAAGATTTTCACTAAAATAGACACTACATTTCCGTATCTTTTAGGAGGGAACAGAGCCAGGGACCAGAATATCATAGAGACTTAGGTTATTGATATTAAAGTGCCCCTATTATGTTTTCCCCCCGAATATTACCTTTCATGCAGTGTGTAATATCACTGTTTGTGAATGTAAAAGGTCTGCAAAGTTTTAAAGATCAAAGTACACAGCAAATAAAGTTATCTCCTAAAATAAATAATCGATTCTGAACTGCCGAAATAAGTCGTCAGTAATTCCAGTCTCACTTCCTGTTACAAACCTACGTAACAATGAAACACATTTACATTTTGCCAGTCTATGGTCTTCATTGGCTTTCTGTGAACAACGTCTACTTTGACTCTGAAACACTGTAGTTGTAGCTGAGAATGGAAGAGCTTGGTTCGTGTTGTCAACATGTCTGACCAATCAGAGCAGAGTAACAAAATTAGGAACCTTTAAAATAGCATAATAAGGGCACTTTAACGTAATATTAAACAGCATTGTGACAGCAAGTTTAGCATGTTTAAGTACCACTCATGTTTTCATCCTAAATTGTAAAAATCTAGAATATACATTCTTTCTATGGCTTAAGTCAAAATAGCCTAGGGACTGGTTTCACAGACAGGGCTTAAATTAAGCCAGGATTAGGCTTTTATTAACGTGCCTTAGAAAAAAACATTACTGGTGTGCATCTTGAGACAGAACAATGGCATTGACATATTTTAAAGGATTAGTTCACTTCAAAATGAAAATTTCCCCCATTTCATCCAAGATGTTCATGTCTTTCTTTCTTCAGTTGAAAAGAAATTACGTTTTTTTGAGGAAAACATTCCAGGATTTTTCTTCACATAATGGTTTTCAATTGCAACCAAAATGCTGAAGGTCCAAATCAATGCAGTTTCAAAGCACATCGAAGGGCTTCAGCGGCTCTGCGTGATCCCAGGCGAGGAATAGGGTCTTATCTAGCGAAACCATCAGTCATAAAATAAACAAAAACAAAGTGTTTACTTTTTAACCTAAGTTGCTCATCTTGCGCTGCTCTGCGACTTGCTAGTGATTGCGCAATCACGTCGAAAATATCACACTAGACGTAGGCGGAAGTACCGCCCCCGTGTTTACAAAGCGCACATGCAAAGACTAATACAAATGCCCTTTAGCAAAAAAAAGGTAAAACGATGTCAGATGATTCTGAAGTTGAAGATGAAGTGTTGTTTGGTAAAGGGAGTTTGTATTAGTCCTCGCACGTTCTCTTGGGGCGGTACTTCTGTCTACGTCTAGCGTGACGTTTTCGACGCGATTGCACAATCACTGGTGAGCCACAGAGCAGCGCAAAATGAGCAATTTTAGGTATAAGTTTAAGTATATATTCTTTTTTTTTGTTGTTGTTGTTGAAAATGATAAGACCCTATTCCTCGCCTGGGATCGCGCAGGGTCTCGGAAGGCCTTCCTTTGAAACTGCATTGATTTTGACCTTCAACGTTTTGGTTGCAATTGAAAACCATTATGTGAAGAAAAATCCTGGAATGTTTTCCTCAAAAAAACTTAAAGGGGTGGTAAAACACATTCTTTTGAAGGCTTGATTGTGTTTGTGGGGTGCACTGTAAAATGTGTTCATGCTTCGTTTTTAAAAAATTGCATTATTTTTCATATATTTTACCTTTATTCTACACTGCTCTGTCCCTCCTTGTAAAAACGGTCTGATGGTTTCCGGGTTGTATGAAGCCAGTCCCTCAAAAATACGCAATGGGCTCAGATTGGTTAGCTGGCCCAGTGTGTTGTGATTGGCTAACCGCCTAGTGCACGTTTGTCGGAAACGTCACGCCCCTTACCTTTACCGGTAGCCTGTGCTTTGGGTAGGACAATGGCGTCAATAAAACCATACCAATTTGAGCCCGAATCAGACCCAGACAATTTTAGTGAAGATGATCGAGCAGAACCTGTTCAGTCCTCAAGAGTAAAGACTGCGGATCAATAGTGATCGCTACTGAATGGCACCGTTACTTTTGTATTTTTAGAACGATTATAGCCAAATATCTGTCGCAAGAACGAACACTAAACATTGGCTTTACTAGAAGCCAAATCAAACACAGAACCATGTTTAGCATGCCTGTAGATAAATAATACATAAAAGCTCTAATCAAAGAATAATTTACACTAATGCCAAGTTCGCTGTTGAGATTTAAAAAAAAGTTTGTAACGTTAGGTGTTTGTCGGATAACGTTAAGTATGAATGAGCATTTAACAAACTGGTTTGCAGAGCCAAATGAACGTTGTCATCTGTGTACTTCCTTGCTACAACGTACAATTAACAACACAAACTATTACAGGAAAACACATCGGCGAAAAATAAATCATACTTACAGGTTGTGGCCCGTAAACAGCTTCTGTTTTTAAATCCATCTTTCAGGACAAGCCGTTGTAAGAATCCTGCATTGGACTCGCGAAGATTGTGGAAGCTTTCCTCCGTGAAATGTGCAGCGGGATCCGTGCGCACCCGTCTCACACTGGCAGTGTTTGTCTCGCGCAGCTGAACCGCGGCTCATGTATTACAAATACAGACGAATATTGTCCATTATGTCACATTTTCTGGTCTTCTCCTCCGACCCCTTTCTGTCTCGTGCTTTGATTTATGATGGGAAGCATTTATCTGCTGCAAATGCGACCTGTTCCCCTCTGTCTCATACACACATGCATATGACATGTTGTATGTTAAACGCACTGCAACGCACCCCCGTCCCTAGGAAGGCTGAACAAAGTGGACCTGCAATCCGGATGAAAATAACAGCGTTTCGTCGGCATTGCGGCAACAACACTCCAGCCTACTAACTAGACTACCACAACAACTATTCCCCGCGGTGATACAAAATGGCCTCCTCCCCCCCTTACTTAATATTCTCGGAGGAGGGGTTTATGTAAATATTGGGGCTGGTGATGTCAGAGACCCTGGAGGAATGTGTAGTAGTCTCTAGCGGCCGTTTGCTGTAGTCCTTAGAAATTGATTTCTTTAAAAGGAAATATCTCCCTTTGCTTTAAACTTTGAACGTTGTAACTTTGCAGATGTTGTTTATGCTCAAACAGCAACATTACACACTAGCTAAAGTTAGAAAAGTCAAATCGTGGTTTACCACCCCTTTAATTTATTTTCGTCTAAAGAAAGAAAGACATGAACATCTTGGATGAGATGGGGGTGAGTGAATTATCAGGAAATTTTCGTTTTGAAGTGAACTAATCCTTTAAGATCTGTCAGTGCAAGTTGCTTTCAGTTAAAACAGCTCAAACATACATTTTAGTCTGAGACTAGCTTAAGCCTGTTCTGTGAAACCGGAAACATATGTATGCATTTATCCATGGAAATGTGTGTTCCTTATTGTGTCTACTCAGGGTGGTGAAGGAGGAGATCTCAGACGACAGTGCCAAGCTGCCATGCTTCAACGGAAGAGTTGTCTCCTGGGTAAGAACTGCTCCTGTTCCAGTTCTCTCTGTCAGTCAGCAGGAGTTTCCTCCCGCAAACAATATTTGTTTTACTGAGCTTTCATTTGGTGTCATAACAGTTCTCGGTTTTATGAGTGCAAACGGCACCATTTGACTAAGCTTCGCCGAAGCTCCTCATCCCTGTAAGTGACATGAAACAGGCCTGTTTTGATTTATGTCACAGTGAATCTTTAAGAGCACTAAGTGTGTGTGTCAGGCCCTTCACACGGAGACTGAAATCCAGTCTCGTCTAAAAGCCCTCAAAGAAAAGCAGGTGCTTAAGTCAAAAGGCTTGGACGAAACCAGACCCACTGGGATGGAAATAGTAGACCACCGTCAGGATAGCTCAAGGTCCCTTGAGAGAGAGAGTGTACAATAACCTAGCATCCATTAGCATGAAGAAAGGAGAAAGGCATACAGTGATACTGTACGTTGCCTGATACAACACGTCTGAAGTTGCTTTCTCTTCTCAAGTATATGACTTTGACTCTAACACTATAGCATACTGTGTTTTGTTGCAGATTGTGAAGATTGTTGATGTATTTTCCATTCCTTGTTTGCCGTTCTATTTGAGCTTTTTAAAAAGGGTTGATCTCTTCCTGTCCGCTGTCAGACATTTACCTCTCCAACTTGGTCTTCATGTAAATTTTTAGTTACGTAAAACCCAGACACTGGATATGTTTGACCCGAAGCATTGTGTGATCAGTTTTACACTTTTCAGTGAGCTCCACGAGTATGTGTCGGGTAAAAAAAAAAAAGTGTGGTGCTGTTGTCATAAGATCTTTTCCCATAGTCCTTTTTAGTTCCTTGTTTTTAATGGATCACTTTCACTCTCCTCTTACCCCAATCTTCTTTTTCTCTGTTAGCTGGTGTCCTCAGATACCCCTGCAGCCGAGCCCCCGGCCCTTCCAGTAGAGGTCCCATCTCAGCCCTCTCCCCCTCCTCCTCCCCTGCCTCCACCTCCCGTCGAGAGGACAGGGGGGATTGGAGACTCCAGACCCCCTTCCTTCCAGTATGTTAATCTGCATCTCTGTTTCTCGCCATGAATGTCATTTTGTGGTTACTGGGAGTCTGTGACACACAAGTTTACAGCTTTCCTGGAATGAATTCTCACTTTTTGGTTTATTTGCTTTACCTAGCTGTATCATTGATTAGTCAAAATATGTGAAGCATTTTGCTTTGTAGGATAAAATGGGTGCCATCAGACGTCCTGATTAAAGGTGCAGTAAGCAATTTCTGAGAAACTGTTGATATTTGAAATCAGCCCAAACAAACACACACCTCCCTTCATTGCTCTGCCCCTGAAGCGATGCAAGGAAGAACATAAAGTGAACATACAGTACACAAGAGTTGGTTGTTAGTCTCCAGCAGCTCCAGACAAACAATGACACTCAGAACTGGCCTGTTACTAAAGCTCACATTACAACAACAGCATTTCTTGATTCTGTGAAACAGAGCAAAATCAATGTTACTCATGTGTGGAGCAGGAACAACACAACCTCTGCGTCCGTTTTCAGGCCTTCCTACTCCAGCTCTGGACAGTTTTTTTTTATATTAACGCGGGTCCTAAAGCTCTTCCCTGATCATAACTTTTCTTTTCCCAGTGATATTCCTCTGAAAAAGCTTTTGTAATGTCTCAATCATCTCTCTTTCTACAGTCTTTCTTTTAATCTCACTCTGGCTCTCTCACCTCCCTCATCATGAGTTTACACTCCCCCTGATTGGCTTACTCTCTCTCCTCCCCATTATTAGATTAGATTAGATTAAACTTTATTGTCATTACACAAGTACAAGGCAACGAAATGCAGTTTAGGTCTAACCAGAAGTGCAATAGCAGCAAGTGCAGGACACAATGGTTGCGTAAGTGCAGGACATGGAAATGTACTGAATATATATAAATATGTATAAATAGAGAGATGGTTATTACTATAAACTGAACTGAATTTACAGGTGAATATGTACAGTGAATAAATATACAGATGGCTATTACTATAAACAGAATTTACAGGTGAATATGTACTATGAATATAATATACAGATGGCTATTACTATAAACAGAATTTTACAGATAGAGGTATACAATAATATGTTAGGCTAAGATGAGGAATAGCAGTGGATTAAGGTAGTGCAATAAATTATGGACAGAGCTATCCGAAAAAAAAGTGTAAAAGTGCAGTGGAAAGTGGTTGCATATTACAGTTAGAAGTACGGTGCAAAATGCAAATGTGAACAGTTGGTACTATAAATACAGTCGGCAGTGCAAATGAGCATAATCCAGTTAAGATATGGTAGTGCAGAATGCACAAGTAAACAGTTGTTACTGTAATAAACAGTCAGTAGTGCAAATAACAAAGTGAAGGCAGATGTGAGGTAGGAGAGTTAGCAGTTTATGAGGGAAGTGGATCAGCGAGGGTTCGAGTTCAGTAAAGAGACAGCTCTGGGGAAAAAACTGTTCTTAAGTCTACTGGTTCTGGTCCGGAGGATCCTGAAACGCCTGCCGGAGGGCAGGAGAGAAAACAGTCTGTGGGCTGGGTGAGAGGAGTCCTTGAGGATGCTGCGAGCTCGATGCAGACAGCGTTTCCTCTGGATGTGCTCGATGGCAGGTAGTGGAGTCCCTGTGATGCGCTGGGCAGTTTTCACCACCCGCTGCAGTGCCTTGCGCTCCGCAACAGAGCAGCTCCCATACCATACTGCCACACAGTTGGTCAGGATGCTTTCTATTGGGCAGCGGTAGAAGTTCCCCAGGATAGCCGAGGAGAGCTCGGCTTATTATGAGTGGACACACCCCCTACTGCTGATTGGTTTACTTTCTCCTCCCCATCATGAGTGGACACACGCACTACTGCTGATTGGCTCACTCTCTCTCCTCCCCATCATGAGTGGATACACCCCCTACTGCTGATTGGTTTACTTTCTCCTCCCCATCATGAGTGGACACACCCACTACTGCTGATTGGCTCACTCTCTCTCCTCCCCACCATGAGTGGACACACCCCAACTGCTGATTGACTCACTCTCTCTCCTCCCCACCATGAGTGGACACACCCCAACAGCTGATTGGCTCACTCTCTGTCCTCCCCACCATGAGTGGACACGCCCCCTACTGCTGATTGGCTCACTCTCTCCTCCCTCATGAGTGGACACGTCCCCTACTGCTGATTGGCTTACTCTCCTCCCCCATCATGAGTGGACACGTCCCCTACTGCTGATTGGCTCACTCTCTCCTCCCTCATGAGTGGACACGCCCCCTACTGCTGATTGGCTCGCTCTCTCCTCCCTCATCATGAGTGGCGCACCCCCTACTGCTAATTGGCTCACTCTCTCTCCTCCCCATCATGAGTGGACACACCCCCTACTGCTGATTGGCTACAAGTGTGTTGTGCTGCTCAGTCCAATCCACTTTCAACAGCACTTCTCAGAAATCGCTTACTGTACCTTTAAGGATTACAAAGAAATGCTTTTAAAACATGATGCATACACTTTTTTTGTTTATATATAACGCTTACAGTAGCTTCACAGGAATAAAGAGGAAAATATCTGTTAATGTTTCAGAATTAATCAGTTATTAAACAACTGAAATGTCAAAACATAGTGTAATTGTTCGGCTCAATAAAGGTCAATGTTGGCTCAGTTTAGTTCAGTAACATTCAAAAGTTTGGTGCCAGGGATCATTGATGATAATAAGAAAAGATTCTTGAGCAGTAAATCTGCACATTAGAGTGATTTCTGAAGGATCATGGGACACTGAAGACTGGAGTAATGATGCATTGGTGAGCATAAGGGTCTCCCTTCAAAAGTTTGGGGTCGGTAAGATTTATTTTTAAGTTTAAGAGTCCCTTATGCTCACCGATGCAGACTTAAACATTTTAACTTAAAATTTAAAACATTTTAAATAAAAAAATAAATCTTGCCAACCCAAACTTTTGAACAGTAGTGTAATGCTTTTGCATGACACCCACAAGGTAATCCAATATGTTTTTGTGTAGAAAGTGTCTAAAATCATGAAGTGTTTGTGCTGGCTGTTAAAAAGTAAGAAATGAAATACATTTTTGTCAGATTGTTTGTTAAATCAAGAATAAAATGCCAATGAAACAAGACAATATACAGGTATATTCAAGATGCATTATCTAAAAAAATCCTTTCAGGTAAATGAATCTTGTTTTAAGGATGCCCACCTAGGTATTTTTTTTTTTACAGGAAATAAGGTTAAATATACTGACTAAGAATATGATTTTGTTTTCAGTATAACTCTCTTGCTCCTGATTCGTTATCAGAGATTGGTTTGCGAGAGGCAGCTGGTTTTTAAAAAATTAATTTCCAGTCAGCTTGCAAAGATGTACAGATGTGTCTTGAATGTAAATCATTGTGTGTGTGTGTGTAGTCCCAACACTACAGGCAGCCTGGAGTCCCTAGATGATCAGACCGAGACGGAGTCAGTCGTGTCTTTCAGGAGAGAGAGACCTCGACCCAGAGAGAGCATAGAGCAACATGGTCTGTCCAGTCTCTTTTGTTGTTTGTTTGACAGTACCTAATTCTTGTGCATTACCTCAACAGTATTTCAGTACATTGAGAAAGCAGCCCATGCTTATTTTGCTGTTCCGTTTCTGTTTCAGTGCCAGTGCCGCGTGTGAATGGGCAGACCCGTATGGACAGACACCTGGCTGGGTATGAAAGTGCCACCACAGTGATGAGCAGTGAGCTGGACACCACAAGCTTCTGTGATTCAGAAGAGGATGATACCATGAGCAGGTCAGAGTGCGCAGGCTGCTTGATTGGGGTTGGGGTAGCGTCAAAAAAATGACACGCGTTATCTTCAATCGCATCTGTAGTTTTTAGGATGTGTGTGCAATTTTTTTATTTCTGTACTCGGAGTCAAATGATTGAACTTTACTAGTGTGTATAAGCATCTGTGCTTGCTTTGAGTTTGGTTTTAGTCCAGTGGTTCTCAACTGGTGGTTCACAATCTACAAAAATCAAGCAAAAATTGCAGATCTGTTCTTGTAGTGTTGTGTGCTGCACGGGAGATGACGATAAATGCAAATATTATGCATAAGATAGGCACATAGTTAGGGTAGCATAATCAATACACTTATCTTTTGTTTGTTGATGTCAAAAACCGCACTTCCAATCAAACTCTATAATATTTTGATGCAAACTCATCTTTAGGGCTGAAACGATTCATCGAGTTACTCGATTAACTCGATTACAAAAATTCCTCGAGGCAAAAATTCTGCCTCGAAGCCTGGTTAAATTCCTATGACACGCAGGGATCTGATTCACACGGACCGCTGTTCAATGTTCAGGAAGCACACCATAGCGCGTGATACATTTTTAATTTAGTTGGCGCGATGGCGGAGAGTAAAGATGTCCATAAACGGCAGAGAATGTCTAAAGTTTGGGATCATTACATTCTTAAAAAGAAGAGAACAAGGTGCAATGTGTCTACTGCAAAGTAGACTTGGCATTCCACAGCAGTACGACTTCAATGGTAACGTAGCCTAAGCCTATACATTGATGTTCGCTGATTTTAATCCCATACTGTATTTGTAGCGATGTCGTGATGCGGTTTGACTAGATATTATGTTTAGCTTTGATGTTTTTAAGTAGTAGATGTATTCACGTTCAATTGCAAGAGAGTATAGCCTTAAAAAAGAACCCCTTCACACACATACACACACACACACACACACACACACACACACACACGCGCATGTACCCTCGTCTCTCTCACACGCCAGTCAGACCAATCGCGGCAATGCATCACATATGCTTAAACTTTTATGTAGCCACGCAACAATAATTTCAGCATGCATTCACTGTATACACCGGGACGTGATGTGCACCGCAGCGTTCTATTGAAAATGAATGAATGAATGTATTTCTGCTGTACCAAACTACAATGAAGCAACCAGTCTGACTGGGGCGTCACTCTTCCTCACGTAACGCAACACACACACACACACACACACACACACACACACACACACACACACACACACACCCACACACCACACACCACACACCACACCACACACACCACACCACACACACACACCACACACCACACACACAGAAATCTACATAAAAGATATTTACTTTGATGTCAGGGCTAGATTACAGCATGAAACCTGTTGTGCATATTAATAAATTAAATTGCTTTTCCTCTTCATTTTCGTTATGCATTATTTGTTTTGGTTGTTTAAAAACACACAAAATGTATCTGATTAATCGACCGATTAAGTGCTAGATTAATCGATTACAAAAAGAATCGATAGCTGCAGCCCTACTCATCTTGCCAGCAGGACCCAGGTTACTGTAATGTGCCCCTATTATGCTTTTTTTTTAAAAGAGGTTCCTACTTTTGTTCCTACAATAGAACTACATGCATCAAATGTCAAAAAACACAAATACACAATTTTCTCATAATATACATTGCACATGACCTCATTTCTCTGCGTCTGAAAACTGTTAGTTCGAAGATTCACCCTGCATCCCAATGTCCATACTTTCCATCCTAAATAGTATGTGAGTTGAGATTATGTGTGTCCCAGAGCATAGTTTGGATCCATGCACACTATAACGGCTAATATTGGCCACAACCCATTGCGCTTTGGAGGAGGATTCAGTTCAGAACTACAAACATGAGTAAAAAGTGTTCAAAAACTACAAAACATGGTGGTTTTACGCAATGAGTTATTGGCTGTTAAAGGGATAGTTCACCCAAAAATTCAAATTAGCCCATAATTTACTCACCCTCGAGCCGTTCTAGGTGTATATGACTTTCTTCTTTCAGACAAATAATATTATAGAGTTATATTAAAGTTATATTAAGACAAGTTATATTAAAAAAGTCCTGGCTCATCCAAGCATTATAATGGCTGTGACTTGTTGTGACCTCGTTTTAGAAGTCCATAAAAGTGCATCTTAAAGTTAGTTATTTTAGCCTATAAAGTTTTAAATATGGATATTTTTCTTACACAAACGTGCCACTTCACTTCAGAAGGCCTTTATTAACCCCCCAGAGCCGTGTGGAGCAGTTATATGATGGATATATGCACTTTTATGGACTTCATAAACGAGGCAACTATTCACTGCCATTATAAAGCTGTGAAGAGCCAGGACTTTTTTTTATTATATATTAGTTTTTTTATTATAATATAATGTCATATATCCCTAGGATGACTTGAGGGTGAGTAAATCATGGGCTAATTTTCATTTTTGGGTGAACTATCCCTTTAAGAGCATGAAACCATCAAAATTCAAGAGACATCTAAAAAAGGACTAATAAAACAGTTGATAAATGTTGATGTTTTTACTATGTTGTGTTGCTACTTGATGTCCTGTATAATAAAATCTGGATCCTGATAATCCATTGATTTATGAATGTTTATTTTACTAAATGTGTGTGATCAGGTTCAGCAGCTCCACTGAGCAGAGCACAGCGTCTAGATTGCTCAAGCGCCATCGCAGACGCAGGAAACAGCGCCCACGGCTGGAGAGGGTATGAAACAACCATTTGATACTATTGAACAAGTTGGTTTATTTTACTGAGTTTTCTTTGTGTTGTATTATAGGCTTCCTCTTTCAGCAGCGTGACAGATTCAACCATGTCCCTAAACATTATTACAGTCACTCTTAACATGGGTCAGTGCCATTTCTTACCTGTTCTTCATTTCTTTTCTCGTATTTTCTGCTCTTTTTTCCTGCTATTCATTAAATATGAATTCGTCCCCTTGGAATTATAAGGTTCTATCTGACATTTTTGCCAAAATTGAGTTATTCACATATTCTTATTCTGTGACAACTTCTTTACATTATGTGATGTTGTTTTTTAAGTTTTTTGGAACTTTTTATTTAGAAAATAAAAAGGTTCTTTCTACACAGTCAAATGGAATGCAAAAAACTTTAAAGCTCAATATCTCCAAACCAGTCAGAATGCAGATAGAACCTTATAATTCCAAGGAGGCGAATTGTTTAATTGATAATGTGCTTCATACTCCATCTGTTTTGTTGTGTCCTATAGAGAAGTATAATTTCTTGGGCATCAGTATAGTGGGTCAGAGTAACGAGAGAGGAGATGGAGGCATCTACATTGGCTCGATCATGAAGGGAGGAGCTGTAGCTGCAGACGGACGCATTGAACCTGGAGACATGCTGCTGCAGGTGTGTGTGTGTGCACTTTCACAAACTCTTATGCTGCGTTCACACCGAACGTGAATTGAGCGTCAAATTCGCTTCTATCGTGTCTAGTTGGACGCTTGAACATTTTGAATCCACTCGCGTGTTTGAAGCTAAATGACTCCTTATGACTGCTCACTGCCAACATCAGTCCTCCATGTTGAATGATTGACTTCGAGTGGGACTGCCCCTGTTTATCACATCACTTCACCACGTAACAGCAGCAAGCAGGCTCCTGATTCGTTAACGTGGAGCGTTCATATTTTTCAACTAGGGCGTCAGATGAATTTGCTTCAAATGCGTAAATACACAACAAGCACCAAATAAAATCACTTGCGCAATACACTCAATTGACCGTTGAACACAATGTCTTATTTTCAATAAATGATATGCATTCTTTATAACAACTTGCATACAACATCCCTTATAGATTAAATATGGATTAAATAATGTATAATAAATGTAATGAATCCTTATTAAAACTAAAGAGGTGATTTTCTCTGTCTTTTGTTGTTTGATTAATATTAAGAGCACAAATGGAAGCAGGTTAATGGACTGCTGTCACTTTAAGACCGAATGCTGACCGAAAATGACAATAGATATTAGTCATAGTTTTTGTCATTCAAAGCTGGTTTTGATTTTCGTCTCGTTTTTGTCTGTGAAAAATGTTGTTGATTTAAAATATTGACTAATTATTTGTCAACGAAATTAACATAGCAACAGATTTGAAACGGAACAAAAGTGGGATTTTGTAGTGACTTAACGTTACCCTGCTGTTGAACTCCCTTCCTCCTCATCAAGGACTCCAATACCCCTTTTCCACCAAGGCAGTGCTAGAGCTAGATCGGAGCCAGAGCTAGTCCCAGTTCATAGTTGGTTCAACTGAGGAGCCTTTTAAGAACTGTTTGCGTTTCCACAGGCTAGAGAGCCACAACAGAGCCAGGTCTTACGTCACTGTATACGTCTCTTCTTTCTCAGCAACGCTAGCGGGAAACACACACACACACCAGGCGTGTTTGAGATGCATCGGCGCTGCGCAGACCGATCCACGTATAATATAAAAAAAAACGCATGAGTGAATCAAAAGCATAAGGAGTAGTGTGCTCTCGCTGGACTCGTTATCATACGGCGATCTGTCTCTGCACAGCACCGCTGCCAACAAGCCTTCCATCAACAATGCAAACATTGCGTTACTATTGATTCACACGGCATCAAAACACAACAAAAACACAGCGAATCCAACGCATTCGTGCAGCTCGCTGTAATTTGTATAGATGGAGATTACAAACGAGCAGCAGCTGTTAGCTCCATTAGCTGCTATTTCAACAATGGCGGATCTCAAGTCTGTGTTGGTCTTGTTGACCCCGCCCCCAGCGCCTGACGTAATCGGTTCTTACTTCTAGCCCTGTTCTAGCCCAGCAATGTTTTGGTGCTACTTAAGAACCACCTTTCCTGGCTCGGAGCTGGAGCTTTGGGTGTGGAAACACAAAGAGCCGATTTGAAACTAGGCTCTGGCTCCGATCTAGCTCTAGCACTGCTTTGGTGGAAAAGGGGTACAAGATGTTTTTGTTTTAGGTGCTGAATCACCACCGTGGTGCTCCCGTGCCATGTCACGTCGCTTTTGCTGCAATTAACACACTTTTTCGATTTATTAATGGCGCTATTCGACTGGTACGGCTCGGCTTGGTTTTGCGCTCAACCGTGCTTTTTTTATACTCAAACATCTCCGCATCTTATTGAGGGGCATAATAGTCGCGCTACACAACGAATCGATAATGAAATTCGTTGCCAACTCTTTTAATTATCGAATTTTGTCGATTTTATCGATTCGTTGTTACAGCCCTAATCGCCTGTCAATCAAACTAAAAAAAGGGTGAATTCGCCTCTTTCGTGCAAACTGGATGTGCTAATGAGGCGAAATCGCGTCTGCCGTGCCAAATGCGTGTATCGCGCGCCGCAGGACCTCCAGACGCGCGCCAACGTGTTTTTACATTGACTTAACATGGAAATCACTCGATCCAGACACTCAAAGGGTTCTGTCAGGCACTTTATATATAGAACATTGTAGGAGGTCCCATAATGGGATCATTTTATGGATTTCATTTTAATTCATGAATTTTGTTTGAATTATTTTTTTCATTTCAATTAAATTTTATGAATCAAGCACCTCGTAAACATACTTTATGACTAGAAACATTTAAATAACCTGTAAAATTAGTACTGGGAAGTCAGGCACAAAGTTGAGACCTGCACATTATAACCTCTACTCCATGGGCAACCAGCCAGTCAGATGAGTGACGTGGCCACTGTTTTAATTCCTGTCCATCTCCATGGCTTAACATTAAAATCTGAAACCATGTACTCAGGTCGCACCCAGCTTCAAGGCACAAACATTGGGGCCGTTTCAAGAGTAATTACCTCTAAACAAAAGATCAGGACTTTCACTGCTGCAGGGTTCTGCTGTAATTACTGGTTCTAATGTTTCTTCTCTTTTCTGTGCAGGTGAATGACATCAACTTTGAGAACATGAGTAATGATGATGCGGTCAGGGTGCTCCGTGAGATCGTCCACAAACCAGGGTGAGAATTACCTTTTAAAGGGGCTCCATGTCATTTTTTTAGACTGTACTACAGCACAAGAATGCCGTGTAACATGTTTGCAGATATTTAGGAAAGTCCACAAACCTGTTTCTCAGAAAAACAATGTTACAGCCAGTTATTCTACTTTGAAATGTGTGTTCCTTGTCGGAATGTTTGTTTTTGTTTTGGTCTCGGTGATCCCGCCCACTGCCAATTTACTCAATAGTATTTCAACACACTGGGAAGAGGGGGCGGGAGAAACAACTCTCTCCAATATTTTAAATTTGGACTGCAGTACCCAGTTCACCTCACTGGTTTCCCACTGGTCAATACAACATTGTGCTATCGTTTATGTGTACTTGTCTCGTAAATATAATGCTATTTTGTAGATGCAATCATTCTGACATGACTTGAAGGGAGCATTACAGTAAGAGTACAGTTGTGTCACACTATGATATATTAGTAAACAGTAAAGGCCCGTTTACACTAAAGACGATAACTATAAAGATATAGTTCTAAAAATCATTCTAAATCTGAAAGAGCAGAGTCCACACCACAACTATAATGAGAGAAACAATATCGCTGGAATCACTTTCAGAAGGATTTTTTCCAGCTGATGAATGATAAAAACATTGACAGCCAATCAGAATCCATCCTGCTTTTAGAATTCAAGCGTTTAAAGCGACAGACAACAACTGTATAATAAACAAAACTATATCGTCTGCTTATGTAGTTATCATTATAGTTATCGTTCTTGGTGGGATTGGGCCTTAATAAATCTTGCAATGTTATAATATCACTTTAATTCTCTTAGACCCATCACTCTGACTGTGGCGAAATGTTGGGATCCTGCTCCTCAAGGCTATTTCACCCTGCCACGAAGTGAGTCTCATTTTAATACATGTATATATGTATGCAACTATGTATATGTAGTATTACATCAAATGTATTAGGTAAATTGGGGCCGGTATGATAATACACACGTGCAATCATACTGGCCTGGTACACACACCGATCAGACATTATAACATTTACAGGTGAAGTGAATAACATTGATTATCTCTTCATCACGGCACCTGTTAGTGGATGGGATATATTAGGCAGCAAGTGAACATTTTGTCCTCAAAGTTGATGTGTTAGAAGCAGGAAAAATGGGCAAGCGTAAGGATTTGAGCGAGTTTTACAAGGGCCAAGTTGTGATGGCTAGACGACTGGGTCAGAGCATCTCCAAAACTGCAGCTCTTGTGGGGTGTTCCCGGTCTGCAGTGGTCAGTATCTATCAAAAGTGCTCCAAGGAAGGAACAGTGAACCAGTGACAGGGTCATGGGCGGCCAAGGCTCATTGATGGATGTGGGGAGCGAAGGCTGGATGGCCGGGTGCGTGTGCATCGCTTACCTGGGGAACACATGGCACCAGGATGCACTGTGGGAAGAAGGCAAGCCGGCGGAGGCAGTGATGCTTTGGGCAATGTTCTGCTGGGAAACCTTGGGTCCTGCCATCCATGAGGATGTTACTTTGAGACGTACCACCTACCCAAGCATTGTTGAGACCATGTACACCCTTTCATAGAAACGGTATTCCCTGGTGGCTGTGGCTCTTTCAGCAGATATTGCGCCTACCACAAAGCAAAAATGGAGCACAACAATGAGTTTGAGCTGTTGACTTGGCCTCCAAATTCCCCAGATCTCAATTCAGTCGAGCATCTGTGGGATGTGCTGAACAAACAAGTCCGATCCATGGAGGCCCCACCTTGCAACTTACAGGACTTAAAGGATCTGCTGCTAACATCTTGGTGCCAAATACCACAGCACGCCTTCAGGGGTCTAGTGGAGTCCATGCCTCGATGAGTCAGGGCTGTTTTGGCAGCAAAAGGGGGACCAACACAATATTAGGTGTAATAAGTTTAATATTAATGTTATGCCTGATCTGTGTGTGTGTGTGTGTGTATATATATATATATATAATATTACATAAAATGTATTAGGTCCAATAAATTGAGGCCGGCATAATTTGTATATACAGTGAGGAAAATAAGTATTTGAACACCCTGCTATTTTGCAAGTTCTCCCACTTGGAAATCATGGAGGGGTCTGAAATGGTCATCGTAGGTGCATGTCCACTGTGAGAGACATAATCTAAAAAATAAAATCCAGAAATCACAATATATGATTTTGTAACTATTTATTTGTATGATACAGCTGCAAATAAGTATTTGAACACCTGTCTATCAGCTAGAATTCTGACCCTCAAAGACCTGTTAGTCTGCCTTTAAAATGTCCACCTCCACTCCATTTATTATTCTAAATTAGATGCACCTGTTTGAGGTCGTTAGCTCCATAAAGACACCTGTCCACCCCATAAAATCAGTAAGAATCCAACTACTAACATGGCCAAGACCAAAGAGCTGTCCAAAGACACCAGAGACAAAATTGTACACCTCCACAAGGCTGGAAAGGGCTACGGGGAAATTGCCAAGCAGTTTGGTGAAAAAAGGTCCACTGTTGGAGCAATCATTAGAAAATGGAAGAAGCTAAACATGACTGTCAATCTCCCTCGGACTGGGGCTCCATGCAAGATCTCACCTCGTGGGGTCTCAATGATCCTAAGAAAGGTGAGAAATCAGCCCAGAACTACATGGGAGGAGCTGGTCAATGACCTGAAAAGAGCTGGGACCACCGTTTCCAAGGTTACTGTTGGTAATACACTAAGACGTCATGGTTTGAAATCATGCATGGCACGGAAGGTTCCCCTGCTTAAACCAGCACATGTCAAGGCCCGTCTTATGTTTGCCAATGACCATTTGGATGATCCAGAGGAGTCATGGGAGAAAGTCATGGGGTCAGATGAGACCAAAATAGAACTTTATGGTCATAATTCCACTAAACGTGTTTGGAGGAAGAAGAATGATGAGTACCATCCCAAGAACACCATCCCTACTGTGAAGCATGGGGGTGGTAGCATCATGCTTTGGGGGTGTTTTTCTGCACATGGGACAGGGCGACTGCACTGTATTAAGGAGAGGATGACCGGGGCCATGTATTGCGAGATTTTGGGGAACAACCTCCTTCCCTCAGTTAGAGCATTGAAGATGGGTCGAGACTGGGTCTTCCAACATGACAATGACCCGAAGCACACAGCCAGGATAACCAAGGAGTGGCTCTGTAAGAAGCATATCAAGGTTCTGGCGTGGCCTAGCCAGTCTCCAGACCTAAACCCAATAGAGAATCTTTGGAGGGAGCTCAAACTCAGTGTTTCTCAGCGACAGGCCAGAAACCTGACTGATCTAGAGAAGATCTGTGTGGAGGAGTGGGCCAAAATCCCTCCTGCAGTGTGTGCAAACCTGGTGAAAAACTACAGGAAACGTTTGACCTCTGTAATTGCAAACAAAGGCTACTGTACCAAATATTAACATTGATTTTCTCAGGTGTTCAAATACTTATTTGCAGCTGTATCATACAAATAAATAATTAAAAAATCATACATTGTGATTTCTGGATTTTTTTTTTAGATTATGTCTCTCACAGTGGACATGCACCTACGATGACAATTTCAGACCCCTTCAAGATTTCTAAGTGGGAGAACTTGCAAAATAGTAGGGTGTTCAAACACTTATTTTCCTCACTGTATATACATTTTTAAAGAAATAAACATTTATTCAGCAAGGATGCTTTAAATTGTCAGTAAAGTGTCAGTAAAGACATTGTTATATGAAAAAATCAAATAAATGCTCTTTTGAACTTTATATTCATCAAATAATTTTTAAACAAAGCAGCACAACTGTTTTCATCATTCATGATAAATAATAAAAGTTAAATAAATAAAAATAAGTCTTGCCGCCCCAAACTTTTGATCGGTGGTGTAAATGTATAATTTTGTTTTTAATGACGAGATGTTGTTTGAGATCTGTTTATCTAACATCCTTCCCCATCTTCTCTGTCAGATGAGCCAATCCGGCCCATAGACCCAGCAGCATGGATCAATCATTCGGTAGCTCTCACAGGGGCATTTCCGTCCTACCCTAGCAGCACAATCACCTCCAGCTCATCCGTCACTGAAACTGAACGTAAGTTTTACACTTATTTCTTCTCCTTAACTCATCCTAGACCTTTGTTTTAAGAGTACACTCTATCTTGGCCACATTATTTTAACGATTTGTTTCCCTGTCTGCAGGCTTTGACGAGTTTAACCTGTCTCTTCGCTCTGACATGGCATCTGTTGCGAAGGCCATGGCATCTCCAGAGTCCGGTCTGGAGGTCAGAGACCGAATGTGGCTGAAGATCACCATTCCCAATGCTTTCCTAGGTCAGAGACTTATCCAGTTGGACCTGACACTGTATTTATACACTTGCTGCATCCCAATTCACCTACTTATACTATGCCCTTTTTATGGTTTTTGTGAAGAAAAGGTACATAACTTTGAGTGTCTGGCAGAAGAGTAGGCATACTTACTACGTCATAATGGAGTGTAACAGTTCCCGCCCCCTTTTCCAGAAGAATTTTATTCATTAATTTTTCCCAATGGGATTTTAAAATAGTCTTCATTAAAGAGTTATAAGCCATGAACCAAGCCAATCAGCTACGAGGTGAATCACAAAACTACAAACTTTGATTTGAAGCAAAACATTTTTTGAAAATATGAAAAAAAAGGACAAGACTGTGTCCTTAACAGCTTTAGTGAAGGAAAGAACTACAATCCCATGAAGCATTGCGAACAGCATAATGAAATTAAAAATATTTAAAAATATAAAATTACTCATTTATAAATGTTGATTATATGTATAAAAATAATATAGTTTATTGCAAAATCTGCATATACATACAACCATTTCAATATTTTTATATCGTAGAGAGATTGACTCAATTATGCCATTCGCAGTGCATAATGGGAGTGGGAGGAGCTAAAGAGCTATTTTGGAGTGTGTTGCTTTTTTCGACTCTGATTTTTAAAATAATTGTGTTTAACAGCAGAATTAATGGTGAAAAACTACATTACCCATGATGCTGTACAGAATGTACTGTAAGTACTGAAAGTACTTTTCTGTACATCATCTTGGTTAATGTATTTTTTCACTAAGAAAGTACACTCTGTACAGCATCATGGGTAATGTAGTTGTTTTTACCAAGAAAGTACACTCTGTACAGCATCATGGGTAATGTAGTTTTTCACCAAGAAAGTACCTTTCTGTACAGCATTATGGGTAATGTAGTTTTTCACCAGGAATTCCGCTGTTAAACACAATTATTTTAAAATTAAGCTAAAATCATGCTGGCTGGCGGCTTCAACAGAAGCAAATATCATCATTTAACAACCTCCTAGCTCAAAGTCGGCCTGTCTTTTAAAGGTTTATAAGTTACCATTCAAAATCAATTTCCTTATGGAGAAAATGAATGAATGAGTTTTTACTTCCCGGAACCCACTGTTGCACTCTATTGCTTCTTTAATGAGCTGCTCTGTCGCTTAATTACATGCGTCCTGTCACCATTTAAACTGCCCTTTAGCAAGTTGATCTGCCAGTCGTGGGTCTTTCCTGCGGGAAAAAAAATTACATAATTTAAAAGTTACTGACCCAACGTATCTTTATAAAAGTTCACAATGTTGCAGATTAAATATAATGTGGATAACATTTTGTATTTTTTCGTCAGGTTAGCTACTGATTATTAATCACGAGTCAAACCTCTCACTTCTTAACCGTCTGTATTGCATCCGCCATGTTTGTAGTTTTTAACTATTTCTATTGTTTTTTTGTAGTTCTAATGGAATCCTCAGAAATATTAGCCGTTAGAGTGTGCACTTGGAGTTCAGAAATAGACCATCCGGGTATCTTTGTAATACTCATTTCAACATACTATGATTTGGGACACACTAACTCTAATTTTGAATTCTATTTAGAACGGATAGTATGCGAATTGGGACGCAGCAACTGTGCCTAAATAAACTTTGTAATATGACTGAGACAAATGGGCCTTAAATATAATGTCATGTTTGTTTTTCTCTGGCTTTATGATTGTGTGTATAGGTTCAGATGTGGTTGAGTGGTTGTACCATCACATTGAAGGGTTTCAGGACAGACGGGAAGCTCGCAAATATGCCAGTAACCTACTAAAGGCTGGTTTCATCAGACATACTGTTAACAAGATCACCTTCTCTGAACAGTGTTATTACATATTTGGAGACTTTAGTAACTGTGAAAATTGTAAGTAGAACCAGCTTTCTTTTCTTCTAGATAACATTTTAAAGAAACTCTCTTTCACTAATACAGTCCCTCACTACTTTTCCCTCTCAGACATGGCCAACCTTTCTCTTAACGATAACGATGGATCCAGTGGCGCTTCAGACCAGGACACTCTGGCCCCTCTACCGCTGCCAGGGGCGACACCGTGGCCCCTGCTCCACTCTTTCACGTACCAGTACCCTCACCCTTATTCCACCCAGCCTCCTCCCTACCACGAGCTCTCCAACTACAGCTACGGCCCAGGCAGTGCAGGCAGCCAGCACAGTGAAGGTAATGAGCTACACTGACCCTCAGTGTGTCTGTGGGGATCTAAGCTGAGGATGTACATGACACAAATATATGGAAATGTAATAGTCAATAAACTCAATGTCCACACTTTGGGGTCAGGTAGATTTTATTTTTTATTTTTATTCAGCAAGAATGCATTATTGATCAAAAGTGACTAAAGCGTTTTATATTCTTATAAACTTCTATTTCAAATAAATTATGTTCTTTTGAACTTTCTATTTATTAAAGAATCCTGATCATTTGTTTCCACAAAAATATTAAGCAGCAACTGTTTTCAACATTGATAATAATCATAAATGTTTCTTGAGCAGCAAATCAGCATATCTGAATGATTTCTGAAGGATCATTTGACACTGAAGACTGGAGTAATGATGCTGAAAATTCAGCTTTGATCACAGGAATAACATATTTAAAAATGGAAAAGTTATTTTAAATTGTAATAATATTTGACAATATTGCTGTTTTTGCAATGTTTTTGATTCATTAAATGCAGTCTTGTTGAGCAGAAGAGACTTCTTTCAAAAACATGAAACAAAATCTTACTGACCCTGAACATTTAAACGGTAGTGTTGTCCATTGATTTCATTAAGGAACCAAGGCTATGAGAAAATGTTAAATATTATACGTTAAAAAAATTGTAATAAGTTTAATAAATTGTATTGTTTTTATCCTTTATTTAAATTTATATAATGGTTTAATAGTGATAATAATACCCTTTTTAAACATTCTGACTTCAAAGTGCCCCTATTATACTATTTTAAAGATTCCTTGTTTTGTTTTGGAGCCTACAATAGGTTTACATGCATCAAAGGTCAAAAAACACTTTAATTTTCTCTTAATATTAGGGATGCAACGAATCCAGGATTCAGATTCGGCCGAATATTGGGCTTTTTGACGGGGTTCGGTTTCCGCCGAACCTTAGAATCTTTTTCCACCGAACCGAACCCTAGACTTGCTCTATGTGCCGACTTAATGACGCCGCCGTTGATTATGGGAAGGTGTTTACTAGGTGGACCGTTCGAATGCAGTCGGCTGTGAGAAAGTGAAAATGGAACTCGTGAACAGAAAACTTGTTGTTTGGCAGTACTTTCAGTCGAAAGAAGGCGATTCAAGTCGAGCTACATGTTCAATTTGCAATGCCGATTTGTCTCGTGGTGGCTAGGACCCTAAACAATAGCCGCTGTTAAAACATTTGCATATGAAACATCCGAAAGAATACGAGTTGTGCATGAAGGAATATACAGACAGCAGCCAAAATGCAGCAACTTCAGGTACGGCAAAGGAAGGACGGTCATCCTGGCATAATGTTGCCTATTGTTTTTTTTTTCTTCTTCTTTATTTTACAGTTAAAATGAAATAAAATGAAAAATACACTGCTGTGGACGTTGTTTACTTCATTAATGTGTTTACTGTGATAATGGACTGAGGATGGGAGTAGGATTCGGTATTCGGATTCGTCAGAATCTTAACCAGTGGATTCGGTATTCGGCCAAACGCCAAAAATCTGGATTCGGTGCATCCCTACTTAATCATACTTACACATCACCTCATTTCTCAAAGTCTGAAAACGGTTTGTTTGAAGATTCAGTCTCTCTAAACCCCTCCTTTCCAAGAGTCTACTCTGCTCTGATTGGTCAGGCGGCCCAGTCTGTTGTGATTGATCGACCACTTACAGCGCTTGTTGGAAATGAAACGCCTATTATCATATCTGAATTTCAGCTCCAGCATTATGCAAATGTGTTTCATTGTTACGTAAGTTTGTAACGGGAAGTGAGACTGGAATTACTGACGACTCAGAATCAGTCAACAATTCAGAATCGATTCTTTAGGAGAAAGAATTATTCTTTCTCTATTAGGAGACGATAACTTAATTTGTTGTGCACTTTGATCACTTTGACCTATTACATTCACAAACAGCGATATTACATACTGCATGAAAGGTAATAGCATAATAGGGGCACTTTAAGCTTAAGCTTATACAAATAAAATGTATTCTTATTCAACTTTGAAGTTGCCATTACAATTCTTGTTTCTATCTGCCCTGTGGAAAGAGGTTTTTGTGCCCAGAGAACCTATTAACACCTGTTGTGTTTTCGTCTCTCTTTCTCTCAGGGAGTCACAGTAGTGGCTCCACACGCAGTGATGGAGAGAAGAGAAGGGGAACTAAAAGCGTATCCGGCAGTACGGTGGGCGGTAGCGTACGTGACGATAAATCTCCCAGTGGGGGCGGGGCTGACTCGCGTTCTGGCAGCGGCAGCGAATCAGATTACTCTGTTCGCAGCGGCCTGAGACGAGACCACGGCTCAGCCACGCCCAGCGAACACAGTCGCTCGAGTCAGCGCTCGCATCATCGCGTCCCGTCCGCTCACCTCGCTCCATATCCGCCTGGAATCCCCATTCCTTACAACCCGATGATGGTGATGATGGTGCCCCAACACCCACATCTAGCACTTGGAGCTCCACACCCACAAACACCTACTTTGCAGCCCCACCATGCCTTGCTGCCCTCCAGCACCCCTGGTGGGCCTCCAGGAGCTCCTCCAACCCGAGACCTGGGCTCCGTCCCCCCTGAGCTTACTGCCTCCAGGCAGTCTTTCCACTTGGCCATGGGCAACCCCAGTGAGTTTTTTGTGGATGTGATGTAATGAAGGATGTTACCGTTGATGCGCGGTGAAGGAATAAATGCTGAGAGGTTTGTGATCACGTGATAACTGTGAGTTCTGCTCTGTGACTGGCAGAGATGTAGTTTACTGTATCAGTGCAGCTCTTTAGAGTTAGTGTTTGTTCTTGACGGTAGGAACAGGGTTTATGGAAGGGTAGGAAGTCTTGCATAGCAGACTTCAAAATCCATTTTGTCTTTGTGGTGTTAACCACAACATGGTCTGGCCTTCTGAACGACTGTTTCACGGTGAAGAGAATTGGCTTTTTCTTTTTCCAAGTGTTGTTAGATTCCTTAAAGGGATAGTTCACCCAAAATGAAAATGTTGTCATTACTTACTCGCCCTCATGTTGTTCTTTCTTCTGTTGAACACAAAAGATGATGTTTTGAAGGATGTTGGAAGTAAAACAGTTGACGCCATTGACTTCAATAGTAGGAGAAAAAAATACTACGGAAGTCAATGTGTGCCATCAACATTCTTCAAAATATAGTTTTTGGTGTTCAGAAGAAAGAAACTCATACAGGTTTGGAACAACTTGAGGGTGAGTAAATGATGACAATTCTCACTTTTGGGTGAACTATCCCTTTAAATGTTCCACAAATTGCTGGAAAACCTTTGGTTAAGATCTAAGAAGGCTTCTGACTTTCCAGAAAATATCTCTAAAAGGAAATTCAAGTATTCAAGTATCCTTTAAAATGACCAACATTAGGACATGAAATCCACTGGAACGCAAATAAATGACCATAATAAAAGCCATGCCTTCAAAACCCTTTAAAAGGATTCGAAACAGTTGATCAGATGTATCTTGTTTTTTTAAGTAGTGCTTTAAAGTGTACCAAGGAATTCTGAAAGCTTTTCTCTAATGTACTGCGTACTGTGTGCTTTAAAAATTGCCTTTGTAAACTGTCTTTGTACTGCTGAACGGAGCCAGGGTTTATGGAAACAAATATTGGGTTGTCATTTTCTGAGATTTCACTAATTGTTCTGGTTCCTGGTCTTGGAAAGCAGTCTCTTTCAAAGACCCTCACAAATAGGCAGATAATAAAACGATTGTCCTAAAATGGTACACACAGAGGAAGTTTTAACCTCATAAAAGGTACTTTCTGGGTAGAATTTGTGTTTTTTTTTTCTTTCTACTCCAGAGCTTTTTTTGTCTCTATGTATGGCTGATAATCATAGCGCCTTTTTATATGAGTTTATAGATATACAAGTCCAAGTATGTAAGTGCTACATAACGAGTCTCAATGGAACGCCATGTTTAAGTGTTACATTTTGAATATCATCAAATACTGTCACTTTTGCATGTCTTTACTCCAAATAAATGTATGATAGAATTAACCCTGAAACTAGTCATTTGTTCTCAAAAAGTTGTCTGTGTTTGTGTTTGATAATGTCTCATGTTTGTGTTTTAGTTACAATCTGTATTTTAGATACTAGTGTTTAACACAGGAAATCGTGTACAGTACCAGTACCAGACATGGGGCGGGCCCAGTGCGAGTTAGGCCCTGTTTACACCTGGTATTAAGATGCATTTTGGTCGATCGGATCACAAGTGGACGACGCTGAATACAGGTGTAAACGGGTCTAAAATGTTTTGAACTTGTCCACTTTCGACCACTTCCAGCGGTGTTGAAAACGCATTCGACCGGAGTGCTTTCGTAGTGTAAACGCTCATGTGATCGAATGTGTTCGAACAGCTGCAGAAGACGCCTACTCTCCGCCTCATGACCTGATGAGTAAACATTTTGGGAAGCGCGCTAGCCAGACGGGATTTAAACTTTGTCGGCTGAAGACTCGAGTTTGGTTTGAAGATTAAAAAAACATCAATGTTCTCTCACCATTCCTGATTTCTAACACACACTCACAGCGTTCGGTGTGATCATGAGGCTGTCAGAGCAGAAACGAAAGCTGAAAACATGAGATTTTTCTGACGTCTCTGGTCATGTTCATATGTAAATTGTGAGCTTATTTCGTCCATTAGATCGAAAGATCTGAAAAAGCCCATAGACCCTCCCCTCGAAGACATCAGGACAGAAGTGGTTGAAAGTGGACAAAAGAGACATCAGGTGTAAATGGGAATGTGCCTGTCTTGTCCACTTGTGATCCGATCGACCAAAACGCATCTTAATACCAGGTGTAAACAGGGCCTTAGAGGATGCAGGGCCCCCCTTGGTCGGTTCATTTGTGATCGCACACCAGGGTGGGGGGTTGTCCCCTCTTGTTAGTTCGGGATCACCTTCTGCGGGCCCCCTAAACCCCATGCTTTAGGGGGCCCCGCAGAAGGTGATCCCGAACCAGATGCTGTTGCACCGCTCTAAGGATGGCCCTGATCACCACTGTGTCAATGTTATATACACATATGTAGTTACCTATAGAATCCCCTCAGGTTGTTGAAGATTAGGGTGAAACGGACTGAAATTTAGATTTTTATTCATCCAAAATGTTCCCTTCCAATGCAGCACTCATCATATTCTCCATCCCACATAATCAAACTGTTTCTTTTGGATCATACACAATACATACCAAGAATCAGTGGCATTGTGGGTTCCGTGATGTCAAACATGGTGAGATGCATTATGGTGGCATTTCTAAATTGATTTCAAATGAGACTTAATGGTAAATAATCCCACTCAAAACAAAACAAAAAACAGCCGCATGCAGTTTTGGAACAACATGAGGGTGAGTATTTTTCAGAATTTGTATTTTTGGATGAAATTATAATAAAATACTATATTAGCTTATATATTATTATAGTCAACTCTGGAAACCCATCACTCCAGTGTAACATTAATAACAGTCCAGAATTTGTTGTTGCTTTTTTTGGGAGTTAACATACTGCCCAAATGTTGGCAGGTCTGTGTTTAAAATGTTTTCAAATATTACTATATTTGTTGGTCAAAACAGTGGTTTGATATTTTTCTATGTTGTCTTGTTGTTGGGTCATATTTTTCCACTTAGGAAAGGTCCAATAGCTTTTTTTCTCCATTTTTCCTAATTAAGCTTATATAGGTACGTCTGATCTACCCTAAGAAATATTCACTTGAGTAAAAGGCAACTAAACCCATTGATTAAGTCAAACGAAACAATAAATGTTGTTTTTAATTAGTTATTCATGTTGCCATGGCTTGGAACTTGGAAGTATCCATAAAAAAGGTACAGGTTATTTAGGTATGGATCTGTATGTGTTTAAGTGATATGCTATACATTAGCTAATAGTTCTATTTTGTGAGTGGTAGGTTTTTATATATATATAAATATATAATATATATACACACATATACATATACACATATACATATACACATATACATATATACATATACATACATATACATATATACATATACACATATACATTTATACATATACACATATACACATATACATTTATACATATACACATACATTTATACATATACACATATACATTTATACATATACACATATACATTTATACATATACACATATACATTTACACATATACATTTATACATATACACATATACATTTATACATATACACATATACATTTACACATATACATTTATACATATACACATATACATTTATACATATACACATATACATTTATACATATACACATATACACATACACATATACATTTATACATATACACATATACATTTATACATATACACATATACACATATACATTTACACATATACATTTATACATATACACATATACATTTATACATATACACATATACATTTATACATATACACATATACACATATACATTTACACATATACATTTATACATATACACATATACATTTATACATATACACATATACATTTATACATATACACATATACATTTATACATATACACATATACATTTATACATATACACATATACACATATACATTTATACATATACACATATACATTTATACATATACACATATACATTTATACATATACACATATACATTTATACACATATACACATATACATATACACATATACATTTATACATATACACATATACATTTATACATATACACATATACATTTACACATATACATTTATACACATATACATTTATACATATATACATATACACATATACATTTATACATATACACATATACATTTATACACATATACATTTATACATATACACATATACATTTACACATATACATTTATACATATACACATATACATTTATACATATATACATATACACATATACATTTATACATATACATTTATACACATATACATTTATACATATACACATACACATATACATTTATACATATACACATATACATTTATACATATACACATATACATTTATACATATACACATATACATTTATACATATACATTTATACATATACACATATACATTTATACATATATACATATACACATATACATTTATACATATACACATATACATTTATACATATACACATATACATTTATACATATACACATATACATTTATACATTTATACATATACACATATACATTTATACATATACACATATACATTTATACATATACACATATACATTTATACATATACACATATACATTTATACATATACACATATACATTTATACATATACACATATACATATACACATACACATGTACATTTATATACAAAGCCTTTCTAGGGACCCGAGATGCAAATTAGCTCATGCTCTTAATGTGCAATGCATATTTTCCATCGGTTGACTGGAATCATGTTTTTTGTTCTGTATATATTTAAATAAACCTATAAATAAATAGCTCTTCACAAGAATGAAATATTCTTTAAAAGTACTAATTACATAATTAAATACCAAAGGTGATTATTATTATTACTAAACAAATACGAATTAGGCTATAATAATTATATTTAATAGATTTCTTTTTTAGATTATCATTATGATATATATGGTATAAGTGTAGTAATTGATTACCATTTGTATAACCACAGTTTTACTACAAATACCATGGTTAAACTATGGTTAGTCTAGTAAAACCATGGGTAATGTGACCATGGTTTAACTACAGTAAACCATGGTTAATTTTCGTAAGGGCTATTAAATATAGCGAAAATGTTATCACTAAAATATTCGAAATAGCTAGTATATAAGGATTAAGGAACTGTATCAGTATCGTTTCACTGTGATACATAAGGAAACTTCAGCCGCACTGTATCTCCTCCCACAAAGCGTCTAAAATCTGATCTGAGATCAGTGTTATGTATCTCTCTCACTGTGACTAAAGGAAAGGACATGTACTTCCGGCGGTAGTCAGTAAGCAGTGCAGTGAATCAGGACACCTCGTCGTTTGACAGTGTATTTTGGTTATTTTGATAGATATTTCAAACGTCGTTTGTAGCTGAAGTGTATCGTCGCGTCACCGTCCTCAGGAGGAGGGTCTCTGGTCTGCGGTCAAGGGCGAAATAAAACCGCTTCTGCTGCATTGTGGGACGCTCAGTTCATAACTGATCTAGCCGGACATTGTTTTGCCCTTGTTTATTGACTTTTTAATTGGTCTTCGATCTGTAGGCAAGTTTGACACTTCCTCTTCACGGGAGATAAACAACGTTCGGCAAGAAATCATCATCATGTTGCTGCGTAAAGTTACTCAAAGTCCTGCGATTTGCAGCTCTGTCCTCCGTCTACAACCAGCTATCACAGGGTGAGGCTGTTTTCATTCAGGTCGAGCAAGGTTATTATCGTTAACAATTTAGAGATAAAGCTAACACAATTATGTAGGAAATCGGTTACTGTCAATTTGTCTTAAAGGGACAGTTCACCCAAAAATGAAAATTCTGTAAACATTTACTCACCCTTGATTTGTTACAAACTTTGTATGCATTTCTTTCTTCTGCTGAACACAAAAGAAGATATTTTGAAGAATATGGGGAGCTAAACAGTTGATGGACCCCATTGACTTCCATAGTATGGAAAAAGAAATGGCATTGGCAGAATTTTCATTTTTGGGTGAACTGTCCCTTTAAGAATGACGCTACCGACCAATCAAAATCAAGTATTCCGGGAAGTATTTGGAACAAATAGCCCGCAAATTATACAATTTAGCTTAAAAATGTCTGTAACTAACACTAAAACAAGTTGAAAGTAAGATTGGAACAAAAAATAAATGTTTAAAATCGAAAAACAACAAGTAACGTTGTGATCTAGATCTAGCCATTGTATAAATTTCTGTGCTTTATGTACAAGTATATTAGGTGTAACTTTATATATATATATATATATATATATATATATATATATATATATATATATATATATATATATATATATATATATATATGTGTGTGTGTGTGTGTGTGTGTGTGGAGAAACATGCAGAAGAGGTAAAGACAATATATGACTGAGAAACATTTTATATCTCTGTTATAATATAATTATTTCTGACTTTCTCTGGTTCCTCAGAGCGCAGCGCCAAACTGGGGCTCTCGTGGCAGTGCCGAATGCTCGTCTTTATTCAAGCCAAGCGGCAGAGGTGAGACCAATCGCTACATGTCTATAAGGTATTCAATATTATCAAACATGGGTTATGTCACAGAGTCAGTTTAACTACTTTGTGACCAGAACAGATCATGCTGCAGTCAATACGGTCAGGTCCCATGGAAAAGAAAACAGGTGCTTGTCCTCAGTCACCCATTAAATATAAATCTGGAGTAAAGTTCACATCCAGTTCACATGACACGTAGGAGTTCACATGGCACTAGGCGTTTTGCCATGCGGTCTTACATGTTATGTAAATATTGCGTTTGACCTACACCAAATCACTGTGATGGAATAAATATATAGAGATGGTAGTGAAAATATGAAATGTTATTATGATTGATACAGTATAACGCTGGTTTGTGTATGAGGACGGTATGTGTTTGTTTGTGTGTGAGGGAAGGTTTTATAAGCGAAGGTTATATGATCCTTGTCTTTGCTCTTTGCTCTACTTGGCAGCCTTTTTTTGTCACAATGTCAAGCCATGGAAATCCTGACGTGTCTCTGTCATATTGTCCTTGAACCGTCTTAAATTGAAAAGGGTTTTCAGCAGAAGAGCGTAGGAAGCCCTGACCACACCAACTGCAAATGTGAACTCATTCACATTTATCTAGTTAATTATTTTACAATTACTTACATTTAAACCAATAAAATAAGTCAAAAGCAAGATTAGCCAAATGGTTGTTCATTACTGTAGATTTCTGTGCTATTTTCTTACATGCATATAAACAAACCGATAACTTGCTCTTGTTATTTCCCCCAAGGCTGTTCTGGACAAGAATGTAGTCGGCAGTGACGCCGCTGCGACAGCTGAGAAGGTTGAAAAGACGGCTCTTGTGGTACGTGAGAGTTATGCACACACTACACGATGTTAGCCCAGATTTTCACTCACTGACAAGACAAATGCCTGAAAACAGAGGCGAATTGGTGCTCGTTCACCAGAGTGACAATCGCTCAGAGTCATGCAGTGTGAAATGTTTTGATTATGTTGTCGTCGAACTACAGCCAATGAGAGCGCAAGATACAAGGCAAGGGAAAGTTAAGCAGGGCCACACGGAATCTGCTGATTTTTTTTGTGATTTAAAAAATCTGCGGAATAGTTTTAAATGTGTTAAAAAGGTCTAAGAGTATTGGAACTGAAAACATTATACATAAAATATAAAATATTCACTTCTCAACTTTTATGTAAGGTTTACAATACAAATCCATATAGAAAAACTTGTTTTTTTAAACAAAGCTAGATTTCTGTTATAGTACGTCCACTAAAAAAGATGGAGAAAATATTGCTTTATCAATTGTATTGTACACAAATCAGATTGCACCAGACACATTGTGCATTTACTCAATGCAATGATATGAGGGGAAAACCTATGATAACTAAAATCTGATATTTTCAGAAGTTATTAGACATGTGATGCCACATGCTTTCATGACTTTAATATAATGTAGAGATATAGTATTGTTATTTCTTTATTATAAGAGGCTCATAACCCTTCTTTTTTTTCCCCTCAGGACTCAAAATCTTTTGCTGTGAACATGTTTAAAGGGCAAATCAGCACTTCTCAGGTGTTCCCCTTCCCCTCAGGTGACTCCAAGTTTTCTTTGTCCGTGCCAAAATATATTTTAGATGGGTTGCTTTGATATCGCCACTAGATGTTATATTTTAGCCAAAATTGGAAAATGTTGAATTAAACTGATTATTGTTTTCTTTTAGGCCTTGCTGCACTACCGTTGTTCATTATACTCTCACTTAATTGTTTCTCAGTGTGTGTTTACTGTCATTTGTGCCCTGACTTTTCATCTTTTCATTCACTCTTGCAGTGCTCAATGAAGAGCAGTCGCAGTTCCTCAAGGAATTGGTTGGGCCATGCAGCAAGTTTTTTGAAGTAAGTTTACCTACATTTCTGTTTTAGAATAACTGTGTGAAAACGCATATCATTGAAAACTCAAACAACAAGTGATTTAAAAAAAATGTAAGCACAAATTAAATCTTGATGAAGTGTCCCATTACAAGACAAGGCAATATTGATACAGCCCACCTTTACAATACAGGGATCTCATTACTAAAACATTATTAGCATTACTTTAGTAAACATAACATTCAGCTCAGCTGTTTTTTTAAACATTGATTATAGAGCTGCATGATTAACCGTTAAAAGATTGCGGTCTCGATTCAAACACCCATGCAATCTCGTTCCTAAATGACTCGATTTGCCTGTGTCTATTAACCTCTTAAACTCCAAGGACCCTGATAAGGGTATATTTAAAAGCTCTGACCTCATACAGTATGTGGTAAAGCTTAGAATGTCTGGAGATGTGCATCACTTTGACATTTGTTTTACACAAAGTAACTTACTCTGGGACCATTTCCACCTGGATTTGTCCTACCCAAAGTGAAAAGCGTCCCATACCCACATACAGTGATCTAAATACATAATTTTGGTGTCATTTTACAGGAAACCCTTTGAAGTTACATAAGAAATTGCTAAAAGTGATTTTAAGTATATTACACATTTAAAGCTGCAGTCCGTAACTTTTTTGGGTTAAAAATTATCCAAAAATAAATTTGAGCAAGTACATAACCAGCCAGTGTTCAATACTATCTGCTTACCTTGGCTCGATTTTCAATGGTAAACTTGTAATAATGTTTTAAATTCCAGTGGTACTATTTATAGCATTTTCTCACAGCACTTGATATAATTAAACTTTTGATTTTTGAAAAATTTGATGGCGGATCCAGAAAGGTTCAAACACAGTCACCAGTGACAACTGGAGATTCACCCGTTGTAAAAATGCAAAAGACTTTGGACTTTCGGGGTGCGTCTCAATCAGCTCCCTAGTGCAGTAGTCAGGGCACTGATCAGGACACAAGTCAATGGGCTGATCCCTGATCAATGCCCTGACTATTGAACTAGAGGGCTGATTGAGACGTACCCTCGGAGTGGCTACAGAAAAAAAAAAGGAGACTTCAACTGGGCCTATGCGAAAACAAGGATAATTTTGAAAGGTGGTGTGAACTCCGTGTTTTAAAGGGGTTCAAAACGGACGCAGAGACCGCTTTTTTTCTGCTGGACAAGACATTTCAATGGTTCGATTATGCAACAGAAGCACACTTGTTCTCTTAATTCAAACAGTTACTGAGCTTTCTTTGTTGTGCCTTTCTCGTTTTGCTATGTGCATTATGGTAAATATAAATTATTTTGTGCTTGCTATGAGAGGGAGCAATTCACCTCTACTCCACATTCATTTGTTGGTATATGACAGTTAGAAATTAGACTGCACAGAAATGGAAACTGAACTACAGGTAGCCCTAATACACATTAAAGGGTTAGTTCACCCAAAAATGAAAATTATGTCATTAATTACTCACCCTCATGTCGTTCGACACCCGTAAGACATTCGTTCATCTTCGGAACACAAATGAAGATATTTTTGTTGAAAGCTGATGGCTGAGAAAGGCCTCCATTGACATTCAGTACATTTACACTCACAAGACCCATAAAAGGCACTAAAAACGTTGTTACAAAGTCCATCTCACTACAGTGGCTCTACAATAATTTTACGAAGCGACGACAATAGTTTTTGTGCAAAAAAAAAAATCCAAATAACGACTTTATTATACAAGTTCTTGTCTTCCTTGTTGGCCTCTGCCGTGAAACTCACGAAGCACCACGACGCATGCGCGAGAATATGACGTAGCACCGGCGTTCGGACACGTGACCCAGAAGCGAGGAGATTTGTTTACAACGAGCAGAGGAAGATGCGCCGTATCTAAGCTGTTGAATTCTACATTGATCGTGCTTTAGGTCTCGGCGTAGTGCTCAAAATGGGACTAAAGTGTGCTACCTCATATTCTCGCGCATGCGTCGTGGTGCTTCGTGAGTTTCACGGCAGAGGCCAACAAGGAAGACAAGAACTTGTATAATAAAGTCGTTATTTTTATTTATTTTTTTCGCACAAAAACTATTGTCGTCGCTTTGTAAAATTATTGTAGAGCCACTGTAGTGAGATGGACTTTGTAACGACGTTTTTAGTGCCTTTTATGGGTCTTGAGAGAGGAAATGTACTGAATGTCAATGGAGGCCTTTCTCAACCATCAGCTTTCAACAAAAATATCTTCATTTGTGTTACGAAGAAGAACGAATGTCTTACAGGTGTCGAACGAAATGAGGGTGAGTAATTAATTACATAATTTTCATTTTTGGGTGAACAAACCCTTTAAATGTAGTCACGCTATGCTGATGTTGTTAACATTAACAATTTATAAACAAAATATAATTTGCACGGTTTGACGTGATAAACGATCGTTAGATTTAATCATCGCGATTTACTGCAATGCTTTTTCTCCTTAGTTGGTCAGAACAAAAGTGGATGTTATCTACTTAAATGTCAGATGACATTTTCCAGTGAAAATTCTTATGTTGGTCACTTTCAAAAAGTCTAATCTGTGATTCTGAATGACAGATAACACACCAGCTGCATATATTCTCCTCAAAACATTGGATTCCTCCGCGCTGTGCCGTGCCGAGGCACAAATCACGTAAAGTTGATAATTCCGCGAATAACTGCAATTGCAGATTTCGAACAGAGATGACGACAGTCATCTTATGTACATAATACATAAGTATTATGTATTTAATACTTAAATGTTTATCACTTTTAGCAGTGTTTATGTAGCTTCAAAATGTTTCCTGTAAAACGACACCTAAATTGTGTATTTAGAGACCACTGTATGTGGGTATGGGAAGCTTTTCAATTTGGGTAGGCCAAATCCAGGCGGAAATCCCCAAAAATGGTCCCAGAGCTAAGAAGGTTAAACTATTGACAAAATCTCACCGGAACAATCAGATCTGCATTGGCGCTGCCGCTGACCCAGAGAGAGCAGCTATCATGTATCGTATGAAATGGCTTCATTAACAATCATTTCAAACGCACAATATCATTATTTCTGTGTAACATATTTTCAAATTATCACAGAAGTACTGGGATAAAAGTTTATAGCTTGGATATAAACACTGATGTCTAAGACAAAATAGAGCAAATCCTTTAAAAAATAGCTCAGCGCGTTAAATAATGATTGTATCAGTTACATCATTACGCCAGTAGGTGGCGACAAGAGGCTTAAAATGTATGTCATTGAATCATTCATTCAAGAGATTCGCCGATTCATCCAGTAATCAAACAAGTCAAGTATTTATTAGTGAGTCATTCATTAAAAACCTTTTATTTTTATATTAGTCAATTTAATTAAATTTTAATAGACATTTTGTCTGAACCTCTAGTAAATTACATGTTATTTTGTTTAGTTGTCTATTGTCTGTTTAGAATCATACAATACAGTATTTTCATGTTGTTATTTGTGATTGACAGTTATTAGAAATATGACCGAAAGAGTTTGCTACTACCACAGTTTGCTATAGGACAATACTATACCAGGAACTGGGATTTTAGTGGAAATACATGGGCAGTTGGCATGCGTAGAGTGTTTTCACCTTCTTTGCAATGTGCCGATGTGTGTTTCCAGGAGGTGAATGACCCCATGAAGAATGACGCTCTGGAGAAGGTGGAGGATCACACAATGGAAGGCCTGAAGGAGATGGGAGCTTTTGGTCTTCAGGTGCCTGCAGATCTTGGTGGCGTCGGCCTCACCAACACACAGGTAAGATCACAGATCCATTTGGGTAGGAGGCAGATACAAAAACAAGGCTAGAGATACTCATGAATATTCTACATGTGCCTGCTCCGTTTGCAGTACGCCAGGCTGGTGGAGATTGTTGGGATGCATGATCTGGGAGTGGGCATCACTCTTGGTGCCCATCAGTCCATTGGATTCAAGGGCATCCTGCTTTTTGGAAACCCCGAGCAGAAAGAGAAGTACCTTCCAAAGCTGGCCACCGGTGAGTGAGCTTTAGTGTAAAGAACACACACAACCACTGCTGCCATGTTTAGTAGGGACTTTAGCTTAGCATATATTAGAGCTGCATGATTAATCGTTAAAAGATCGCAATTCTCGATTCATACACCCATGAGATTTCATTCCTACATGACAACAGTTCGTCTGTGTCTATTAAACTTTTGACAATCACACCGGAAGTCGCACGTTGAGCCAACGCAAGCAGTTGTCATGTATAGATATGAAACAGCTTCACAGACCACACAATATCATTATTTCTGTAATAAATATTCATATTTTACAAATATTCATATTATCACAGATTAAAGTTTATAGTTTGGATATAAACAGTGACGTCTACGGTAGTAATCAAAATCAAAAAATGTTGAAAGTAACTTGGCTCTTCAAATAATGATAATTCACCGCTCTAGAGAGTCACGAAGAAGAGACTGCGATTTTCTGACATGCATACAAAGTAGGCCACAAAAAATCCAAATGGGAGTGTCATGATTGTGAATAATTGTGTATATAGTCATTTTTTATGTTTAATACGCTTCATAAAATGCATGACTTTTTTTTTTAAAGCATTGTGAGCAAATATTGTGCAAGGGTACGATACATTTTATGTTAATGTTTACATACAGTAGTAGCCAAAAGTGACGTCCAGCCTAGGAAAACTGACATCTCCACCATTTATTCAAATATTATTTAAAAAAAATTGTTAAAGGGTTTGTAAGTAGTGTTTTGCATAGTTAATTGTGCTTGGAGTCAATTGTTTTATTTATGATAACACAATGAAACATGCCAAGTGGTGCGGGAATCATTTTTGGCCCGATTGTCATACAAAGAAATGATCAACACATGCAAAAACGAGAGAACCAACAAAATATTAATAACTGATTGTGTTTTTTTTTTGTATTTCTAAGCATTTTTTTGCATGATATATTAACTTGCAGCTGTAGTTTTCCTTTTTGCCAAATAATTTTGTCAGATAAATACCTTAAGTTAAGCATTTTGTTCTTCCCTCATATTTAAAATGGTCCCACTTTATATTAGGTGGCCTTAACTACTATGTACTAACATTTTAATTAATCATTTGATACAATGCCCTTATTGTGTACATACATGTTTTTACATTGTACTTACATTTTTAAAGGTCCCGTTCTTCGTGTTTTTTTTAAGCTTTGATTGTGTTTACAGTGTGCAATATAACATGTGTTCATGTTTCGCGTGTAAAGAAACACAGTATTTTTCACACAATTTACTGATCTGTATACCGCTGTTTTCACTGTCCTAAAAACGGCTGATGACTTCCTTGTTCTATGAAGTCCCTCCTTCAGAAATACGTAATGAGTTCTGATTGTGCCAGCGGTTCCTGTGTTGTGATTTGACCGCAGCTTAGCGCATGTTGCACGGAAAGGTCACGTCTCTTAACGGGGAGATGTATGCGCTCAATGATCTCTAAATACAGCGTCCCTGTGAAAGCCAAACAAAGGTGATTTGACTCCGGGATGAAAATAACAGCGCCTTGACGACATGGCGGCAAACACAATCAAACGCAACACTTCCTCGTCTTCTCCACGCAACACTTCCTCTTCTCCACGTGGGACAGCAACAAGACCACGCCCCCTTTTTCGCGTATTATTGTGGGCGGAGGTTAGTCTGTTCTACTGCAGTCATTTATGAAGGAAGTACCAGGATGTAGTCCAAACCGGCCGTTCGCTGTAGGCTTTGAAAGGGAACTTCTGTTAAATAAAATATCTCGCTTGGCATTGAACTTTGAGCTTTATAATTTTACAGGTATTATTTATGCTCTAACAGCAACATTACACACTAACTAAAGTTTGAACAATGGGATCACGAAGAACGGGACCTTTAAAATTAGCTGTAATTAATTTCTGTAGTTGCATTTATACTTCCCTTACAGCTAAACCTACCCACACCACCACAACTGTCCCTAAATTTAACCGTGTCCCACCTCAATATCAGCAGAAATGTTTTGCAATACAATATGAACTTACTGAACTTATACAACATTGTACTTGTTTTTTGATGTAAGTACATAGTAGTTAAGGCCACCTAATATAAAGGTTTTGATGGTTTAATCGAATTGTAGGCACATTAAAAACAAATATCCCCTCTGGATATCACTTTTGGCTACTACTGTATTTACAAATGTTTAAAATATGTCTGCTTTGGTCTATTATCTTAAGTCTTAGTTCACTGTCAATTTTGTTAGAACCTAACTATTATATTATAGTAATAAAAAACTAGAAACTTAATGTGATGTTCAAAATTACTGTGCTTTTATATATATATAGCAGACCAAATTTATAAATGTAACACTTTGAAATTGAAAAACAAAATGGCGACCACTAATCTGAATATTGTCTATGGTTGTTGAATCGTAACTCTGTGCTGTGTGTTTCTGGTAGGAGAGAATATTGCTGCCTTCTGTCTTACTGAACCGGCGAGCGGTTCTGATGCAGCCTCCATTAAAACCACTGCAGTTCGCTCCCCCTGCGGCCAGTACTTCACCTTGAATGGAAGCAAGATCTGGATCAGGTGTGTGTGTGTGGTCTTATCATTAACATACTTACACGCACAAACAGCAACACGCATCATGTAGACGCAGATATCACAGATAGAGATAGACACACATCTCTTTTGGCCACTAGGGGGCATCATCACTGAACATATCACAGGCTGGTCTATGTCCAGTTAAAAGTGTGCGGATGATGTCACCATACTATTAATCGCCTCTCTTGGCTGTACAGTCATTCAGAACGGCGTTTCTAGTCCCTGAGCCGTTTGTGATTGTAGGGGGTTTTCTTATCTTGGTATGACAATGTAATTTCTGTATATCTCGTGTGTGTTGCTCATTGAAGTCTAGGAACATCCCAAGAATGTTCACATGTGCATTTTAGCATATATGAGTAACTAAATACACTAAGTTTAGTAGTGTGAAGAACTGTTAAAATTTCTGGAGCTTAGCAAGCATTATGTTTTTTATTGCTCATACTCGGGGCTAGAGAGTTTTTCTAAACCCCTAACTTTATTTAATGCTATTATAATGCTTGTCCTAAATTGTTAGATTATATTGCAGGGGTCTTCAATAGGGGGGCAATTATTGTTTGATCTCAAAGTGTTTTTTTATTTATTTTTATTTTGGTAAAATAATTAAATAAAAGAAAATAGAAAATGCATTAACGCATTTTGGGAAAACCCCAGTGGGAAAAGAAAAATACAGTATTACATTAACTTCAACCAAAGCTAAAAGATGTTAAAGTTCAGTTGTTTTTTAATATAAATACCAAATCAAATATTCTATTTAAAATTGTGATTTGGAGAATTTAGTTGAATAATTGAATAGCTGATGATAGGTGATGCAAAATCCCAGTAAATGAGATTCATCCAAAAACTAAATTATGTATATATTCATATGCCTTTTATATAAAATCGTAGAATATTTATTTACTCATATTCTAAATGAAGTGAACTTATTTTAACTGTCTAATTAGCCCTATAGGTTGTAATTAGCCCTATTGTCTGAAATGTACATCTTAAGTAATAACCCCATGAGTATTAAATTATAAAACAATAACACTAGTAACAACAAGCCATTTTGGGCCTTCTTTTTTACTCCAACATTGACACACAAAATGTATATTTATTTATCATAACACATGTCAACGAAATTATATCAGTTAACCTTAACTGTTTCGACTGACTACATTTTAGTAATCAGAATAAGTAGCGAAAAAGGACACACAGCCAAAGCGTGAGCAAAGATGCCACCTCTCAGATGCATGATGTGATCATGAATCCAGTTCTCTTTCACAGCTTGTTGCGCTTACGTGGTCAAATACACAGACAATTATAGCCCGTTTCCACCTAAATTACCTGGAAAAATTTGTCCCAGGAACTTTTTTCTCCCACACTTGTTGCTGTCTGCGTTTCCATTGCGGTCTAAAGTACCGTGAAGATTAGTCCGGTGACATAGGACGCGGCTTTCCAGAGCCCACTGGATTTCATCTTCCGCAAATGCACTTAATAAAGCCTGAACCTCGTCATATTTTTTAACTCCATTGTTGATTCGCAAACAACTCTTACTGCATGCACCACAGCAGACTTTTAGGTTGAAATAAAATGCTGCGTGAACTGAACCAATCAGCATGTTCAACGCCCAAATCCCACCCCCGAGAGTTCCTGAACTTTTGAAAAAGTACTACCTTTGCGAGCAGGGCCGTTTTGAGGGAAGCAGTGCCGGACTATTATTCTGCTGTGCTGAACTGAGGAAGAACTGATGACAGAACAATTTGATCTTCGGCTGACCAATCAGCAGAAAGGGGCGTATAATTCCCGCCCACATCTAGAAATCGAATATTCAAGCCGTTTAAATTGTCCACCTTTGAACGAAAAACGAAAAATCAAGCTGGATTCTTGTTTTTCGTCTTGTTTAAAAAACGAAAAAGGAGACTTTTTTTGATACCGTTTCTATAAGGAATATCGAATGAACGAAAAAGTACACGGACCGCAGTCAAATAGGACAAGTAACACAAAACAGTAAACTAGAATCAAATCTATGATATCGAATCGAAATTTGATTCAAAATTAAGAATTTAATTTTAACCGAATCGTGACCTCAGCTGTCGATTTGAATCGAAGCATGAGGTACCAAAAGATTCCCAGCCCCAGTATCTATGTGTCTATTTGTCCAGCAAGGCCTGAAAACACCCAGGTATCTTGTTAATAATGAGCAGGTTCTGTTAAACCTCTTCTGTTCCTAGTAATGGAGGCATTGCTGAGATCTTCACTGTGTTTGCAAAGACTCCTGTGAAGGACGAGAAGACTGGAGAGATGAAGGACAAAATCACAGCATTCGTTGTGGAGAGGAGCTTTGGAGGAGTTGCACAGTAAGTGCTTTTTTTCTAACACATGCCTCTAATCATCTTTCTAATCAGCCATGTTTTGTTTTGACATTCGCGTTGACCGTTTCCTCTTTCTATCTTTTTTTCTGTTGATCTTTCACGACTCATTTCAGCTTAATCATCTCTTTTTTTCGTTCTCTCTCAGCGGTCCTCCTGAGAAAAAGATGGGTATCAAAGCGTCCAACACGGCAGAGGTGTATTTTGAGAACGTGCGTGTCCCTGCGGACTGTGTGCTGGGAGAGGTTGGAGGTGGATTCAAAGTGGCCATGAACATCCTCAACAACGGCCGCTTCGGGATGGCTGCCGCCCTCTCTGGCACCATGAAGGGTGTCATCGCCAAAGCGGTGCGTATGTGTGCTAAAGTGCACGTTATCAGGTGATCGCTCGCTTTGTGAGCTGTTTGTTTCTTTCTGCTGAACTGAGTTTTTCTTGCTTTCTTTTTCGTTTCCTCTTCTCTTACCTTGTTTGTCTAGCATGTTTTTTTGTGAGCGCCAATTTAAGGCCACATCCTCCCATCCACCGACACCCCTATCATCCTCACTTCCTCTACTTAATATGCAGGGAAATTCCTCAGCATGCATTGCACTGTCCTCATGCTGAGCGCCATCTGAGCTCACACACCTCGTCTCTTTGAATTTTTACGGCTTATTTTTCTTGAGCTGCTCATCACAGTTGACTCAAGCGGATATATTCTGACATACTTTCTTGCAACTATATAAAAGTTGCTTTAAAAGTATCTGCCAAATGCAGAAATGCAAATGAAACTTCTGCTCGTACCAAAGGAATTCTCAAATTTGGTCATTTCTGTTTTTGTGTTTGTTTTTGTTTTTTTAATAAAGCAATAAATACCAAAACAGTATGCTGGTGCACTTATAGCAATATGTTCTTATGAAACCTGCTGTTGCTGAGTGATTGTGGGCTACAGCAGTTTTCTCGCTGAGGGAGGGGTAGATTTCTCAACAGCCTCTGTTCTTTCTCTTACCACATGCATTTGTGTTTGTGTATCCGTCTCAGACCAGGAACTGTAGAAAGAGGAAACCAAGCGTAGTCCTTATCCACTGCACTACACTTTGAAGTTACCTTTGGTTAGTTTGTTTTTTAGGTCATATTCAACAAGGCAAGAGTCAAGTGTCAAGGGCGCATATACTGAAAAATGAATCCTAATGTTACTTTGTTCTCACATATATATTTTTAAAATTGCTGAATAAAAATGGGCAAGCGTCAGGATTTGAGCGAGTTTGACAAGGGCCAAATTGTGGTGGCTAAACGACTGGGTCAGAGCGTCTCCAAAACTGCAGCTCTTGTGGGGTGTTCCCGGTCTGCAGTGGTCAGTATCTGTCAAAAGTGCTCCAATGAAGGAACAGTAAACCGGTGACAGGGTCATGGGCGGCCAAGGCTCATTGATGCACGTGAGGAGCGAAGGCTGGCCCGTGTGGTCCGATCAAACAGACGAGCTACTGTAGCTCAAATTGCTCAGGAAGTTAATGCTGGTTCTGATAGAAAGGTGTCAGAATATACAGTGCATCGCAGTTTGTTATGTATGGAGCTGCATAGCCGCAGACCAGTCAGGGTGCCCATACTGACCCCTCCCCACTGCTGAAAGCGCCAACAGTGGCATGTGAGCATCAGAACTGGAGAACGGAGCAATGGAAAAAGGTGGCCTGGTCTAATGAACCCCGTTTTCTTTAACATCACACATGGGAATACATGGCACCAGGATGCACTATAGGAATAAGGCAAGCCGGCGGAGGCAGTGATGCTTTGGGCAATGTTCTGCTGGGAAACCTTGGTTCCTGCCATCCATGAGGATGTTACTTTGACACGTACCACCTACCTAAGCATTGTTGCAGACCATGTACACCCTTTCATAGAAACGGTATTCCCTGGTGGCTGTGGATCTTTCAGCAGATAATGCGCCGCCACAAAGCAAAAATGGCTCATGAATGGTTTGAGGAGCACAACGAGTTTGATGTATTGACTTAGCCTCCAAATTCCCCAGATCTCAATCCAATCGAGCATCTGTGGGATGTGCTGAACAAACATGTCCGATCCATGGAGGCCCCACCTCGCAACTTGCAGGACTTGAAGGATCTGCTGCTAACATCTTGGTGCCAGACACCACAGCACACCCTCAGGAGTCTAGTGGAGTCCATGCCTTGACAGGTCAGGGCTGTTTGGGCAGCAAAAGGGAGGCCAACACAATATTAGGAAAGTGGTCATAATGTTGTGCCTGATTGGTGTACATGTGTATTTTTTTGCACATGCTTTTTCAGTGAAATCATAATTTTTCATGCTATTATTTCCAAAAGACTGTATTACTTTATTTTGTTGAGTTCACCAATTAGCTTAATTCAATCTTTATATTTCTCCTTTTTTTTCCTCTCACACAGGTCGACCATGCTGCTAACCGGACCCAATTTGGCAGCAAGATTCACAACTATGGTGCCATTCAGGAAAAGATGGCCAGAATGGCCATGCTTCACTATGTGACAGAGGTGAGCTTACCAACTGTTTTGCCTTGACTTTCCCCTCAGGGAACAAGGAAATCTGAGTCACATTGACTGAACACTGACTAACATCTATATGCAGATCAAATACATTTACAGTTCCTCTATTATGCTTGTTGAATATTACCTTTCATGCAGTGTGTAATATCACTGTTTGTAAATGTAAAAGGTCTGCAAAATTTTAAAGATCAAAGTAAATCTATTGCAACGAAATAGCATAACCAGGGCATTTTAAGCAATCCAAAGACAAAACATCGCTAATGGTCTTGCTCTTTATGGACTTTGCAGGTGTCAGCACTTTAGCTTTGTACACTTGCAGAGCTCAGTCCATGAAAGTCTTACTTCCACGTGACAGAGAGGAAGTGGAAGTTCCCCCTAATTTGTGTTTTTAGAGTCTAAAAATACACTTGCCTTTTCCCATCTGTTGTCTTGCTGTGTTTGTTTTCCATGACATTAAGCCGTTTGTTTGTTCTGAAGATTTTTAATGGTGTTCTCCCTTTTTTCCCATCCTTTTATCTTTTCTCCATGGATTTAGTCTATGGCTTACATGGTTAGTGGGAACATGGACAGCGGAGCCAAAGAGTTCCAGATTGAGGCGGCCATTAGTAAAATCTTTGCCTCCGTAAGTGTTCAACACAGTTTATTTCATATTCTGGGAATTTCCAGGATCAAATACCTGATGTGATGTTTAAAGCATAAGTGCTAATTCACCATATTGTTTGATTTTCCTCTAGGAAGCAGCTTGGTTGGTGACGGACGAATGCATTCAGATTATGGGTGGAATGGGATTCATGAAGGTCAGTGTGTGTGTGTGTATGTATTGTAACTGGGTTTTTAAAACGTAATCTGTGATGTTTAAGTCGAGCCTAATTGATTTGTATAGCGCTCTTCACAGTACATATGATTTTAAAGCAGCTTTACAGAAAGGCATACTGTTATGTCTATAATGCATTAATGCTTTATCAAAGTTTTAGGGCTAAGCGATATGGCAATTGGCTTTATGCACAGCTGCACTACTTCCTGAACTTCAGCCAGCTCCTTTGTTTCCTGTCTGCCATTATTGGACAAACTGATTAATCCAGGTGTGCCTGACCTCTGTAGTCACAACAACAATAATCAGACACACCTGGATTAATCAGTTTGTCCAATAATGGCAGACAGGAAACAAAGGAGCTGGCTGAAGTTCAGGAAGTAGTGCAGCTGTGCATAAAGCCAATTATATAATGATCATATACAGTAAATGATCCTTTGGAATCCAGTCATAAAAAGGGAATTTACTGCATAATACGAAATGTCACGGAATTGGTCAAATTTGTTGAATAAATAAAAAGTAGTTTTGTACACCAACTCAAACTGCGATATAGACTAGTGTCTGTGAATATTCAACTGCAAACCACACACACACTAGCCTGGATGCCCCCCGAACTTAGCCCCGCCCACAACATTTGAGGTTGGGAAGTTCGGGCCGGACTTGATCCGTTGTGGAGCAACTATGCTCGAACCAGAGCTGTTCAGACCAATCAGATTGTCAGGGCGGGCTTTAGACGATGATGGGCAGATGATCAACAGTAACGTCATCATCTACGTCACCAAAGAGCGTTTGGGTTGAATTAGTTTACTAATCGGAGAACTTGTTCGTATATGCATTCACCTTTACTATTTCTCTCAAAAATGATGATTGTGTTGGTAAGTACTCTGTGTATCCTTAAATTTTTACAACACCGACAAAGATCATTTACACTCATCTTCTTCTTCTACCTCTTCCAGCGTGCGGTTGAGCTCTGTAGACAACTATGCGTTACTCAACATGCGTCACTTACTCCGTTGCTCTGATTGGTTGTAGGTCTATCCAATTGAGTGCAGAGGCATTTTCTTTCTTGGTTCGGTTGAAACACCCCATAATCACAGCCTAATGGAGCAGACTCATATTCTGACTAGAATCTGAGTATAGCTACGTCAGGCTACACACACGCGTGACATTTGTGGTGTTTTCAGCCTCTGCCGTCATGGATGCATGAGCTTCATCTCCAGAGACGCTCTGAGAGTCACTTCATTCGTTTTTTTTACCCTTTCATTTGAGAAAAACTATCACCGCATCATAAACACACAGGGCCTGTTTACACCTGGCCACTTCATGCAATAGCCATCCGATCGTTAAAAAAACCGGGTGTAAATGCCCTCCGAAACGCATTCGAGACTTCAGGAGGTGGTCTGGGCCGCATTCCTGATGAAACCGATCAAGTATAAATGCATCTGGCTGTTGAAACCACATATGTAAATGTTACTCCTTCCAGCAATGCTAAAAGTAAACATGTGAGAGCGTTACAGGCTATATGATGTTATAGTCAGATATGACCGCGCTACTGCAGAACGCATCACCACCGGTGAGCAGCGGAGTATCTCTTCATCAAGCCAACACACAAACTACCGCAAATAAAACCGAAAGTAAGTCGCAGATGCTCAACACACTATCCTCTTCTTTAAAAGTAAAGAAACGGAATGATCTTACCAGTGCTTTTGCCGCGCTCGCTCCTATTGCGGTCTTTGATTTTGAAATTAGCTGTTGATCAATAAAATGTAACTCATATCTGTTGCTTTCTGTGATGTGAGCTCCGTTAAATCTGCATATAGTGCGGGAATTGAAGATCGGATTTATATGCAGAGACACATTTATGTGACCGAGCGTAAATGGAATGGTTTTGATAAATCAGATTGATATCTGATCAGTAAAAGCACATGAAGTGATCAGGTGTAAACATGCCCTCAGAAACTCAAAGGTCTTCACGGCAACCCATCAAAATAAACATGAAGAAATTGTGACAAAAATATTTTACTGGTGTACAGTAGAATTTAGCTACGCCTCAATGTAATAAAAATACTAGCAATAATAATATATCACTATAGGAATAAACACTGTTTCTAACAGTAAAGCTGTTATGCAGCACTTTGTTTGACAAAGACATTTGTTTAATTTCATATAATTAAAAGATCAATTAAATTAATGTTTTATGACTTCATTTGATTGCCAGAAAAATTGAAATACACAAGGAATTTCTGCAAAACAAAAAACATGTCATATTTTCTTGTTTTTATGAATTCAATTAATTAGACATGCTTTTTGATTATTAAAATTTTATTAAACCATTAAAATGGAATCCAGAAAACTGAAAACACAGAATTTGGTCAAAATAAAACGGAATTTGAGAAAAAAATAGGACCCTTAAATATTTTGTTAAACCTTTAATACATTTTTAAATTGTAGTTTCATGATTTCAATTAATTAGATATGCTTTTTTATTACTCAAATTAAATTTGACCATTAAAATTGAGTCTAAAAAAATGTAAACGGGGAAAAAAACGGAATCCAGAAAAATTAAAAAGGAAAAAAAAACATTTTTTTTTTCATGGGTTTCATAGGGCCCTATTTACATCTAGCTATATTGTTTATCAGTGCAACATCTTGTATATCTCCAGCACATGATTAAGAGATAAATATTAGTGGTTTTGTACAAAGATGTTTTGTCAGCTTTTTCAGAAACCAGACTCTGTTAGGGTGGAAGTCTAATTTTGTCGCAGTAGAGTTGCAACATAGTGTCTGCATTTTGACTCAAAGTGTGAACATTCAGAAACGCCAATTGTGTGGGCAATCATACTCTGTGAGGCCTAAATGTTCTGTCCCAGGGGTGGTGGAAAAACTGGAGGTGTCTTGCAATGGTAGACCTCTGCTGCAACATGATTGGTTAGCGAGGGGAGGACACGGCTGTGCTAACCTTTCACGTCGCATCGCAAAACCATACACAGCTAAAACGGCTCTTTGCTGAATGTAGGTCACGTCTGCACATTGACTGTGTGGCTGTGTTTGTTTTCTCGTGTCAGTTGGGATGCTACACATGATGTAAAGGGGTTCTTCCAGCTTGATGTTCTTGCATGTGCAAAATGTGCAGATGCGACCTCTAGCCATTGATCAACATCAAGCAGTCGAGCTGATTTCCAGAGAAGAGTCTCATCAGTTCCTCTAATCTATCTCTTTTGTGGGCTACTGTTCAGTCAGTTCAGAAATGCATATCTCTCTGCTCCAGTTATTTTTCATTTTACATATCTATACACACACAAACATACATTACCAGTCAAAAGATTTTTTTGATGTAACAATTTCTCAGGGAACCAGGGTTACATTTGTAATCGTGACATTTTCTATTTTATTTTATCTGAATTTTCAGCATCATTACTCCAGTCTTTAATGTCATATGATCCTTCAGAAATCATTCTGATATGATGATTTGCTGCTCAAGAAATATTTATAATTATTATCAATGTTGAACATAATTGTGCTGCTTAATATTTTTGTGGAAACATGACTGTCTTTCAAAAGTTTTAATAAAAACTTTTTTCTTTAATTCAGCAAGGATGCATTAACCAGTCCCTCCAGTAAAACGCGATTATGCGATCGCATGATTAAATGCATAATCAGCCAAAGTCCGCATATTTATGCAGGGGCCGCATTTTTTCAAATACGCCGCACTTTCGCCGTGTAAATTGCCTATTTCTACGTGCAAAATATGCGGGGCTAGCATGATTTCATAATCCCCGCATTTTCGTTGCAAAAAAGTCATATATACATTAGCAGAAAGTTGAAAAATGTTTGTTTACTTCACACAAGAGCCGCCATTTCCCCCTATTGCCATGGGAACGTTTTGAAGTGACGTAATTACCTGACGTGAACGTCATCGAAAAGCTACAAACCCCGTGGAGAAACCATAGATATCGGTGAAACCATGATGAAGCACGCAAATTCCCATTTGCCAACAAAAATAACAGCAAAAGACCGCGCAAAGCAGTTTCCCGGTGTGCTGACCGATTTCAAAACACAGCATCATGAAGCTTCGAAGCGTTATGAATCAGTGAGTCGATTCAGAGGTTTGGAGCGTTATGAATCAGTGAGTCGATTCAGAGGTTTGGAGCGTTATGAATCAGTGAGTCGATTCAGAGGTTTGGAGCGTTATGAATCAGTGAGTCGATTCAGCGGTTTGGAGCGTTATGAATCAGTGATTCGATTCAGCGGTTTAGAGCGTTATGAATCAGTGATTCGATTCAGCGGTTTAGAGCGTTATGAATCAGTGATTCGATTCAGTGGTTTAGAGCGTTATGAATCAGTGAGTCGATTCAGCGGTTTAGAGCGTTATGAATCAGTGATTCGATTCAGAGGTTTAGAGCGTTATGAATCAGTGATTCGATTCAGAGGTTTAGAGCGTTATGAATCAGTGATTCGATTCAGAGGTTTGGAGCGTTATGAATCAGTGAGTCGATTCAGCGGTTTAGAGCGTTATGAATCAGTGATTTGATTCAGAGGTTTGGAGCGTTATGAATCAGTGAGTTGATTCAGCGGTTCGGATCGCCAAAGTCACGTGTTTCAGCAGTTTGACACGCGATCCGAATCATGAATCGACTCACTGATTCATAACGCTTCGAAGCTTCATGATGCATTGTTTTGAAATCGGTCCAAATTGAGCCATGTGTTTATTAAGGTCTTCAATAAAACAAGATGAGAACTTAAATATTAAATAAAAAATATTATTTTTCATCAAACCGCAGTTTTTGCAAGTTTTAGCGCATAAAATTGCATAAATATCCTGCATTTTCCATCGCATTTTTTAAGAAAACGTGCCGCATAATCAAGGATTTTTGCTCGCAACAATCACAAAAAAAAGCCGCATTTTTCAGTAAGGACTGATTAACAAAAGGTTACACAAAACATTTATAATGTTACAAAAGACTATCTATTGAACACTATTCATAAAGGAATCCTGGGGAAAAAAAACATGAATCATGGTTTCCCCATATTAAGATATTTAGCTAGTAGTCAATATATTAAGCAAGTTTTCAATATTGATAATAAAAACCGTTATTAATAATCAAGCACCAAATCATCATATCTGAAGGACTTCTGAAGGATCATGTGACGCTGAAGACTGGAGTAATGATGCAGAAAATTCAGCTTTGAGCACAAGAAAAAATTGCATTTCAAATATATTAAAACAGGTCATTTTAAATTTTTATATAATCCTGTTTTACTGTATTTTTGAGCAAATAAATGCAGCCTTGGTGAGCAATATCCCATCATGAAGACGTAGTTATTACTGAGTAATATTAACTTCATGTATTTACTATAGAGTTACAGTTAGGGTTTGGTTTAGGGTTAGTTACTTGTAAATATAATTTATTGTAATTTATTGAGTAATTTGTAGAGTAATTTATTGTTATCACTACAATAAGTACATTTTGTAACGTAACCACGTCGCCTTAAAATAAAGTGGTACTGAATAAATTGATTAGTTTTGTGGCACTTTGACATGGTCTCATACTCACTGCAGGGCCGTAACCACCATAGACAAGATAAGTGAGATAAGCACTTCATTATGCAGTGCTCTGTATGTTAGGATGACAAAAAGGTTTAAACGTGACATTTTTAGTCTGGTCTGCCTCAGCGGTCTAAAAGCGCTTGTCAATGTCAAAATGATTGAGATGGCCAATCAAATCAAAGTAGGCGGGGTTTACGTTCTCTTTTGACTCGTGCACAGTCTTCAGTCGAGCACGTCAATCTATCATTTAATGCCATTGCGGAGAGACACTATTCTTTCCAGTGAAATCACTGAAACAAAATGCACACAAACGTGTCCCTGCTCTTAATATACAATCACTGATGAACATATTTGATTTTGGTGATTATGAAAAAAACCTATATAAGGGCGGATTAGAACCTGTAACCTTCGACAAAAATGTAAAAAAAAATTTACCACCACACCACTAAGGAATTCGAGTGTCAACAGCGGATCTATGTATTTATTCACTAACGTGGTGAATCCCGAGATTATCAATATATTTGACGCAAATTAATGCAAGTATTATTTGTAAATAGTCCCAAAATGATTATTTCCCAACTAGAATTAGACCTAGAATTTTGTTCACTGTTCTGTTTCTTTATGCTTGATAAAATAAAATAAAATTGGTCCCCCCTGATGTTCAAGACATGGTTACGCATTGACTCACTGTATAACATGTTATTGATGCAGGATGCTGGTGTGGAAAGGGTATTGAGGGACCTGCGAATCTTCAGAATCTTTGAGGGTACCAATGACATCCTGCGGCTGTTTGTAGCGCTCAACGGCTTTCAGGTAAAAGGGGAAAGAAAACACTGCTAAGAACATAACTGCCTGTCTTACGCTTCCTGTACTGCAAAACCACCTAAAGCTCACGGCACGTGTGGTGGTTGACATCTGGCACAGCTACAAATTGGTTTTGGTGTTTGCCAGTGAACATGTTTCATGCAAACACAAAGTATTTGAATCACATATGCATACGTGTGTCTTGTTTGGTAGAATGCAGGCAATCAGCTGAAGAGCTTGCAGAAAGCTCTGAAGAACCCTTTCGGTAATGCTGGGATGCTGGCGGGTGAAATCACAAAGAGAGCCAAGAGGTTAGACCTTCATATCTCTTAAAAACACTCTTGCGAGACATTTGTGTTGTTTAGCAGTTGCTTTGTATCGACTTGATAAAACCCTTGTCTATATCTCTGTCTCTGGCAGGAAGGCAGGCATGGGCACAGGACTGACGCTGCAGGGAATGGTCCATCCAGAGCTTAACCACAGTGGAGAATTGGTGAGATTAAACTAAAGCCATAGTGCTTGGACAATACAGAGATGCTGGAATGATATGATTTACTCAAATAATACTAAGAAACCGCCAGTAAACCAGCCAGAATCCCAAAGCTTTTGATGGAAATGTCCATGTTTTCACTGTCATACATTGGGGGGTGCTATGACACGAATGAGTACTGAACGAGTACTGAATCTCCTGATCAAAACACAGGTGAAAAACAAGCAGAAACAAGCAATAGCATATGTAAGCAAATGCATATGTACATTAATGCGATCATCAACATTAAACAGCACTTAAACAAAGCCCCTTTAAGATAGGGGTTGCATCGACTTTAATGCTCTGCCATGACGCTTTAAGCTTTTTGTCGCTGGCCTATAGAGGGCGCAACAGGATAAGCCATTTCCTGACATGCAGGCTCTATTTCCAACATTTAAAAATGATAAATACATACTCAGAGAGCTCTCCACAAGACATGTTTGATTGTACCATCTGGATGCTCAAAATTGATCAGGAGAATGCACGCTTATTGTACACGTAAGTTAATCACCGTTCTAAACACTTGTAACACACACACAGCTCGCACATCACGCGGAGATCGCGCGCACCTCACACAAAACCATCCAGTAGTGTAGAAATGTATTGTCAACACTGTTCTGTGATTTATCAATAAAATTGCTTAGAAACTGAAAAGTTCTAGCATATATTTCTTAGTAACTAAATCTCACAGCTTCACTATTAGTAGAGAGACGCTGGCAGGTAGAATTAATTCACACGCAAGTGCTCTCTCACTAATGCTACTTTATCTGTATCTGATTCAGAACGAGCAGAAATCTGTGAGAAATATAACCACCCAAAGACAAAAGAACTGATGCAAAAGCTGTTATGTAGGAGCAATAACCTTATGGCAGGGGTGTCCAAACTTTTTATAAAGTGGGCCAGATTCGATGTTGTGGACACACCCAGGGGCCGGTTCCCTTTCTATTATTTATATATATATATATATATATATATATATATATATATATATATATATATATATATATATATATATATATATATATATATATATATATATATATATATATATATATATATATATATATATATATAATCATGTTTTGTTTCTTGGAAACGACAGATTTGACAAAAATAGCATGTAAATTTATAGATATTTAACAATATCTGTAAAACTTTCATAATCTAAAAAGTTTTAATGGGTGAAATTTACATATTATTAGTGAGTTAGAAAGTAGAACTCTATTCTTATTTGAATGAACGAGTACTCTATTGAGATCACCACAGGTAAAACCAAACTGCCAAAAAATGCTGGGTTGGGGGGCTAAATCTGCCAATGGGGTAAGAAAAATTATCTCGTTTCGGTTTGGGACAGAAACAAGAATGCAAACAGAAACGAGGTTATTTTTCTTACCCAATTGGCAGATAAATATGCTTGTTTTAAGCAAAAACTCCAGAAAACAAGAAAAAATATCTTGTCATATAACTTATCTAGTAAATGCATCTTGATTTAAGATTTTGTTGTTGTTTTTGATATATTTATACTATTTTTAGTGCACACGTCACCTCACTGCATGTTAAAAAGTGAAAAATATGACTTCTATATCTAGAATGGTTTTATGGTTTAGTCTATAAACATTTAAATACAAATGCACAAAACTGAAAGTTTGACAAAAATTGTCTGTAATTTGGCCTTTATTGCTAATTTAATACATTACAAATTAAATAAAATTAGGTATTAACCTACATTTCTGACAAATTACCACGGTTACAGTTAGTGTTCATACATGATAAATGTTGGTGAATTGTTGTTTGAAAAGGATTTTAACTGGATCGGCTCAGTGTTTGTCCTGATTTGCACTGTAGTGTTGTTGATTAAGTCAGCGCTGTTTAACTGGCTTTAAATTACATTAAAGCACAGAGAGATGAGCAGCTTGTACCGGAGACCTCTGCGCCGAACTCGAACGCTTCTCATTGGCTGTTTAGTGGTCGCTTGATCGGGACACTCAGCAAGTAAACACATTTGTTCAGAGAGCACGCGAGTAGCGCTGCTTCGTTCCGCTTTTGGCGCTGTTACCCTGGCCTAAAATCTAGTACTGCCACGTTGCGTTGACATTGTGAAACTGCACGATTTGTAAATTATGCATGGCGGGCCACATATATTATATTTTAATAGACACGCCGCGGGCTGTTTGAAATTCATCCGCGGGCCGGACTTTGGACACCCCTGCCTTATGGGCAGCGCTGTGTCATATGCCGTAGCTGTCCTGTGCACAAGAAAACCTGTGTTCGCGTCTCAGCTCGAGGTTGAGCTGTGACTTTACAAATCAACGATTGGCTCTTTCATTTAGAAGGTGGAGCTTATTCGCCAAATTGGGCGAGTGCACCATCTTCCTATATAAGTCTTTGATATAAATCAAAACTGTCTAATGTTACTCAGTGAAATGCTATAGGACTGTGAAGCTTTTGGGGTGTTGATGGACTCTATCTACTCCATCTGTGTTTTAATCATCGTTCTGAATCCTATCTGGATGTAGTCTTTGACATAAATGCGTTTTTCTCAGCTTTTTGCTCAATGTTGCTTTTTTATGAAACTTACCCACATTCAAGTGTTGATTAAAAAAAAATGCATGAAGCTAGAATAAAACAGGTTTTTTTGTTTAATATATTGCATGCTCATTGCTCAGATATTCATACAACAAAATATTCTGGGTGACATGAAATTGTGAAAATGATCCATTTGACATTTTTCTAAAATGCTGGCGGGGAAAGAGTTAAATGAGAGGTAGATCACAGGCCTAAAACCTGTTTTTTTCCGCTCTTAAAGACGGTTCAAGCCATCGAGCAGTTTGGAGCTGTTATTGAAGAGCTTCTTCTGAAACACGGAAAGAGAATCATCGGTGAGCGCTGTGTTTGTATTGTGCTGCTAGATTTAATTTCGGCATGCAATAGAAAAAAAGATTTGCATGTTAAATCTTCCTGATTTCAACTTTACTTCTTTAAACATTACATATTGTCCTTATTCAGGTTTCCATATGAGCTTGTGCTTTTCTCATAGTGATAAAGTGATTCTGTATGTGTGTCTCTTCAGATGAACAATTTGTTCTGAAGCGAGTGGCAGACTGTGCCATTGATCTGTACGCCATGGTTGTGGTCTTGTCCAGGTAAGCAATGTTACAATTCTCCCTCATAGTCACTTAGATATGCGTACTCATGCATGTACGGGAACAGACAAAGGACCAGATTTACTAAACTGGACAAATTAGTGTGAGAGCGAAAAAACAAAAAAAGCATCTGGGACACGCAAATGAAAGAACACAGGCACAGCCGGGTCATTTCCATAATGACCAACACAATCTACCAAGAGCAGCGCAAATTAGATGAAGTTCATTTGGAATTAGTCAACTAATCTGAAAAAGAAATTAGTTCAACTTCTGGTTGAAGACATGCTTTTTTTTTATGCATTAGTTAACATGAACTAACCATGAACAACACCTCTGTTCAGCATTAGATAATCTTTGTTAACGTTAGTTAATACAAATCCAGCTGTTCATGGTTTGTACATGTTAGTTCATGGTGCATTAACTAATGTTAACATGATTTTAATAATGCATTAGTGAATGTTGAAATTAACATTACCAAAGATAAATAAATGCTTTTATAAGTGCAGTTCATTATTAGTTCATGTTAACTAATTTAGTTAACTAACGAAACTTATTGTAAAGTGTTTACCGAGATATGTTGTATGCCATGCATCGCTCTAGGGGGCAGAAAATATATGTTCAGAATATAATAATAATGTAAGTGTGTTTTAAAAGTAAATGAAGGTGTGAGTTGTATAGGCATATATGTATACATAAAAAAAATTACGACGAGTAAGCCAGGTGAGAGAAAGTCATGCAAAAGTAACGTAATGCATTACTTTCCAGAAAAAGTAACTAAGTATTATAATTAGTTACTTTTTTGGGGAGTAACTCAATATTGTAACATTACTTTTACTATCAACACTTTAGGTAAGTTACATAAAAGTATTAACTTGCATCACTGTTACTAATGCTCATACTGAGGATAAAGGGGTTGTTTAAACCCAAAGTCAAAAAACAGAATAAAGGTTTAGCTTGTAAAGGAAAGGTGTGCTGTTACTATTTATTTGATCAGAATAACACATACACTTGGGCATGGGGTCTATTGACATGGGCCAGTTAGCAACCACATAGCAATATGGTAACGCCCTGGCAACCACCCACAGCACCCTAGCATCAAAGTTATGATTTTTGGATGGGCAACCACCATGAAAATGTACAAATCTGGTTTATGTATTCATTGAAAATATAAACTGTATGCTCATGCTTGGCTTGAAGTACAGTTGTTAATTGTCTAATTTTACATTTCACATGCACATTTATGCATTTGACAGATGCTTTTATTCAAAGGAACGTAGATTACATTCAACATTTTGTCAGTTCTTACTTTCCTTGAACCCATGACCATGCACTGTACTCTACTCATTGAAGGGAGTTTAAAGAGGACCTATTATGCTTTTTTTTTTTTTTACATTTTTAACTTTCTTCAGTGTGTAATGTTGCCTGAAAAACGTTCTGGAAAGTTACAAAGCACAAAGTCACTCCTAAGGGGGTTCTTCTCTATGTCAGTGTCAGTGTTTCTGAACTCCCTGAAACGCCTCCATTGTAGTCTTAAGTTTTCTTCTGGGAACAAACATGTCACAGTATTCCTCATTTAAATAATACCTGCCCAAGCCATTTGCAAAATAAAGGGGGCGGCGCCTGGTTGAGTTGCGTTAGTAGGGTGTTGAAACTCGCGGTTATGGTAAAAGATGTGGCATTTCCAAGACGAGCTCAAAGCAGTTGACCAATCACAGCACACTGATCCAGCCGACCAATCAGAGCACATTGAGCTTTTCAGAAGGCGGGGCTTCATAGAGACGGGAACTAAACAGAGTGTTACTGACAGACTGGGAATAGAGGTGCTGCAACAATGTCAAATATATGAAAAATAATGTTTTATTTGAACATTCAAGCATAAAAACCTAAATCAAGACTTTGTAAAAGGACATAATTGTTCCTCTTTAACAAGGAGATCATTCAGTGATACTGGTGCAGATTTTAATGCTTGTGCGTCTTCTCGTTTTCCTCTCTCAGAGCCTCCAGGTCTCTCAGCCAAGGTCACTCTTCTGCCCAGCATGAGAAGATGCTATGTGAAACCTGGTGTACTGAGGTCAGTGTTCGTTCATCTTTTCTAACCGATTTCTCTTAGTCCCATCTTTTAAGCATTAATCCCTGATTTCTTTCCTTTAGGCCCATGAGAGAGTCATGCAGGACATCAAGTTCCTCAGGTCAGGGACGTCCAAGCAGATCTTCAAGAACCTACGTGCCATTTCTGCTGCTGTGGTGGAAAATGGAGGGGTGGTATCTCCTCATCCACTGGGCTTTTAAAGCCAATCATGTCCTCTCTAACCAGTCAGTCACATGAGTGGAGTCTGTCACATCGTGTTCTTTGACCACAGGAGTGCTTTAATATTCCATATTAAAGTGTGTAAATTAATCAATAGGATGTGTAGAATATACAAATCTAATGTACATCTAAGGATTGTATTTGTGTTATACGTTTTTACGTTTAGTTTTTATATGTATTTGCTGAAATAATTAAAAAGAGTAACATTAGCTATGTTTCCATCCAAAGTTGCTAATTTAATTGGAATAACACATAAAACTAGTGGTGGGCCGTTATCGGCGTTAACGTGCTGCGTTAACACGAGACTCTTATCGGGCGATAAAAAAAATATCGCCGTTAATCTATTCTCAAAGTTGGGTTGGGAGCTGGGTCTATACTACGCAAGCTATGATGACTTTCACCTTGATATTTTAGCGCGGATGTACACCTAGCCAAATTGCATTATTAGTGGAGGGAGGACGATATCGATACTGAAATATCTGAAACGATACGATACTCATTTGCTACAGTATCGATATCAGCTGCGCTCTCCGACCGACAGCGAGTTGCCACGCACCCGCCTCCTCTCATTCAGTCCGTTTAATCCTCTGAACATTGCGAACGGGTGTTCTGCTGGACTTTTGTTAGTATTGGTGTGACCGGTCTGAATTTCGCGCGGGGTTGCACATAACGTTAATTCCCGCAGATTTCGCGCTCGCATCTGAAGCGCACACACACATACCGTAATAAAGCCGCCTCTGACATACAAGTGCAAAAATGAGCTCCTTTTTCCAGTTTATTAATGGTCAAAAACACTCAAAAATGTCTCAATGCCCATCTTGGTGAGTTTTAACGTAAACAGTCGTAACCAGCTCACAGGAACAGTGTTTGGATATGCGTGCGTCAGGTCTTTAAGGGACAGAAGTTATTTATTATTCAAACTACAAAAACACATATTCTGAATGCCTTCGGCAGAATTCAAATGAGCCATTTTAGAATATTCCAATTTTGGAATTAATCTAGATTTAAAAAATGTATCTATGCCCACCACTACATAAAACATTTGCGAGTAAAGCTGCGTTTCCATCCAATGGAGTTTGCTGCAATCAGGGAAGAAACTGGCCCTTTTTCCTCCATCATAAATGACTTGTAGACGAAACACAATAAACGCTGTCATGTTATCTTGCGTTCGGATGCTGGTGTTTGTGAACAATCATGTGCGATGCTTCTGGGAGGGAATTAAACCAAATCATTCTGACGACGGACTTTGACCCGGGCATTTCAGAACGATCAAACCAACATTTGAGATGCTGTGCGATGTGATTGGTCCACTGGTAAGTCCAAACACAGTCACGAAAGTTTTTGGTTGTGCATCGAGGGATTTATTCTGTAAATGTTTCCATCGTAGTTTGTGCATGTATTCCTATCATATAAAAAAATGTATCCGCCTCAATTAAGCACTTAATGCACGATTTTAGAATTTGTGTGAATGTTGATGCTTCCATCCAGCGTTTTTTATTTTTATGCGATATCCCAAAATGCACATAAATATAAGTGGATGGAAACATAGCTATTGCTCAGTGGTGAACGGATACACTCTAAACAAAGTCCAACTGCCTGCATTTTGCAAATGTTTTCAATTTATCATTCTTGGTCCTCATTTTTCTTTAGTGGCTTATCATATTGAACCTTAACTTCAGTTAGTTCTTTCCGTGGTTCTAGTTACCCAGAAGTGCGTTCTCATGACTAAAATAGAAAGACACTTCAGTTTCATATCATATCAGGCTGTCTCAGTTATGTTTTTGCAAGGGACTTATGAACTAAATAACATTGATTTGAACATAAATACAGAATGTCTTTATTACAAACAGGTAATAGCATATAATCTAAAGCCATACAAATACTGAAGTGCAGACTAAATGCTTATTGCACCATTCTTCGCTCATTTAGAAATTTCACAGATGTACAATGCCTGCGAGAGTAGATGCTACATTTGGACTCGTATGTAAAACAGTTTATCCTAAATGAGTATTCCCTTAATGGCAAGCATGTCATTATTTCTAAAGAAAATAAAGAACTTCAGTTAACAATACAGCTGCGCAGGCCTGTCATAATTATAAATATGTGCTCTTCATTGACAATATTTCAAGTCTCCTTTCACCGCTGCATTCATTTCTGAATGGTTAACCATATATTGTAAGGAGGCCGTTTACAGGAAATTGTGACTGAACGTTAGTGACCTTTTTAAAACAGTGCGTCTTGACAACTGTTGATGCTGTGGTTGCAAACATAGCAAACCAAATACTACAAATCTTAAACGGTCACCTGTTCAATGTAGAAATGACTGACAAGCAGGGCGAGCGAGAGCTGGCGCGTGACTGAAGACGTCACGTGAATCCTCTCACGGCTCGCCCTGCTTGTCACAATGACAATTCAATTAAACCTGCTTCACAGTCATTTAATCCAAGTTTCAGTTTGTTTGCTTGGGTCATTATTAGCTTATACACGTTTTGCTGAAACAATACAAGAGAAGAGATTTGGCAACGCTCTTAGAAAAATAAGCATTCAGATCCATGCCACATAATGACATTAAGTCATTGATACTATTTACAGTTAATAATGTTCATATAAAAATCACAGTTGACCGTCTTTTATCCTCCATTTGGCTAGAGTGATTCCTGAACGCCGTATAGCTGCTGTATTTAGTCCAGGCTTGATGAGTCCGTGGCTTGAAGAGCAGAAATCATCACAGTTTTATAAAAGTCATGTTTGTTTCCTCAGTTTAAAAAAGTCTAGATGCAGCTCATCGCAAAAGTTTGATTCAGTGTTAGTCTTGGTCGGTGAATATTTGAAGAAATCAACGTCCGGTCATCCGGAGATGGTCACACAGTCGTCTGTGAGATCTCTCTTGATAATAAAGTCTCTGAAGTCATTCTCCGCTCCCTGAAATAAACAGAATTTTGGGTCAGTTCAATCATGTACAATTTGGTTTTCAATACAAAGAAACCTGCCTAAGATGGTTTGCTGGTCTTGGCTGGTTTAAGATGGTCTACCAGCCTGTACAAGCTGGTGCTCATCTGGTTTAGTTGAGCTAAAGCCAGCCTGGGAGTCCAGCAAACCAGCTGAGAGAAGCCTAAAATGTTTAGTTGTCGGTAGCCCTGTAGGTTTTATAACATGCATCAGACGCGTGTCTGTACCTTAAGTGTGATGTGTGGCTTTAGCCTTCATAAAACCACCAGATGAAAGTGAGAAAGTCTTGCACCAGTTTCCTTAAATACACTGTTCTGAGTCTTTATCATAGGCCTTTGGGGTTTGGGGTCTGTAAGATAAAAGCTGTTCTTTGACACTTTGAATTCATCAAAGCAGCCTGAAAATACGGCGCGCCTAAGGGGAAAAATATGAGATGGGAGGAAAAATAGTTAGTCAATGCTTTTGCGTTCTCTCAAGAAACTTTTGTGTGGGCAAGTGAACGCAAAGTTTCTTTGGGGGAACACAACACGTTTGCGAGAGAACGCAAAAGCATCGACTTATTTTTTTTCCTCACCGTGTCCCTTTAGGGTCTCCGTATGAAAAAATGTATCATGAATTTGCCAAAAAAAAAACTGTTTTCAACATCGATAATAACTCACATGTTGTTTGAGCTCATCATGTTAGAATGATTTCTCAAGGATCATGTGACACTGAAGACTGGAGTATTTACATTTTAAACATTTATATAACAATGGACTTACTAATATTTTACCTCATTTTTTGATCAATAAATGCAGCCTTGGTGACCATAAGATACTTCAAACACATTACAAATCAAACCGCCCCCAAGCTTTTGAACTGTATATGGTGCTGGATCTACTGATGTGTACTACTTGATGTTTTAACTTTAATGTGGAAACAGATCTGTGTCTCGCAGAGATATTTATCAAAATGTCATGTTGACCACAACATAAACAAATATTAACAGTATTTAGGATTGCGTTCAAGCTAATTATATTGTCTCTTAATATCCAAACAGCAATTGATTATTATATTCCAATATTATGTTATGTTTATAAATCACATTTGGCCACACCCCCGAAATGTTTTTGAAATGGCAGAAAAGCCCAATATGTCCTCTTCTTCAAAACACACCATGACTCAAAGCATTATAAGCCAAAAATTGCCACTTCTAACCAAACATGACCACTGTCGAGAATGAATTGCTGAATCTCATGAGGAAATTATGAGATCTGATCAATTACTGTCCGTTTATCTCGTTATCTGCTTTGACTTTAACTTGTAGACTATCTACAAGGGAAATGCATGCATGAATACACACACACACACACACACACAGAGAAAAAGGGTGTCAAAATTGTACCTTTAGGCGTACAACAGCCTGGGACACTGTATATGACTGGGACAGTACCCTTTAAAAAAATCTTTGTACCCTGTTTACCTTATGGTGCGTATTTGTACTATAGGGCAGGAGTTTTCAAACTGGGGTCCTCCAGAAGATTCTAAGGGGTCCCCAGAAAATTTCAGAAAATAAAAAGACAGCAAAAATGGATAAAGTCTACCGAACATTCTAACCGTTTAAGTTCTAAATGTTTCTCTCTTTTTTTTGCCATATACATACTTTCCAGAATTGTAACGTCCAGTATCTTTCTAGTGAGTTTATCTCATTATAGTCCCCTTTATCTTACTCACTGGTTGTAAGGCGGTATTCTTAACGCAGTACGTGAGCTGCTTGCATATATTTATAGTGAAAGCTGCTTATGCAAATAATTTTTAATTGAAAATGTTCTTCTTCAGGTTTATACATCCAACGTTAAGTATAGCCAATTTAAGTTTGGAAACAATATGTGGCATTTATAATGTCACACTTACTATTTATCTAACAGTTCAAATGTTTTTTCCATACATGTATTTACAAATATATAGATGGATTTTAGGAAGGGGGTCCCTCATATAAGGTTCATCATATCAGGGGGTCCTTGGCATCATAAAGTTTGAAAACCCCTGCTCTAGGGTACTAAAATTCACCTTTTAGGTGTAAAAAGGGTACAAATATGTCCTTTAAAGGGTACTGTCCCAGTCATATACAGTGTCCCAGGCTGTTGTGCGCCTAAAGGTACAATTTTGACACCCCTTTTCTCTGTGTAGGGTGAAAACAGGTGCATTTCATTCTTAGTTCAGGGGTACAAACGCACTTTTTAAAAATCAAGAAGCATTATATTGTTCTTGAGTTGTCTGTATGTTTTGGGGAGTAGCTATAGACCAGCAGAATAAAAAGTGTTTTGTCTCATCCGAACAGGCAAAAGCTGTTTGTCTTAACGGAATTTCTTAAAACAAGTTTTAACTCGATGGCTAGCAAGTGTACGTTACCAAACGAACCCCTATATTGCGATGCGTAAAATGCGCCTTTACGCCTTCGCCGAGACAAATGCGCGGTAAATTCTGTGTTCCTACCTTTGCTGGCGACGCCGTTTAGGATGGGTGATGTTGACGGTCCACTCCAAAATGCGTTTCAACCGGCCGGATAAACACGGGAACCGGTGATTGAGATGTTCCAGAAGCTCCTCTTTACGCAGTCCGTATACTATCGGCGCGATGCACTGCGCCAGGCTGAAGAAGGCAAAACTTATCACAGCAAAAAGCTCTTTGGTGGAACTCTCGAGCAACTTTTTGCTTTTAAGGATATGCAGCAAAAACAGTATAAAATTGGGGAGGATGTAGACGGCGAGCTGCAAGCCGTGGAGAGCGATAGTCCGACACGCGGCTCGGTTGCGCCGGTTCAAAACACCCAGACGGCGCCCCTCATATAATATCCGCACATAGCTGGACACGATAAGAATAGTACAAATGGATATTAAAAGGATTTTGTGCATTTCCCCGCCTTGCAAAGCTTTCCTCCCACAGGGTACTGTGCCATTTTCTATTCTGTGGGGCAATGTGTGAGGAATAATCGACGCGAGTCCCCACGTCAAGATCCCGATGAGCCACGGCCATGGTTTGTAACAAACTTTGCCGTAGTGGAGCGGGTAGCATATGGCGAAATAACGGTCCAGCGCCATCGCCGTGATGGTGAGGATGATATTGGAGCCGCTTGTCATCAGACCTCTTATTAGCACCATGCATATGGTTGCCGTGGTCGCTGCTTTCAGGTAGTTTTGTAAGTAGAAGCTGAAACACACTGCGAAGTACACCAGCGCGGAGAACAACAGATGGAACACGAGGACGAAGCGCGCGTGGCTCCGCAGGCGCACCTCGCGCACTATGGTCCAGTTGATGATCAGGTTGAAAAAAGCCACAATGATTAAAGAAACTCCCGACGCCCAAACACGTATTTGGGGATACGGGTTGACCTCATCTGTGGCATTTGACATCCTACCGCTCCTTCAGGCCTCGCTCGTGGAGTAGAACCAAAACGTCCCGTAACGCCAAAACGCTTTCCACCGGTTCATTTGGATCGACGTTTGTTCGCCGAATGTTCATGGGAATTCGTTCGGTGCTCCTGTTTCGCTCAACAACACCTGCGCTCCTCGCATCGAAGTCGGTGATGAAAAGATTCAACTTGACGTTTACTTCCCTCTCGAGACGAGCGAAGAGAAAGAGAGGGCGTGTGCCAGTGCGCAAGATGCCATGCCACCTAATGTCAACACGCCTCTCGTGGTCGAGGAGCGCTTATCTTGTGTATGTGTGAAGCATATTTACATGAGGAATGCGGCAGGTGTCTTACTTCATAATGGAAGCCAGAAGATTTGAAACCTGTTTGATCATTGCTTTACACATAGTGTAGTAGGCTATACTGTGGTTAAGCCTATCATGTTGAGCAATTCCTTAGGGTACACCGCAGTGTTGTAACATCTTGTGTTGCAAAATCTGTAGTTAAACTTTTAGGCCACAGTTTAAAATTAATGTTATAATCAAATGAATACTTTTAACTAAAAGTGGTTACACTTAGCCTATATTGGTGGCACTGTAACACGGACACCTTAAAATAAAGGGTTAGTTCCCGCAAAAATGAAAACAATCCCATGATTTACTCACTCTCAAGCCATCCTACACTCTAAAAAAAAAAAGTTTCTATATGGCACCAAAAATGGTTCTTCGTCGTAATCATAGGGGAACCACTTTTGGTGCTATATAGCACCATATCTTAACATGTTCTGTATATGGTAGCGGTGCTATATAGCACCATATCTTAACATGTTCTGTATATGGTAGCGGTGCTATATAGCACCTTAGTCAAAGAACCGCTGAAGAACCACTGAAGGACCAAAATTGGTGCTATATAGCACTTAAAAAGGTTCCCCTATGATTACGAGCCAAGAACCATTTTTGGTGCCATATAGAACCTTTTTTTTTTAGAGTGTTAGTGTATGTGACTTTCTTCTTTTATACGAATACAATCAGAGTAATATTAAAAATGTCCTGGCTCTTCCAAGCTTTATAATGGCAGTGAATGGTACCGTAGATTTTGAAGCCCTGAAAAGTGCATCCATCCATCATATAAGTAACCCGGCTCCAGAGTACTAAAGGCCTTCTGAAGTGAAGCCATGTGTTTTGTAAGAAAAATATCCATATTTATAACTTTAATCACTGGCTTCCGGTAATGGCCGTATGCAAGTCGAGTTCCGACAGATGGATGAGTGACCTCTGACCCGAAGCATGACGTAGGATGTAGGAGTATCGTAAGCTTTGACGCCTCTCACGGTTCAAACAAATAGGGCAGGGCAACAAACTCAAGCTCCTCTTATATTGAAATCCTCCGGCATTTCTCTTTAAAAAAATCTCGTTTTAGGCTTCTAATTCATGACCGCTGTTTTGTTTTGCTCTATCCTCTGTGATTCAGCGTTCATCAATAGGGTGATTTCAGGGGGGTTGAGACACTTTTTGCTATTGAGATGACTTGGGAAAAGTGTCCCAATCCCCCTGAATTCACCCTACGTCATGCGTCGGGTCAGAGGTCACTCTTCCACCAGAACTAGACTCATGTAACGCCATTACCGGAAGCCAGTGTTTATCGTTTATAAAGTAATAAATATGGATATTTTTCGAACAAAAACACCTCAGAAGGTCTTTATTAACCCCCTTGAGCCGTATTAATTACTTTTAGGATGGATGGATGCACTTTTTTGTGCTTCAAAAACTCGGGCTCCATTCACTGCCATTATAAAGCTGGGAAGAGCCAGGATATTTTATTATAACTCCGATTGTATTCGTCTGAAAGAAGAAAGTCGTAAACACCTAGGATGGCTTGAGGGTGAGTAAATCATTGTGGTCATTTTTAGGTGAACTATCCCTTTAAGTACGGATTAATAATAATTTACTACATGTAACTTATTTTCCATAGGGTTAGGATTGTGAACTTGAACTGTCAGAGGGAAATGTAATGAGGTGTAGCCTAATTTTGAAAGCTGACCCAATCAGAACGTTTCCCCCTGACTGAGTGGAAACACGGAAATGCATAAAACAGACAACACAATCATTTTTAAAAAAGAAGAAGAAGATGAAAAACATTTGTCAGATATAGCCTGTCCCATTTTGTGCAATCTTTGTAAATTTGAAAGTGGTCTATTTACATACACTCTGAAAATGGTTCTTGGCTCGTAATCATAGGGGAACCTTTTTAAGTGCTATATAGCACCAATTTTGGTGCTTCAGCGGTTCTTTGACTAAGGTGCTATATAGCACCGCTACCATATACAGAACATGTTAAGATATGGTGCTATATGGCACCAAAAGTGATTCCTCTATGATTACGACGAAGAACCATTTATGGTGCCATATAGAACCTTTTTTTAGAGTGTAGTGGTCTAAAAAGTGTTATTAATTATAAATGGTCAAACTATGCAACAGAACCCAAGTATGGGTCTCTGTTACTAGATCCAGAACCTTCTGATTCAGATGATAGCAGTTCTGTGTTTGTCTTGCAGTTTCTGCTGTCAAGAAGGGTGGTGGTCACGTGATTTCGCCCCGTTGCTCATTGCTAATTGGTTAAAATGGTGGTTTACAGCCACCCCGTGTTAAAACACTCCTAATTGTTTAAACGTTTATAAATTGGGCTTTTTATTGCTCCCACACCACAGACACGTTCTTTTTGTGGGAATTCAGAACCTGCAGGCTATTCTGAGTGATCCTGTGAGTATCAGAGATTAGCAGTAAAAGTTGGAGCATAGCGCCACCCAGTGTTCAAAGACTCACAACATTATTTAATAATCATGATAAACGAACATTTATGTTAACCCTCTGGTGCTGTTTGGTCATTTCTGACCAAAAAACTGAAAAAGTTTTTTTTTTTTTTTTTTTACAAGGTTTCTAAGCAGAAGATTGGATGCATGTTTTCTCAGTCCTGTTACCAAAATTCATGTGCCGTTTAAAAACATGTTTAAAACCATGCCAATTAATTACTTTGTTTTCCCTTCAAGAAAGTGTATATTTTAAAGAAATTGTTGGTTATATGTTAAAATAATTAATATTTGTGACTAAGAAAAACACTATATGAAGTAGGTCCCTCATAGTGACTAGTTGTATTTGAATAAAAATAAAAAATAAACAATTTTAAAGAAGCCACAAGTGTATGTATTTTTTTTATAATTAGATTTATTAAACAATTGTATAAAGGATGGACCAAACAAAACTGATTAAAAAAAAAGTGGTTTAACTTTATTTTTATTTTTTTTAGAAAAAAAGTCAAATTGACTTTGTAACAGGAATGAACACCGTCACCGGGTAACGTGTGTGTGTGTGTGTGTGTGTGTGTGTTTGAGTGAGATTTCTGTGTTGAAGGGATGTGCTAGTAGTACTTCACAGCGAAGGAGGTGGAAAGAGAAAGAAGGAGAGAGAAGGAAAGACAAAAAAGGCGGAAACGAGAGGGCTGTGGGCAGTGTTGGGTGTAACTAGTTGCTAAGTAATTAGTTACTGTAATTTAATTACTTTTCCTTGAAAAAGTAAGGGATTACTCTTATTTTTTCTGTAATTACAGTTACTTCTGATTGAATTAAATACTGTGTATAGACTGTATAATATGTATTATATATAATAGTGCAATTTACATCAAAATGTAAAGTCTAACTTTAAATTGCATGTTTTTATGTATCCTTCTCACATTTGTAATACTTTAGTCGGTAAATGAAAATAATTTATATTATTTATTTGAATGAATTAAAAGAGCAGTTTCATGTCTTTGAATCACTGAACTGGTCGAGATTGATATAGGATTTAGAAAGTAATTCGTAATAAGTAATTAAATACTTTTTGGAGAGAGTAATTTGTACAGTAATCTAATTACACTATTGACGATGTAATTAGTAACTAGTAATGAATTACTTTTTTAGAGTAATTTACCCAACACTGATTGTGGGTGTGTTTCACTCTTTCCCTTTCAGCACACCGTGGGTATTTCTGGCACCTGCATGCTCTCCATTTTCTACGAAAGACAAAAGGTTTAAGTCAATTTGTGTTGGACTGGCTCCCTGTAAATATGGTATTCACATACTAAATGTCTACAATTTTTAGTAATTTCAACTGTAAAATTCATAAATCAGATGAATATTATTATGTCAACTAATATTCACACGATTGATTGATTGATTGATTGATTGATTGATTGATTGATTGATTGATTGATTGATTGATTGATTGATTTTTTATTTATTTTGGGCAAGTAAACATTTTTATACACAAATTCTTTTTTTTGACAATTTGTGCGGTTAATCCACAATTCAATAACAAAAAGCTTGCATGTCATGTTATTTATTTTCCCTTTTGCCCAAAAAGGAGTGGGAAGAAGACTTTTTTTTTTAATCCCACCCCCATTTCTCATAAATCATATAACATAACATAATGAGCTTCCTTTTTGTTTTCAATAGGCAATTACTTCATAACATTACATTTGAGGACGATTAGTAACTGTTATATATTTGGTAACTTAATAATTACATTGCAATAATAATAAGATACCAACAATGGTAAGGAAATCTTACAGATTCCAACACTGGTAACGGACAGCACATACCAAAAAAAAAAGACAAACACAAACACAAACCAGCACTGCAGGATGGAATATTGAGATCATGTTAAGACCCTCTCTCTATATCTTGTGACCAGATCTTATGTTTGTATTGCATCTTAAATTGCAATTATATTTTGGCATTGTTTGCAGTGTATATCCAGACTGTTCCAAAATTCCACACCACGTATAGACACACAAAAGCTTTTACGAGTGGTTCGGACGTTAGGTAATTAAAAGTCTCCATATCCTCTTAAATTATGAGTTCTTTCTTTGATTGTATACAAGCCTTGCAAATTGCTTGGTAATAAATTGTTAAATGCTTTAAATGAAATGATTAGTGTATAATATTTTACAAGGTCAGGAAATTTTAAGAGCTTGGAGTGATGAAATAAATTATGATTGTGTTCTAGGAGGTAAGGGAGTACCAAGGAACAGTATAATGTATACGAAGTGAATTTTGATCAAGGTCATACTTAACTTTGTTTATTATTGAGAGGCATTTTGAAATTTTAGTTTTTATATGTCTAATGTGGGCTTTCCATGATAATTTATTGTCCATTACAACTCCCAAGAATTTGTTCTCATTTACTTTCTCAATTTGGACACCTTCAATCATAATTGGTAACTCGAAGTTCATTTTTAGGTTGCCAAACATCATTACTTTGGTCTTACTTAAATTAAGCGACAATTTGTTAGCATCCATCCACTTTATTTTATCTAGCTCCTCATTTACAGTACTTATAAGTTCATTATAATTATAACTACTATAAAATATATTGGTGTCATCTGCGAATAGTTTAAGTTTTAGTGACTGGGATACCTTAAAAATATAATTTATGTATAAGTTGAACGGCTTTGGCCCCAACACCGAGCCCTGGGGGACACCACAAGCAATACCAAGTTTGTTAGAAGTATGCGTTCCCATTTGTACAAGTTAACCACTATTTAACCAGTTCCCAGCGACCCCTCTGATACCGTACTGTTCAAGTTTTTGGAGTAAGATTTCATGATTGATTGTGTCAAAAGCTTTCTTCAGATCAATGAAAATACCCACAGCTTCCTTTTATCGAATGCATGTGTGATTTCAGCTATTGCGTCAATTATTTGATGCTTGTCAAGAAACTTTTCTAAACGTGAGTCGAAGAGTTTTTCAAGAATTTTCGAAAACTGAGGCAGTCGGGAAATTGGTCGATCATTTGTAAAACTGTATTTATTCTCACTTTTAAATATAGGTATTACTTTGGCAATTTGTATTTTTGGGGGGAATTAGCCTGACTGGAGTGATAAGTTGCAGATATGAATAAAAGGTTTTGCTATGTTGTTGATTACCCTTATGACTAATACCATATCGATGTCGTGACAATCTCTAGATGACTTGCTTTTGCACTTGAGAACAATATTTGTCACCTCTTGTACATTTGTTGCAGATAGAAAGATAGAATATGGATTTTTTTCAATACTGTATTTCTTTGAGAAACTCCTTTATCTGGAACTTTTGCCGCCAACTCTGCACCAACATTTACAAAAAAACTATTGAAGCCATTAGCTATATCATTCATATTGTGAATTACACCTTTATTGTCGTGGAAATAGTCTGGATACGTTGCCTTTGTTGCTCCTTGTCTGATAAGTCTATTTAATATATCCCATGTTACTTTAATATTATTTCTATTTTCATATAATACTTTCCTATGTTTGCTTTTTCTAATTATATCTACTCATTTATTTTTATATTTCTTATATTTTTGTTCAGCTTCTTCAGTTTTTAACTTGATGAATTTTCTATACAGATTTTTTACAAGCATTTATTATTCCCTTTGTTAGCCAAGGGCTGTTTGTATTTTTTCTATTTATTCTGAGTTCTTTGATAGGACAGTGTTTATTGTACAGAGCCATAAATATATCTAAAAAGTTATTATATGCCTCATCAACATCTGTTCCTTTATAGACTGTGCTCCAATCTTGGAGCATTAGACCATTGTTGAGGGCATTTATGGATTCTTCATTTTTTTATCCGTTTTTAGGTTAGCTTACTATCTTTCTTATTTTTCTTTTTAAAATCATAATCAAGAACAATGAAGATGGGTAAATGGTCAGTTATGTCGCATATAAAGAGGCCACTGGTAGTTTTGTTCCCCATGATGTTAGTAAAAAATATTGTCAATAATTGTAGCGCTACGTGATGTTATTCTACTTGGTTTGGTTATTGTTGGATAGAGAGACATAGTGAACATTGTTTCTGAGAAGTCATCTATATATTTATGTTTAGTTGGATTTAATAGGTCTAAATTAAAATCACCACAGACAAATAAAGTTTTGTGATTTACATTGGAAAACAGTTTCTCCATCCATTCATTAAAGATGTCAATATTTGAACCAGGTGATCGATATACAACGCTTACAAGAAAATTATAATTTTTTTCCATTTTGTATTTCAATCGTTAAACATTCCATAATTTCATCTATTACTAGGGTCATATTTGATAAAACCTTACAGTTGATAGTTATGAATATATAAAGCAACCCCACCCCCTGCTTTATTTCTTCTATTTTTATATAATAAGTTGTAATCATCAAATCCAAAATCTATGCCTTTGTCATCATTAAACCAAGTTTCAGTAATAGCTATGATATTAAACAGATGAGTGAAATGTTGCAGATACTCTCTGATGGAATTAAAGTTAGTGTACATACTTCTGCTGTTAAAGTGTATTATTGATAATTTGCCCTCTAGTTTCACATTGTTTTCAAACTGCTCTTGTGTGATATAACTACAATTTTTAACAATAGAAGAAAGAAAATTTGTGTCTGGGTCTACAGCTGCTACTGGATCTATTGTGTCGTGTTCATATGAAAAAGTGTCCAGTTCCATATGGTTATGGTGGAAGATATTGTGCCGCATGTCCATGTCATTGCTTTTCCTTAATACAGATTGAGTAGGCTTATTTGATGTATTGAGCATGGGATGTGTAGAAAGTCGCAAATTACCTTATCTTTATCTCAGTATTTGTCAAGATCTTCTATATTCCTCACCATCAATACTTTTGCTTCCTCCGGAATCCCGTTTAGTTTAATGAAGATTTTACTGTTGGTTACCCAAGTGTGTTGTATCTTGTGTTCCTTTTTAAGCAGTCTTGCCTTTTTAGCGATTTCAGCATTTCTTCTCGTCAGATGATCATTCATGGAGACATTTGTTCCTTTCAATTTGCGTCCTTGTTTCAGAAGTTTTGTTTTGTTTTGTTTTGTCAAAAAAATTTTATATGAGTAACAGGACTGAAAATAACAGGATTGATTTGAAGCAAAACATTTGCAAATACATGCCAAATTTCCACATGGCATACAGTGCATCCGGAGAGTATTCACAGCGCTTCACTTTTTCCACCTTTTGTTATGTTACCGTTACAGCCCTATTCCAAAATTGATTAAATTCATAATTGTTTCCCTCTCAATTCTACAAACAATACCCCATAATGACAATGTGAAAGAAGATTGTTTGAAATCTTTGCAAATTTATTGAAAATAAAAAACAAAAGAAATCACATGTACATGCCTTCACAGCCTTTGCTCAATAGTTTGTTGAAGCACCTTTGGCACCATGTACAGCCTCAAGTCATTAGAGTATGATGCTACAAGCTTGGCACACCTCTTTTTGGGCAGTTTCTTCCACTCTTCTTTGCAGGACCTCTCAAACTCCATCAGGTTGGATGGGGAGCGTCGGTGCACAGCCATTTTCAGATCTCTGCAGAGATGTTCAATCGGGTTCAAGTCTGGGCTCTGGCTGGGCCACCCAAGGACATTCACAGAGTTGTCCCGTAGCCACTCCTTTGTTATCTTGGCTGTGTGCTTAGGGTCGTTGTCCTGTTGGAAGATGAACCGTTGCCCCAGTCTGAGGCCCAGGGCGCTCTGGAGCAGGTTTTCATCAAAGATGTCTCTGTACATTGCTGCATTCATCTTTCCCTCCACCCTGATTAGTCTCCCAGTTCCTGCCGCTGAAAAACTTCCCCACAGCATGATGCTGCCACCACCGCTTCACTGTAGGGATGGTATTGGCCAGGTGAGGAGCGGTGCCTGGTTTCCTCCAGACATGATGCTTGCCATTCAGGCCAAAGAGTTCAATCTTTGTTTCATCAGACCAGAGAATTTTGTTTCTCATGCTCTGAGAGTCCTTCAGGTGCCCTTTGGCAAACTCCAGATGGTGCCTTTTACTGAGGAGTGGCTTCCGTCTGGCCACTCTACCATACAGGCCTGATTGGTGAAGTGCTGCAGAGATGGTTGCTCTTCTGGAAGGTTCTCCTCTCTCCACAGAGAAACACTGGATCTCTGTCAGAGTGACAATCGGGTTCTTGGTCACCTCCCTGACTAAGGCCCTTCTCCCCCGATTGCTCAGTTTGGCCGGGCGTCCAGCTCTAGGAAGAGTTCTGGTGGTTCCAAACTTCTTCCATTCACGGATGATGGAGGCCACTGTGCTCATTGGGACCTTCAATGCTGCTTACATTTTTCTGTACCCTTGCCCAGATCTGTGCCTCAATACAATCCTGTCTCGGAGGTCTACAGACAATTCCTTGGACTTCATGGCTTGGTTTGTGCTCTGACATGCACTGTTAACTGTGGGACCTTATATAGACAGGCGTGTGCCTTTCCAAATCATGTCCAGTCAACTGAATTTACCACAGGTGGACTCCAATCAAGGTGTAGAAACATCTCAAGGATGATCAGTGGAAAGAGGAGCACCTCAGCTCAATGTTGAGTGTCAGGGCAAAGGCTGTGAATACCTATGTACATGTGAAGTTTTTTATTTTTAATACATTTCCAAAGATTTCAAACAAATTTATTTCCCGTTGCCATTGTTTGTAGAATTGGGAAAAATAATAATGAATTGAATCTATTTTGGAATAAGGCTTTAACATAATAAAATGTGGAAAAAGTGAAGTGCTGTGAATACTTACCAGATGCACTGTACATGATAATAGCATGAGCAAACTGTAGTGATTTACCTAAAGTTAATATTTTACAATAAACAAATAACCTTTAAGAAATGATTTAGGTAATGGGAGCGTTATGTTGAGATATGACCTTCTTAGTCATAGTTACAATTTCATCAAATATACAGAAATAAAAATGAGAAGACTTACTTTTGGTCTTCCCATGGCCTCCATTAGATCCAGATGGTGCAACTTCCTGTTGCAAATGTGTCTTGTGGTATGTTCCAAGTTTTTTGAGGGGGTAATGTGTGAGGGTAACAGGACTGAGTGAAAACCTGGGGACACGACTAAAATGTGTATTTTATATAACATATTATGGATTTCTTATGATTTTACTTTTTGTAAACATAGATGGTATATGGAGTCACACAATGCAAAGAAAAAAAAAGATTTTAATGATTATATTTCATAGTTTAGGTTTAAATGTAACACATTTTTTTTTTGTGTTGCCAGTAGTCTTTATAAAAAATTTGTATTATATATTTTACATTTGCAGTTAGGTTAATGTTCAGGGCACTTTGCTTAATAATAAAATGTATTTTAGAGGTAATTTTCATACAAATTTATACATACAATGTCCTGGGGACAGAAAGGTTACCTATTCGTTTGGAAATTTCATTTTCAGGTCTATGCTAAAAAAGTGATTAACAGTTAAAAAATGAATCATAACTATTCCATAAATATAATTTAGTACCATAAAATCTCCTCAAAATAGAAATTATTAAATAAAAAACATTGTATTGGACTAAAATATAGTGCATTACTTTCATTGGAAGAAAAAAAAAAATCGGTCACACGAGCAGCACCAAAGAATTAAAGGGGTGATGAATTGAGAAATCAACTTTCCCTTGAGCCTTTGATATATAAAAGTTCATCGTGATATAAGAATATCCTGTCAGTTTCAGAGCTGAAAACGTCCTTGTTAGTCAAAGAAAAGCTTTTATTGACACCAGGCCCAGAGAGCCCTCACAATATGTCAAACATTGGATGCAGAAGCATTGCCTCAAGCCCGTCCACGACTCGGGTAGCTAAACGATGCCGGTTCCAGCTCACGTGCGTAAGACATTGCGCGTTTGTTCGCTTCATTTCACAGTGGAATCGGTTGTAAACAAGACAGAGGTCGAGACTGGATTTGCAGACAGATTGAGATTAAAACACAATGCTGTGCCTTCTATATGGGATCAGACAGGAACAGTACAACACACTTATGTGAGTAAAACATGTTTTTTATATGTGTTAGTATTGCATTGTTACAGATCGTTTGATATCTATTGATTACATACCTTAGCACGCAGTCACAGGCTGGAGAAGCTGTTATTGGTTCATTCGTGATCAGACTCGGACTTGTAACGCCAGTGCTCGCAAAGCCCAACGTCCCGGGGCTATGTGTTTTTCAGACGAGCTACCACCGGCCTGCCGATGGGCTGTAGTGAAATAACATTCCTTTCTTGCACGTACGCGTGTGTGTGTGTGTGTGCGGTTTGCGGTTATATTCACGGATGATCGGGCGAGCCAAGTAATACAAAAATAACATTCCAATCAATCGCGGGTGGATGAGAGATGAATTATTGTGTTTGTTTGATAAAGATATTTTGCGAGCCCTGTGAGCGTTTCCCCAGACGCTTTCAAAACAATTCCTCACATGTATTGAGGGGAGCTGAAGCTCATTAAATATGCAAATCTTATCCAATCCTAGCCGGGGGCGTTTTCAGTGCGGCACGCCCATCAAAACCGAGCGTTTTTCAGAGAGCCTCAAAACCAGGGTAGAAAATAGCCTATTATTTATTCATTATGATGTTTCTGAATGTAAAACCCCCAAGAACGTCATAAGTTGACCACAGACAACAGTATAAAAAAATAAAAAAGCCAGTTCATGACACCTTTAAATATTACTCAGAGGAACATAAAACTGTCACAAGAGAGCAAAATAATTGAAATATAGCCTATTTTTTTTTCTCTCCATCTCATATTTTCCCACCATCATGTCCCTTTAGCGTCTCCGTAATATTTTCTAAACACTCCAGTTGATAAATATTCACGAGCTTACAGTGAGATCATGAATATTTATCAACTGGATTGTCACATGCCAGTCTCAAATGTATAATAGCAAGTCACCAGCAGAGGGCGTTCTTATCACTGTATTGATTCGTTCTTGTCTGGTTCCTATCTTCAGTAAACAGTCTCTCAATGTACTGGATACTGTATGTGTTCATGTACAAAGATCCTGTATATATTGTTAATTTCCCGTTCACATTTTCAAATTGGTGTTCTCATATTTCTGAGCTTTTTTAACCCTCACATGTATTTATTTAACAGATGCCTTATCTTATGGACCTGCTTTTGGTCTATATGGATTTGTCATTTTGCCTATATATTTATGCTTATTTGTTATTGCTTGTATTTTGTAGGTGGAAACCCCTCCAACACACACACACACACACACACACACACACACACACACACACACACACACACACACACACACACACACACACACACACACACACACACACACACACACACACACACACACACACACACACACACACATGGTAGTATACAGTAGGCCTACCACGGGGCACAGTGGTTTTGGTAAACATACCACAAAGTCTATCCGTGTGAAGAAGAATACGGCAAGAGGAAAACAAACAAATTGTGCTTTTGTGGCCCTTCTCGTGAAGCAGATTAAAACCACCTGCTCCATTAACCTCACTATCACTGGATTGTTTTCATTGTCCCACTTCTGATGAAATGAGGTGTCAAGTGTCAGCCTAAACACATAATCAGACAGAATAATAAATCAACCGGAGGAGACTATATGGCCTTCTAGTGGTTTTAATGCATTTTGTAGGTGTGACTAATTATTTTTAATATGAAGTTTTGTCTTTGACTGATATGATGTTTACTTGCGCTATACTAGGCAACTTAAAAGAAAACAAAAAAACTTTTGTTTTGCACACAGGATGACAGGAAATCAACTGGACCGAGATATGAGTTGGAATGTAATATCACGTGGGCTAAACTCCAAACCCTTTTCCTTCCTCCTTTAGCTCTTCCTTCCTTCTCTGATTTTCTGAGACTTGTGATAGTTGATTTATTTAATTGAATTTACTTTGGGTAAAACCACGAGGTAAGCGAGGTTCGCGCTGCTGGTGAGGCAGCCAATACACTTTATACTGAGATTTCCTTCAGTCAGTCGCCTTTTTTCTGGAAAGTATGATAAATGCAAATGTTAGACTGTAAATATTTTTATTACACCTTTATTGGATTCATATAACGTTACCCAACTCAAAGTTTATTTATAGAGCACTTTTTAAAAGCAACAATTGTTTACTGTAATAAAATATGCATATATAAATACATGTTCCTAGATTAACATATTTTGTTGATCTTGGAACAACAATCCCGTCCGAAAATGTAATCCTGCTCAACCTGCTCCGGCGGGATTCGATCCGGAGTCTCCGGCGTAAGAAGCGGGCACTCTAACAAGAACGCTAAAGACTTGGTTCGAATCTTTCGAATTTAGTGCCGTGACCCGGATGGCAGTGAGGTTTAGGAGGGTGAGTGTAATGGACCCAGGCCAGTAGAGCTGTGCGTGTAAACATCACTTCCCTGGCCTCAAGAGGCGCGTCCTTGTTAGCACGCCTGCCTCATTCGTTGGTTCGAGTCCCGCTTGGAGCGCTTGCATTAACTGTAGACTTAACCCTACCCATAAGTTATCCCTAAAACCCAGGGGTGCCGTTAAGGGGGGGAAAGTTAGGACGATTCTAAGGGCCCGCACACTTTTGGGGCCCCCAGAGATCGGTTCTATTAGTAGTAACAGTACTAGTAGTATTATAAATGTATAATCTACCAAAGAGTTACAAATATAAAAAAATTATGGCATTTCCGGCAAAATCCAGCAAAATGCTCCACTCATGAACCACTCACGCTCACCGGTAAAACTACGTTCACTCATATCCCACTCCGACATGAAATTTCTCTGTGCTATAATTGTTGCAGCCATTTAGGTATTTATTTTTATATTTATGTTTAAATATTATAATGTTGTTTTTTTATATCTATGTTGTCAATCTATGTCGATTATGAAAAGTGAAAAGCATGAGATAGGACACATCATAAGATGAATGGAGTTGATCAGACATGATTGTGACCACTTCATTAAGTTTTGTTTTGTATAAATTGTATCTTAATTTTAATCAGTGTTTCATCAGCCTATTGGGGCATTCTGGGTTGAGTGAGGGGAGCTTAATTGGTCAGTATTATTAAATTGCAGACAAAGATTTTGGATAGCTAGGTTGGTGTGGTAGAGGGCCCAACATCATATTCTTTCATAGGGCCCAAAATTGCTAGCGGCGCCCCTGCTAAAACCAGAGGGAAATGATAGCTGAATAACGCTGATGTAGAAGCACCTAACCCTGGGTTTTAGCCTAAACCTTGACATAAACTGCAAACTTGTCCCTCAAATCGGATTAGTTGCTTGGATTGCTGTTCCAGGATCAACATATTGATTTAAAGGGATTGTTCACCCAAAAATGTCCTCATTTACTCACCCTCAAGTTGTTCCAAACCTGAGTTTCTTTGTACACACACACACACACACACACACACACACACACACACGTACATATTTTGAGAAAGGGACCAGAAACGGTTTGGTTAACGTTCTTCAAAATATCTTCTTTTGTGTTCAACAGAAACTCGTATAGGTTTAGAACAACTTTAAATGGGTGAACTAACCCTTTAAGGAACATGTTGTAAATGGAGAAATCACATTCACTAATAAAATATATACGCATCAAAATGATTATTTTCCTATAATCATTAGCTGTGTTACAGTGTTGATGAATTGAATACCTCAAACAGGAATTTACTACAATTCGAAACGCCTTCTCTGTGTTGAGCACAAACAAACAGGCACGATTTATTGCTCAGAGTGACGCTCTCATTTGCGGTAAAGAGCCTCATAAGTTTCATTTTCCTGCAGACCACCGCACTCTACACTTCTCCACTTCGAAAGCAAGGTAAATGACACATTTTTTTTACTATTGTATCGAATGTTTAACGCTAGTTTAGATTTCTCTAAAAACAATTAAACGTGTTCATCGAATAACTGCTCAATAAGAGTTTGTTTCATCAAATGATCGCGTGCTAAATGCGCGAGGAGATATTTTTGCATGCTCACATCTCCATGTTGTTTGATCAGAAAACGTTGACGCTCACAAAAAAGTACACTTTGATCGCTTTAGGCAGCTTGTAAAAAGAGAAATTGCCTATGCATTTTTCATGTTCTGTATTTTATCCGTCAGATTCATGGACCGTTTAACTTTCACCTACAAATCTGTAAAACTTTTAAGGGAGTTTATAACTGGTTAAATTTAACAGGAAATGGGGTGTGTGGAATAAAAAAGTGAAATGGGAGCCCCCCAAAGGATTTGAGCAAAAAGGGTGTCTGCAACTCGAAACAGTGAATTCAGGGTGACATTTTGCCATTGAAATGACTTGGAAAAAGTGTCCCAATCAACATGAATTCACCCCTAGTTCGATATTCTAATGAATAAAGCGAAACGTTACTCTTCACAGTCATTTACCCCCCCTCTCTCTCTCTCTCTCTCTCTCTCTCTCTCTCTCTCTCTCTCTCTCTCTCTCTGTCCCCTTCCATACTTTTTCTTTGCAGTCATGGCTCATTCTACTACGGTTGTGACAACCCAGCATGTCTCCTCTGGTACCTGGACTACAGGCATCTGTGACTGCTGCTCTGATATGGGCACTTGTAAGTCACCCTTGAAAACTGGGTTCCCCCTCCTCCCCTCCCCTCCCCTCCCCAGCTTGTTACAATGTCTAATCCAATCTTCCTCATTTGATGTTGCATAATCAGCGTTCTAGAGAAACACTGCCCATTTCTGGGAAATCAAAAGCCACCTTGCTCTTTCAAAGCACCAATTAAACTAATTTAAAAAAGAAGGAACAGTGTTGGTGTAGTTGACGTAATGGGCAAAGTTTTCAATCACTTTTCCGCATTCATGGTTCTGTTCTTGTTTATAGTAAAAAAAAAATGCAGCACTAAAAATGTTGAGACCTTTTCAACCTCAATTTTGAATTGAGATGTAGATAGTAACTAGTGCCCGCTCTAAATCAAAACACGTGTGTGTGCGTGCCAGGTTGCTGTGCCCTGTGGTGTTTCCCATGCATGCAGTGTCAGACTGTGTCTCAGTTCGGCTGGTGTTTCTGCATGCCATTGCTGGACTGCTGCTTGGTGGTGTCCTGCTGTCTCCGCCAGAAGATGAGAGACCAATACAACATTCATGTGAGTTTACGCAAACACACACATGTGCAGTTAGATATGGGAGATTTATAGAATAAAGACTAATGGATGTGGCTAGAGCTCACACTGGGGAGATTAGAGGATATATTAACCGCTTGCAGCTTCCTGTTTGTTCATTTGGTGCTTGCATTCACATGCGCTGACCAAAAAAACAAAATAAAACTTTGAAGTAGAAGTAGCCATGTATTCTGACGAAATAAATGTTTCTGCAGTCAACATAGAAACCATAAATACTCTATTATATTGGTGTTGCTCTTCAAACAGTATTGCCACGATGACGTTGTTTGACATTACATTTGTGGCATAGGTGTTTAACTACACGTTTACAGTCTTGGGATAGTACACCAGTGAATAGAAAAATAATAATTTACCGCTTCACATTGTTTCCGTGTATGACGTGTATAACATGCTATATAGTATGCGGTGTTGGGTAAGTTACTCTAAAAAAGGAAGGAATCACTAGCTACTAGTTACATTTGCAACAGTGTAATTAGATGTAATTACTCTCTAAAAAGTATTGCATTACTTATTACTAGTTACTTTTTAAATCCTGTATCAACCTCGACTAGTTGAACAACACAAGGATAGACATGAAACTGCTCTTTTAATCCTTTCAAATAGATAATATAAGATTGCATAAATTATGAACTGAACAAAGTATTTAAAGGGAGGTTACATTAAAAAAACATACATTTTAACATTATTATACTTTACATTTTTGATGTTAAATCCACCATTGTTTTATATTATTATTTGCAATACTCTATGAAATATAATTTTTTTAAACATTTTTTGTGAAAGACATTCAACAGTACAGTATAATTGAAAGCTATCAATTTCAACATTTATTAGGCTTTAAATAACAACTTTTAATTTAAGTGAACTTAAAACAACCTTCACGTAAACCCATTATAATAAATGTTATATTTACCCGTGGCCTGCCTACTTGTTAGATATATACAGAAATTGAACGCATTTCTTAACTGCATGAATTATATGATCTATTATTTCACCTATTATATATATCTATTATTTCACCTATTATCAGACGAATGTCATCAGCTCTCCAGACCGCCATAACTTCCAGCGAATAAGGTCAAAATACCAGCGCGGTCATAGAAATATATATACGTAGATTCCTCATTCGACCGAACCGCACAAGCACCAATGAGGCATCTATGTATATATCTATGACCGCACCTATGAAGTCATCCTAGGTGTATATGACATTCTTCTTTCAGACGAATACAATCTGAGTAATATTAAACAAGTCCTGGCTAATCCAAGCTTTATAATGGCAGTGAATTGTTGCCTCGTTTTTGACGTTCATAAAAAGTGCATCTGTCCATCAAATAACGTGCTCCCCGCAGCTCTGGGGTGTTAATAAAGGCCTTCTGAAGCGAATCGATCCGTTTGTGTAAGAAAAATATCCATATTTAAATCTTTATCAAGTAAAGTTCCAGCCGACCGCCTTCAGTGGAAAAGTGTTGAAATCCTTCTCGCAATTCAAGATGCGTACGTGACGCCATGACGAGCGTACCTGGTCGCGTTTGTCTTTTTGGTCACTTTTTCCATAAATTGAACACGGAAGGCGGTCGGCCGAAACTTTACTTGATAAAGTTTTAAATATGGATATTTTTCTTACACGAACACATTAGCCACGTTTACATGCGCACTTTTTTGTCATTCCGATTAAAATCATTCGGTGGACTGTTTACATGAGACGTTTTCTAAACCGATCTGGTGTTTACATGTGCTGACTTTCAGTCGGAATCATTTTGTGACACTGTTTGTCTGCCGCATCAGATTCGTAACGTTATCGTGGATCAATAGTTCTGTGTTGGGAATTTTTATATTTATTTATTTTTCTGTAGACTGTGGGTAATGTTACTTAGCCAATTTGAAGCAGTTGTTTATCTTTTTTTTTATTTTTTATATCTAACTTACGAGAAACAGAATATCGACACGTCCTCTCCAGCAGCATGAATGTTCCCCGTTGCACTGGCAACTCTCAACGGCCACCAGGACTTATACAGTTTTATAAAAGCCATTTATTATTTGTTGTAAAGTGTAAGAATCACCTCAGAAAAATTAATTCTTCTGTCAGGCGCAGTTGAAGCCTAGGACAAACGCTGGAGATGAGATGGTGAAGCCAGGCTATGTCTGTGTCATTATTCCAACATCATGTTCATAACATATAAATAAAACGTTTAATACCTCAGAAAAATGAACTTCCTCTCTTGTCACTGGTGTGAGAGTTGTGGAGGCGTGCGCTGTAGCCTATATCACGTCACAGAAAGAAGTGCACTCACAGTAATCGGATCAGGTCGTTTACATGGAGGAATTTTTCATTTGATCGGTTCATGAAAAGGTTTGTCCCACCCCTCTCAAACTGATTACAATTTCATTCGGTTTGGCCATTTTTATTCCGATTGAGGTGTTTAAATGGAGCATTTTCATTCGGATTGGACTTTTAAACCGATTACAGTGCTCCATGTAAACACACCTACTGTTTAGCTTCAGAAGGCCTTTATTAACACCCCAGAGCCGCGTGGAGCAGTTATTCGACAGACAGATACATTTTTTTGTGGACTTCAAAAACAGAGCAACTATTACTGCAGTTATAATGCTTGGATTAGCCAGGACTTTTGTAATATAACTCTGATTTTATTTGTCTGAAAGAAGAATGTCATATACACCTAGGATGACTTGAGGGTGAGTAAATCATGGGCTAATTTTAATTTTTGGGTGAACTATCCCTTTAAGTCTGCTCTTATGAGAATACTTGACAAAACAGATATTTTGGCATTGTTCTGCGTGTTATTGTTTTTTCAGACGCGAGAGAACTCGATTCTGGTGTCGTGTGTCACATAGACAGGACATTCACAGACAGAGCGTCCTCTTGTCGCGCTTGAATGGTTTAAAAGCATTTGTGTGAATAAGAGCGTGATCATAATGTAACGCTGAGCAAAGGATGATAGAAAAACGGATGCTGCTTTAATTACTAACTGTTAATTACTAACTGTAATTAAAAATAATAGTTTTTCAACTGAAAAAATGTATCGCATGCCTTAACTCGCTAATTTTGACAACACTAGTTGATACTTTATTTTTTAATCTGTGATACACAAAACGATCATTTGGAGAATGTTTCAACTGTGTTTGTTCATTGAATGTGGATCCATTGGTCCAAAACTTCCCTTGTATGAACAGACACATTTTCTTCTTTTGTGTTTCATGTAAAAAAGAAAGTCATGCAGATTTGGAACAACATGTCAAGGATGCACTTTTTCATATTTTATTCCAATTCCTCAAAAAATTTGAATAAAATCCAATTCCCCAATTCCTTTATCCAAAATCTTGATTATGTCTGCTAATTAAAAGGAAAATGTACTCTAGTTTTCATTTCCCCATTTGTATGATGCAGTTTACCACTTTCAGTTGTAATACAGAACTGAAGAACAGATGTTAATGAAGATACTTCCTGGTAAAATTCAAATAGACGTGGCAGTCATTTCATAACCAACTAAATCTTACATTCAGGATTAAAAGGTCCTTTATGGATGCATGTCATGGTCACATGGAAGTCTGTAAATACAATACACCCACTCATGTGTAGCATCTCTGTCAGAGGCACCATAAACCTTTATTCATTATTGAAATGTCTTTGGCATTAAACCAGGTTTACCTCCATCAGGAAGCTGATTCATCTGAACTTTAACCTACTTCACAATACATGGCTACCTTGAGTGTGTAGCTTCATGTGAATGCTATAATTTGTGAATCTAAATAACTGTTCACTTACCAAAAATGTCAGGAATCAAAAGGTCCACAATAATCCTCTCTTACTAACCTATGGCCAACAGTTGTCTAATTAGCATATACAGCGGCGTGCACAGACCTCAGGATACTGTTTTTTAGTTGTTGTTGTTGTTGTTGTTGTTTTTAAGTGTGCACTAGTTTAGCATTTTAACCTACTTTTCTTCATAATTAAAGCCTTTTTAAGTCAAAACGAGAGGCTTAATATCTTAAGCTTTAACTAATAATATACACAACCTTAACAGAATTTATTCTGATAAGTGAGTTTTCTAACAGAATGATGGAAAAATGAGGAGAGAGAGTGAGCCAATCAGCAGTAGGGGGTGTGTTCACTAATGATGGGGAGGAGAGAGTGAGCCAATCAGCAGTAGGGGGTGTGTTCACTAATGATGGGGAGGAGAGAGTGAACCAATCAGCAGTAGGGGGTGTGTTCACTAATGATGGGGAGGAGAGTGAGCCAATCAGCAGTAGGGGGCGTGTCCACTCATGATGAGGAGGAGAGAGAGTGAGCCAATCAGCAGTTAGGGGGTGTGTTCACTAATGATGGGGAGGAGAGAGTGAGCCAATCAGCAGTAGGGGGTGTGTTCACTAATGATGGGGAGGAGAGAGAGTGAGCCAATCAGCAGTAGGGGGTGTGTTCACTAATGATGGGGAGGAGAGAGAGTGAGCCAATCAGCAGTAGGGGGTGTGTTCACTAATGATGGGGAGGAGAGAGTGAGCCAATCAGCAGTAGTGGGCGTGTCCACTAATGATGGGGAGGAGAGTGAGCCAGTCAGCAGTAGGGGGCGTGTCCACTCATGATGGGAAGGAGAGAGAGTGAGCCAATCAGCAGTAGGGGGCGTGTCCACTCATGATGGGGAGGAGAGAGAGTGAGCCAATCAGCAGTAGGGGGTGTGTCCACTCATGATGGGGAGGAGTGAGCCACCAATCAGCAGTAGCGGGTGTGTTCACTAATGATGAGGCGGAGAGAGTGAGGCAATCAGCAGTAGGGGGTGTGTCCACTCATAATGGGGAGGAGTGAGCCACCAATCAGCAGTAGCGGGTGTGTCCACTCATGATGGGGAGAGAGTGAGCCAATCAGAAGTAGGGGGTGTGTCCACTCATGATGGGGGAGGAGAGAGAGTGAGCCAATCAGCAGTAGGGAGTGTGTCTACTCATGATGGGGGAGGAGAGAGTGAGCCAATCAGCAGTAGGGAGTGTGTCCACTCATGATGGGAAGGAGAGAGTGAGCCAATCAGCAGTAGGGAGTGTGTCCACTCATGATGGGGAAGGAGAGAGTGAGCCAATCAGCAGTAGGGGGCGTGTCCACTCATGATGGGGGAGGAGAGAGAGTGAGCAAGAGGGAGATTTGAAGAAAGACTGTAGAAAGAAGAAAAAGAGAAAGAGAAAAGCTCAGAGGAATATCACTGGGTTATGATCAGGCAAGAGCTTTAGGACCCGCGTTAATATTAGAAAAGCTTTCCAGCGCTGGAGAGACTGAAGCGGAAAGGCCTGAAAACAGACGCAGAGGTTGTGTTGTTTCTGCTCCACACATGAGTAATGTCATCTTATACCGATATACCAGTACATGATTTACCGATAGACATGATTAACCACTAGGAATTTGTCAACCGGTAGAGATTATCGTCTCTATCCCGGTTACGCTCATGTGACGTTGCTGTGCTGTGCGGTCTCGAAAGCTTATCGTTTGCATACGTTTTTAGGGGACGTTTACACAACACTGTTTTCAACCAAAACTGTACAACTTTTTTTTCATGCGTTTTTGCTGTTCATTTACTCGACAACATTTTGGGCGTTTGTTGTTGTTTTTTTACATTTGATTACTTCATACATTTGATGTAGTATTTCAAGTGCTTGATGTTTTTGGTCTATTTGATTTGTGTCTTTGTTCCATTGCAGTTTGTTTTCTTTGCTCTTTCTTTATCACTTTATTTGTCTTCATTAAGCTTGAGAGTTTTTTCTAGGCTCGTTTTTTAAATGATTTTGAAAATGGTGATAAGAATTATGAAATTTCAGTGGTATCATAACCTTATTTAAAGCAAAAATAACTATATTGTGATATATATTGTTATTGTGAAATACAGTTCCTCATATTGTGGTGTAAGATTTTGGTCATATCGGCCACCCCTACTAAATGCTAAAATGGGACACACCTGTATTTGCTCAATCCTAACTTCCTGTTAGAAAACACACAGGAGAGAAAACTGTTTTTTGAGCCACTATGGATTTTACGATTATGAATTGATTTGTATTATTGCAACTCCTTCTTTCTTCCTCAGGGCTCATGCTGCGATGACTTTTGCACTATCTGCTGCTGTTATCCCTGCGCCTGGTGTCAGATGTCTCGAGAAATCAAGACCCGTGCTCGTTCTGGCACCAGCACTGTGGTCACCCAACAAATTATTCATAGCTAGAGATGAGTTTTGCTGCGAGTTCTGGTATTATGGCCAACAATTCATGCAAGTGGCGAAAACTAGTGCCTTCTACCTAGTGTTGAGAAAAATCTTTTTATATTGTATGGCTGCCTCTTTTATAATTTGTCTTAACCTGTTATCCTGCCATGTTCTGCGACTCGCTTCTTGTAATACTGTTCTGGAGATTACGAATTACAAAGCATAGACACAGCAAATAGTGTATATATATATATATATATATATATATATATATATATATACTGCAATTTATTATCAAAACAACATCTAAAAAAACCTGAATTAACATAATGTAGTACAAATATATATATATACTACTCTGTTGTATATTTACTCTGTTGGTTTGCTTTCAGTTCAGTATGTATTAGTTCTTTTCGGTAATAAATTCACAAAAAAACTCTGCTCTGGTATGTTTCTATTTGTGTGTTGTGGTGCATTTGCTTACTGATATTTATATCGGGTGTGAGAACAGAAGAAAGATGATGCTTACAGGATGAGGCTTTTCCCCTCCGCTACCCACACAACAACTTTTGTTGTGACACCATCTACATTCCAAAAGTTACCATAGTCCTTTGTGAAAGTGTTATTTCCATATACAGATGGTGTCCACAGAAATGTAAATAAAAGTAAGAATTTTGCATATGGTATTTCACAGTCCCAAAATACTTTGCATATTTTCAATACTCGTAGCATGTAGTTACAAACCTTAATCTTGTCCCATAACTGCAAAATTCTTTGAAAGTTCAAACATATGAAGTCGATTATATTCTAGACTTGCCCAAACCCCTGAGGCCTACTGCATTTGCACTAGTAGTATTGTGAAAGTTACTTTCTCTCTGTGACATTTGATTTTGGATTAAGCTGCTTTATTTCTGTTGTTTTTGCTGACAGTGTAATGACGTTCTTGACTCCCATGGGTTTAATAAGGTCTTTTGTCAAACTACAGTTGACATTAGTTGCAGTCAAACCTTTGTTTTTAAAGTCTTTCTGACCTTTTCCTTCAATGTCTTCCCTGCAGGACATTGTTTAGACAGAAAAGTGCCCCTATTATGCTATTTTAGACTACAGGGCTGTTTAATCTGATTGGTTTGAAGAACGTTCTAAGGTTGGCAATTGTTTTCAGGGAATCACATGGCTAAAGTAGTTCCAGGCAGGTCATGACCGCATTACATGTCCATATCACTTCGCCAAAAGATTTCAGGGTAACTCTTAAGTTTTGGGTCCAATTATTAGCATGCATATTACTAAGATATTGACTGTTTATTAGTACTTATAAAGACCATATTTATACCTTATTCTACGTCCCTGTCCAATATCAAAAGTTATCAACTACCATACTAACTATTAATAAGCAGTAATTAGGAGTTTGTAGTTAACAGTGTTGGGCACGTTACTTTAAAAAAGTAATTTGTTATAGTTACTAGTTACTTCTTACAAAAATTAACTGAGTTACATCATTATAAAAGTAACTAATTAATTAGTAACTTATTAACTAATATTATTGTAAATATTATCAGTAGGCCTACTATAGTATAAATAATGTGTAAATATTATCAGTACTTTACTACTCCTTTGGTAGTGGAGCTCACGTTATCACCTGGGTTTTTAGCCACTCATGTTGTGGCTGTGATGATGTGAGGCTTCATTAGATTAGAATTACTGGCCACAGACGTGGAGAGACTCTTTCTTCCTGGGCATAAGCTGCACGTTACATAAACATTCTTACCTTTCACCTCAACGAGGGAAAAGTAGCGCTTATACTTCCAGTTTGCGAAAGCTACCTTGAAGTCGTTGGACTTGCCATCGCTGACTGTGCATATGCGTGTGCGTCATAGGTGTGTGTGTGTGACCTCAACCTCAACCTTGTCTCCCTTTCTGTGTGGTTCGGACTTTCAGACCATTTACAGGAAGTTCCTGTTTATGTTGAAATATTATAATGTTAGTTTTAAATTTCATCTAGGCTATATTGATTATGAAAAGTGAAAAGATGCGCAATATGTCAGAAGACAGAAGGTCAGAAATGATTTTGAACACTTCATTAAGGTTTGTTTTGTAGAAAGCCTTTCTTTAAATGCCTTGTTTTGTATAAATTGTGGCTATAGCAGACAACAATCGTGACATGGAGGCACCGGAGCGATCACTTGCATTGCTCTTGAACATGTCTCATAAATAAACCCAAACTCAGCCGGCTGAGAAATATGTGTAAATAAAGCTTGAAATGTCCTCTTTTAAACGAAACAATTCGAAACAAAAAGAAATAGTCTAGCAATGTGCACTGTTCAATAGTGACAACGATATGCGTCTGTTCATTCATCTTGTCAAAGACGCCGACGTCAGACGCACGTCCGTTTACAAACCAATCAATGTCAAGATGCCGCCAACATAGATGATGACGACAGGACGCAAGTGTATCATGTAAAGTTCTTTAGTGCGCTCGCATAATTGCAATGTGAAACCAAAACTAACCGAATGTATCAAAACATGAACTTTGGTTCTGACCTTGGTGCGGACTTTCAGGTGTGAAAACGCCCTAAAGTTATTTCAAAGGTCCATACAGCGAAAAACCAAAACCCACAATGACACTGACCAAGCTAATAAATATAGTACACAATAGGATAAAAATGACAAATTATTTCCATGTTTTTTGCCACAAAATTACGTTTTATTATGTACGGAAAGCACATACTCTCTTTCTCCTGCTCTCTCTCCCACTCAAACGCACAGTATGCACACACACCTGCACAGAAACGTGTTTGTCAGCTCTGCTCTGACGATTTTATCAGTAAAATAGTTTAGCAACTTAACAGCTACTTGACATTTCTCACTAGCGAGGTAATAACGGCGCTGTTCTTGAGGCAGATAAACTTACATTTTTGCTATTGGTAGAGACGCTGGTGCCGAACGCTGTTGAGAGACGCACAGATTCAGGTAATTCTAGTGCATTATTTTCGAATAATTCAATGACCAGTTGTCTATTATTCCTTATTTAAAGGTTCCTGATTTTGTTTTGGAGGTCTCCTCCAAAATGTTTACATACATCCAAGGTTGCACAGATGGTGCACACAAAACACCAAAATGTACATTAACAATAACAAAAAGGAACAAAACTATTTAAATAAAATATAATCATATGTGATACTAATAAACTTTATTTATATAGCACTTTTCAGGCATATAATGCAGTTCAAAGTTGTTCAGTGTTCAATAAAAACATATACATTAAACATAAGAAATGAAAAAAAGGTCAAATACAACATACAGAATAAAATACAAAACATATGATAAAAAAATAAAATAATAATAATAAAAAATTACAAAACATATCTGACAGGAAATACAAAAAAATAAGACATAATTGATTATAAGCATAATTTGGAGTAGGTCTAACTAATTAAATGCCAAGATAAAAATGTAAGTTTTTAGCTAACTTTTAAAAAAACTAAGTGTACCAGCTTTCCTAATATCTAATGGTAGCGTGTTCCATAGTTTTGGTGCATAATTTGCAAAGGCCGCATCACTGATTTTCCTTCGTCGATAACTGTTAACCTCCAATAAACCTGCACTAGATGATCTTAGGGTTCTTGATGGAATATAATTAACAAAAGAACTGGTAATAGTTAGGTCCTTGTCCGTTAAGAACTTTGCATGTGATGAGGAGGACTTTAAAATCGATTCAAATTTTATTGGAAGCCAGTGCAGTGCAGCTAATACTGGTGTTATATGTTCTCTCTTTTTAGTTCTGGTTAGTAACCGAGCCGTTTATTGATTTTTGAGGGAGACCTGTAAAAAGTGCATTACAATAGTCTAGTCTACTTGAGATAAGAGCATGGGTTAGTTTCTCTGCATCTTTCCGGTTTAAGAAAGGTCTTATTTCAGCTATATTTCTTAGATGGAAAAATTAAGATTTTGTTACCTTCTTAATATGGAAGTCAAAACTTAGACCTTACACCAAGGCTTGTAACCTCCGGTCTAATCCACAGAGTTAGTTTGACTAAATTCTGGAGCAGCATTTCTCTCTTAGTTTTTAGGCCAACTATCAGTCTTATCCTCATTTAATTTGAGAAAAGTATTACTCATCCAATTATTTGGCTATTGAGATTGAGATGGTGGTCCAGTGGGTTAAACCATGGAACTGATACGCAGAAGTTTGCTGGTTCGATCCCAGCGCTCACTCCATGTTGCTCCAGGGGGATTGTCGCTGTACAAAGGGCACTGTAAGTCGCTTTGGATAAAAGCATCTGCCAAATGCATAAATATAAATGTAAATGTATTTACTGCCATAAGGCAGGTAGTAATAGAATTAACAGCTGTATTATAATTTAGCTCGACAGGAATATAGAGCCGTGTGTCGTCAGCATAACTATGGAAACACACATTGTTTTCTCTGATGATGTCACCAAGTGGCAGCATGTACAATGAAAATAATAGAGGACCAAGGCAGCTTCCTTGTGGGACTCCACAGAGGGTTTCTCAGACATATATTCTCCAAGTTTAAAATAAAAATGCCTCCCTTTAATGTAGGTTTTAAACCAGTTGAATACACAAGCGGATAGACCTACTAGCTTTTCCAGATGACTGATTAAAATATCATGGTCAATCGTATCAAATGCTGCACTTAAGTCTAAAAGAACAAGAATTGAGATCTTACTTTTATCAGAATTTATTCTCAGATCACTGGTTATTTTTGTAAGGGCAGTTTCTGTACTATGAGCTCTAAAACCGGACTGAAACTGAAACTCCAGATCTTTTGTAAGGGCAGTTTCTGATAAATGGGTGGTTAGATATTGGTCTAAAATTAGCCAGGATATTACTATCCAGATTTGGCTTCTTCAACAGAGGTTTTATAATAGCTATTTTAAAAGGCTCAGGGAAGTAGTAGTCTGAAGAGAAGTATTTATGATATACAAGACATGACTTGAAACACTGTCAAATACTAGTTTTAAAAAAGTTGTAGGTACAGGGTCAACGCATAAGGTAGTAGAATCACAAGCAGTAACCGTACGAAGCTCAGTTCATGTTATACAGTGGGGAGAACAAGTATTTGACACACGGCTGATTTTGCAGGTTTGCCCACTTACAAAGCATGTAGAGGTCTGTTGTTTTTATCATAGGTACTCTTCAACTGTGAGAGAGGGAACCTAAAACAAAAATCCAGAAAATCACATTGTATGTTTTTTAAATAATTAATTAGCATTTTATTGCATAAGTATTTGATCGCCTACCAACCAGTAAGAATTCCGGCTCTCACAGACCTGTTAGTTTTTCTTTAAGAAGCCCTCCTGTTCTCCACTCATTACCTGTATTAACTGCACCTGTTTGAACTCGTTACCTGTATAAAAGACACCTGTCCACACACTCAATCAAACAGACTCCAACCTCTCCACAATGGCCAAGACCAGAGAGCTGTGTAAGGACATCAGGGATAAAATTGTAGACCTGCACAAGGCTGGGATGGGCTATAGGACAATCGGTAAGCAGCTTGGTGAGAAGGCAACAACTGTTGGTGCAATTATTAGAAAATGGAAGAAATTCAAGATGATGGTCAATCTCCATCGGTCTGGGGCACCATGCAAGATCTCACCTCGTGGGGCATCAATGATCATGAGGAAGGTGAGGGATCAGCCCAGAACTACATGGCAGGACCTGGTCAATGACCTGAAGAGAGCTGGAACCACAGTCTCGAAGAAAACCATTAGTAGTCATGGATTAAAATTCTGCAGCGCACACAAGGTCCCCCTGCTCAAGCCAGCGCATGTCCAGGCCCGTCTGAAGTTTGCCAATGACCATCTGGATGATCCAGAGAAGGAATGGTAGAAGGTCATGTGGTCTGATGAAACAAAAATAGAGCTTTTTGGTCTAAACTCCACTTGCCGTGTTTGGAGGAAGAATAAGGATGAGTACAACCCCAAGAACACCATCCCGACCATGAAGCATGGAGGTGGAAACATCATTCTTTGGGGATGCAAAGGGGACCGGATGACTGCACCGTATTGAGGGAAGGATGGATGGGGCCATGTATCGCGAGATCTTGGCCAACAACCTCCTTCCCTCAGTAAGAGCATTGAAGATGGGTCGTGGCTGGGTCTTCCAGCATGACAACAACCCAAAACACACAGCCAGGGCAAATAAGGAGCGTCTCCGTAAGAAGCATCTCAAGGTCCGGAGTGGCTTAGCCAGTCTCCAGACCTGAACCCAATAGAAAATCTTTGGAAGGAGCTGAAAGTCTGCATTGCCCAGCGACAGCCCCGAAACCTGAAGGATCTGGAGAAGGTTTTTATGGAGGAGTGGGCCAAAATCCCTGCTGCAGTGTGTGCAAACCTGGTCAAGAACTACAGGAAACGTATGATCTCTGTAATTGCAAACAAATGTTTCTGTACCAAATATTAAGTTCTGCTTTTCTGATCTGTCAAATACTTACACTTACCTAAAGGATTATTAGGAACACCATACTAATACTGTGTTTGACCCCCTTTCGCCTTCAGAACTGCCTTAATTCTACATGGCATTGATTCAACAAGGTGCTGAAAGCATTCTTTAGAAATGTTTTCCCATATTGATAGGATAGCATTTTGCAGTTGATGGAGATTTGTGGGATGCACATCCAGGGCACGAAGCTCCCGTTCCACCACATCCCAAAGATGCTCTATTGAGTTGAGATCTGGTGACTGTGGGGGCCATTTTAGTACAGTGAACTCATTGTCATGTTCAAGAAACCAATTTGAAATGATTTGAGCTTTGTGACATGGTGCATTATCCTGCTGGAAGTAGCCATCAGAGGATGGGTACATGGTGGTCATAAAGGGATGGACATGGTCAGAAACAATGCTCAGGTAGGCCGTGGCATTTAAACGATGCCCAATTGGCATTAAGGGGCCTAAAGTGTGCCAAGAAAACATCCCCCACACCATTACACCACCACCAGCCTGCACAGTGGTAACAAGGCATGATGGATCCATGTTCTCATTCTGTTTACGCCAAATTCTGGCTCTACCATCTGAATGTCTCAACAGAAATCCAGACTCATCAGACCAGGCAACATTTTTCCAGTCTTCAACTGTCCAATTTTGGTGAGCTTGTGCAAATTGTAGCCTCTTTTTTCCTATTTGTAGTGGAGATGAGTGGTACCCGGTGGGGTCTTCTGCTGTTGTAGCCCATCCGCCTCAAGGTTGTGCGTGTTGTGGCTTCACAAATGCTTTGCTGCATACCTCGGTTGTAACGAGTGGATATTTCAGTCAAAGTTGCTCTTGTATCAGCTTGAATCAGTCGGCCCATTCTCCTCTGACCTCTAGCATCAGCAAGGCATTTTCACCCACAGGACTGCCGCATACTGGATGTTTTTCCCTTTTCACACCATTCTTTCCCAAGAAATGGTTGTGCGTGAAAATCCCAGTAACTGAGCAGATTGTGAAATACTCAGACCGGCCCGTCTGGCACCAACAACCATGCCACGCTCAAAATTGCTTAAATCACCTTTCTTTCCCATTCTGACATTCATTTTGGAGTTCAGGAGATTGTCTTGACCAGGACCAAACCCCTAAATGCATTGAAGCAACTGCCATGTGATTGGTTGATTAGATTGGTTGATCATGCATTAATGAGAAATTGAACAGGTGTTCCTAATAATCCTTTAGGTGAGTGTATGTCATGCATTAAATTCAAATTAATTACTTAAAAATCACACAATGTGATTTTCTGGATTTTTGTTTTAGATTCCCTCTCTCACAGTTGAAGTGTACCTATGATAAAAACTACAGACTTCTACATGCTTTGTAAGTGGGCAAACCTGCAAAATTGGCAGTGTATCAAATACTAGTTCTCCCCACTGTACAAGTAAACTCTCCCAAAGTTTAATCTCTATCATATATTTTATCAGCTATATTGTGTTCGATGGCAATACTAGTTCTTATTGATATTTTTTCATTAAATATCAAAAAAGTCACAGAGACTTCTGGGACATGTCCTTTTACAGTTTTCACCATAAATGAAATGATAATTCATAGTTTTTACTATTTAAAATATTTTCACTTAACCAATTAACAGGTTTTTACTGTAGCGTTTATCAGTTTTTACATTTTTTTGTGTAAAATTGATATGGCGTGAGCACAGGAATGCATCTGAAACTTCACATGGAACATCAAAAACACCTCATGCATGAAATAGTCCAAGGAATGCGCAATGTCAAGGACAGCACACAAACACACTCTAAGTTATGTGGGTTTGATAGGTTTGGGAACAAAACATTAAACTCATGATACAAAATTACGACTTGTCTTTTACAAGTTTGACTGAGGCAAACTAAGAACTGCCACTGTCCTTGATCTGAATCCATTCAGCAGTTATACAGGGAATAGTTTCGTTTCATGTGAAAAAGAAGTTATTCTGCTGCACTTTGAATTGTTGGACAGCTTCCTATCTCTCCGTTGACCTTGAGGCTGTGGGAGTAGATCCTGGTAACAGATTCTACAAGACACTGTAGTTTAATATCTTCCTTTTCTGTTTAATCCAGAATTTATGTTTATGTCAGACTATTACAAGTAAAATTAGCACTAGCACCATCACTGTGCATCACCACAACGTGACTTCACATTCGGTTTGTGTTCCCAGGCCAATAAAGGACACCACTGTTTGTGCCTCTTCTTTTCTTTTATTCGTTTGGAGGTGTGCCATCAGACCATCCATTATTCTCGGGAACTGGCTAATCATTGGAGTCTTTCCCTCCCACGGCTCCTTACGCAAGCTCTCCACCACTCCCTGAGAAAGAGAAAGCGGAGGAGAGGCAGGAAATGTGGGTTGTGAGTGAGAGAAGTTCTAGATAAACAGAAAGATAAGCTCTGTGATTGTACAAAAACACATTCAACACCCAAACTCACTGTGTAGTCTCACAGGTTACGTTCAAACCAGTGTTTCTTTCATTTAAAGGGCATAGTTCCAAAAATGAAAATGCTGTCTCGTGTACATTTGCTCAGCCTCATGTTGCTCCAAAACATACACTGTAAACCCTAACACTCAAACTAATGAATTGCTTTGAGTAGAGTCAGCTCATATTAAACAAATTAGTTCCATTAAAATTAACTTTTATGAATCTTTCTTTTTCGTTTGAGTTCACAAAACTGACACATTTAAGTAACCAGAATTGTTTTATTGTTTTGAGTTTAATTAATTTATTTCTTTTGATTTAGATTAACTTAAATTTAACTGAAACTGGACTGCGATTTCTATTTCCCAGCATGCTTTGCCACGACACTCTAAAGGGAGAGTAAATGCTAAAATCAAGTGCTATATAATGTTTTTGGTGCAAGATTAATATTAAAGTGATAGTTCACCCAAAAATGAAAATTAGCCCATAATTTATTCACCCTCAAGTCATCCTAGGTGTATATGACATTCTTCTTTCAGACAAATAAAATCGGAGTTATATTACAAAAGTCCAGGCTAATCCAAGCATAATAATTGTATTTATAGTTGCTCTGTTTTTGAAGTCCATAAAAAGTGCATCTGTCCATCAAATAACTGCTCCACGCGGCTCCGGGGTGTTAATAAAGGCCTTCTGAAGCGAATTGACGCGTTTGTGTAAGAAAAATATCCATATTTAAAACTTTATCAAGTAAACTTTTGGCCTCCGCCTTCTGTGGAAAAGTGTTGAATGTTGAAAGTGAAACTCAAGATGCGTACGTGACATCATGACGAGCGCACCTGGTCGCGTTAGTCTTTTGATCGGCAGGGGAACTTTCAACAATTTTTCCATAAATTGAACAGGGAAGGCGGTCGGCGGAAAGTTTACTTTATAAAGATTTAAATATGGATATTTTTCTTACACAAACGCATTGATTCACTTCAGAAGGCCTTTATTAACACCCCAGAGCTGCGGTTTATTTGACGGACAGATGCACTTTTTATGGACTTCAAAAACAGAGCCACTATGAATCAAATTCTAATGCTTGGATTAGCCAGGACTTGTGTAATATAACTCCGATTTTATTAGTCTGAAAGAAGAAAGTCATATACACCTAGGACGACTTGAGGGTGAGTAAATTATGGGCTAATTTTCATTTTTGGGTGAACTATCCCTTTAAGGTGGACAGTGTTTAATGTTTTGTTATACTAGTTTAGAAGAGTTTCTGTTATGTTGGGTTACCATAGTGACGAGTGGAGCGTGTGCTTGGTTTGAGAACAGATCAATGTTAACTGTTTTATACTCATTCAGCAAGTGCTATGCGAATGCTATCAAAGCATTGTGTTACCAATTAGCAAGGTAGCATTTAATGAATTAGCTAGTCAATTTTCCACTACTGAAATTATTTATTTTGAGATTACAAGATAATTTTTAAGTTAAATGTATGAATTAGTTTAAGCCGGACGTACACGGTGCGTTTTTTGCTGACGTACGAGCTCGCAGACGATTTTTTTTCTCTCGGGAGAAATTGCGTGTAGGCCTACATCGTGGATATTCGTATGGTCGCAGCTCGCAGCGTGTGAGAGGAATTACAAGACGAGTCAAGCATGTTACGAGCACCTCCCAACCTCACGATTCATTTCGAAAATGTTTTCACCAGCGTATTGGCTGTCACCTATTACCAAATCATACACAACATACCACGTCACATAGGCTAAATCGATGAGTATTATTAATCTATAGCTCTGTGGCTGCAACCATACAGCGTGCATACACACACACTCTCCCTCTCTGGTTGTTTCTGTTGAAAGGAATGACCACTGTTCTCAACTTTTCACCAAATCACTTGCACACAAATACTTTTTTTATTTGAAGCTATAGCAGCAACATTGAAAGCTCCAATATCTGTGTTTAGCGCGAAAGCTTGTGTGATTGCTGCCGGTTCTTCGTGCAATACAGTTGTGCCGTGTACCAGCTGCTTTAATGCGATTATCAAGTTAACTGACTCGCAGCGTGTGCAATATCTCACAACCTCCCGAGTGTCCAAATTTGCACAGTGTACGCCCGCCTTTACTCAAATATCTCAAGTTAAGATAAATTAAAATGTACAAGTACAAAATAAAAATCTGCAAGTTCTGCTAAAGGGTCCTGCACACTGTGCGATTTTTCTAAATCCTCTGCGAATGTTGCTTGTCAGACTGTACGAACATGATCCCCGATGTAATACATGTCAGTCCCTCCAGAAAAACGCGATTATGCGATCACGTGATTTAACGCATAATCAGCCAAAGTCCGCATATTTATGCGGGGGCCGCATTTTTTCAAATACGCCGCACTTTCGCCACATAAATTGCCTATTTCCGCATGCAAAATATGCGGGGCTAGCATGATTTCATAATCCCTGCATTTTCGTTGCAAAAAAAGTCATATATATATTAGCAGAAAGTTGAAAAATGTTCGTTTACTTCACACAAGAGCCGCCATTTCCGCCTATTGCCATGGGAACGTTTTGAAGTGACGTAATTACCCGACGTGATCGTCATCGAAAAGCTACAAACCCCCGTGGTGAAACCATAGATATCGGTGAAACCATGATGAAGCGCAAATTCCCATTTGCCAACAAAAATAGCAGCAAAAGAACGGTTTCCCGGTGTGTTGACCGATTTCAAAACACAGCATCATGAAGCTTTGAAGCGTTATGAATCAATGAGTCGATTCAGCGGTTCGGATCGCCAAAGTCACGTATTTCAGCAGTTTGACACGTGATCCGAATCATCAATCGACTCGCTGATTCATAGCATCATGATGCTGTGTTTTGAAATCGGTCATCACTATATAAGTCGTTATTTAGGGACGAACGGAGGTCTTACGGGTGTCCAACGAAATGAGGGGACGTCATTCATGACAGAATTTAAATTTTTGGATGAACTAACCCTTTAAGAGATTGCACTTTGTGCATTGGAAGCACTCAAATATCTGTTTTGTATAGCTACCTTAGTTATTTATTCATTTTTCAAGTTGTAGCATATTCCTTTTGTAAAGCTACAGAACTTGTTTGACTCAATGTTTTGTAAATTTGAGCCATGTGTTTATTAAGGTCTTCAATAAAACAAGATGGGAACTTAAATATTCCCAGCACTTTCTGTGATGTAGTGCTTTTTTTCTCTTTTTCATCAAACCGCAGTTTTTGCAAGTTCCCGCAATTTCAACGCATAAAATTGCATAAATATCCCGCATTTTCCATCGCATTTTTTAAGAAAACATGCCGCATAATCAAGGATTTTTGCCAGCAACAATCACAAAAAAAGCCGCATTTTTCTGGAAGGACTGTCATTATGTCAGACTGTACGACAGTCAGATGCGAAAACCGGACGCAAGCAAGAGACTCGTACGGACTGAGTTTTACGTCATCAATCCGTGACACGTTCGGTAACGGTGAGACGCATTCACAGACACAATGGTAGCGTTCAGCAAACAACAAAAACAAGCGGTGGCATTTTTCATTCACCTGACTCTTTTCGACATGTTCCCTGTTGTGATTTGATGTTGTCGCACGAAATGCGTCATCAGGTTCTGCGCTCCTATTGGTTCTTGATTTGACGGTCGTCCTAGGAGAAGTCACACTGCAGGATTGCGCCTCAAATCTTCCGACACTGCCAGAATTTTGTCCGAGGTCAAATTTGATCGCAACGGTCATTAATCGGTTGTCGGTGCACATGTCAAACTAAGGATCAAAGACTTCAGATTTAAGCCTAGGATCAGAGAAATCTTTTAGGATTTCAAAATTTGTCTCAGATGGCCAAATCGTGGCCAAAATCGCACAGTGTGCACCCGGCTTAACTTAAACTTTGATTTTCTTAACTTAAAAAAAATTGATGCAGGCCTAACTGATTACCTTTTCTGCGGAACATAAAAGAAGATATTTCGAAGAATGTTGATAACCGACAGTTTTGGTGATTTTTGACTTTCATTGTTGGAAACAACACATTTTGTGTTCCACAGAAAGAAAGAAAGTCATACAGATTTGGATTGACATGATGGTGAGTGACTGATAAAAGAGAGTTTTCATTTTTGGATGAGCTAGAGATGTAGCTGCTCCTTCCATCATTCTAGCATGATTGTATGTGGCTTTGAAAAAAGCCCACATCAGCATTATTCAGATTGTTTGAATTAGAGAAACTACTGGTTATTTGATCACTTATTTGCAGGTGACAAGTTCAAACAATTTGGTGAATGATTCCAAGTATGTCAACAAGGAGCGGTTATTTTGGCCGGTTGCCTGTCAGAGACTTGGCTGACTCCTGTGTCTGTGTGGTTTGGTGGCTATTCTTGTTGAGAACATGAATGCTACCAAAAAAACTGCATTCAGCTCAGCTTCTCATGTCAGTGCATGCCTCATATAATAATTGTATCCAATTTAAATTACATAAGAGTATTTGAGATTTGATTGAGACTGATGATGTACAGTCTGTGGCATAGATACATCATTTTCTTTTTTGAAGTTTTGACTTTGTAGTTTTGATGTTGTTACATGTCAATTCAGTAAATGTATCTTATACCATGCACTGAATACCACCATCTGAATACTCAAATTCTGATTGGCTCGAAGGTGCGCAATAAAACCATTTAATGCACAGTCAGTTTAATCCCCGTTGTATATTAACTGTCACGGTTCACAGATGCATTGTTTCCTTGTCGTGTGCTCTGTGTTGTGACAGCGGTGTGGGTGTGGTTGTGTGTGTGTGTGTCTGTGTTCAGGCCATGTGACTCATCAGTGGATCCAGCTGCCAATCATCATCTCACCACCTGCTGCTTATTCACCCACCCTTTATATACTCACCTTGTTCTCATCTCCCTTGTCAGATCGTTTTGTGAGGTCCTGTGTGTGTGGTTGTTCTTCTGTTCCTGACTGGAGTTCCCGTGTATTCGTCTTCAGTTCCCGTTGGTTGTCTTCGTTCGTTGTCTGGATTTGGATCCACTTACCACCTCACTTCTCCTCACCACCACGAACCCACAGCCGATCATCTCAGTCCCTGCGTCATTGATACCTGCACTTGTATTGTTCATCTTCATTAAACATCATAACTTGCACTTGCTTCCTGTGATCAATCATGACAGAACGATCTGACCCAAAGAGCGGAAGCAGCAAGCACCCAGCAGACCGCCTTAGAGGAGTTCATCCACAGAAGCATTCAGCGTATGGATTCTCAAGAGGCTAACCTGAATGAAACAGGGCTAGCCGTGCAGGTTTTAGTGGCGCAGGTGTCCGAGCTCAACCAGCAGTTCCAGCTTCTTCGTGGTCCCGCTGCGCCGCCCGCACCGGCCGTCCTCCTACCCACACCAGAGAATGCCACCAGTCCCGAACCTCGTCTTCCGGTGCCCGAGGCCTACTCAGGTGAACCTAATTTTTGTAGAGCATTCCTGACTCGGTGTTCTATGCATTTTGCTCTACAGCCCCGTACTTTCAATACGGAACAGAGTAAGGTGGCATTTGTGCTCACTCTCCTTACGGGGAAGGCTTCTCTCTGGGGGACGGCGGTGTGGGAGAACCAAGACCCGTGCTGCGCCTCGTTCCAGTCACTCTCCGCGGAGATGAAGAGGGTATTCGACCGGTCAGTCGCTGGGAAGGAGGCCGCCAGGCAGCTGGCGGAACTACGCCAGGGCGAGAGGTCGGTGTCTGATTATTCCATCGAATTTCGTACGTTAGCGGCAGAGTGTCACTGGAACGAGGAGGCGCAGTGGGACATGTTCCTGCATGGGCTGGCTGACCGTGTTCAGAAGGAGATCTACGCGCTGGACCTCCCGGAGACATTTAATGGACTCATCGACCTCGCGCTCAGGGTGGATGCTCGCCTATCCAGGGTGGAGCGAAGGAGTTCAGCCCAAAGGAGCGGGGAGGTTATACGGTCCAGCAGAGGGGACACGGTCAGCCCCATTCCAGATCATGAGCCCATGCAGGTGGGTCGAGCTCGGCTTTCCCGGGAGGAGCGAGAGAGACGGAGAACCCAAGGACTGTGTTTGTACTGTGGAGGAGTCGGCAATTTCGCTTACAACTGCCCGGTAAAAGGGCAAGCCCGGCAGTAAGTTTGAGGCTACTGTCGGGTGGGATCTCCGCTGGAAAGTCCTCAACTACATCCACCCTCCTCCCGGTAAGACTGAGATGGTCAAATCACCTTCACGACTGCAGTGCACTTCTGGATTCCGGTGCCGAAGGTAATTTTCTGGACAGATCGCTAGCCATAAGACTTCACATTCCCTTCAAACCACTCTCCAACAGAATCGCCGTGCACGCACTCAATGGACAGAGCCTTCCTTCCATATCTTACAGCACTGACGACGTCACCCTTATCACCGCCGGAAACCACATTGAACAGACTTCATTTCTCATTTTTGATTCCCCACACACACCCATCGTCCTTGGTCACCCCTGGCTCACCAGACACAACCCCCGGGTAGACTGGATCCAGAACTCCATCGTGGCCTGGAGCGAGGAGTGTCATAATACTTGTCTTGTCTCTGCCTGTTCGTCAGTCTCTGTTTCTGTTTTACAGGAGGAAGCAGTGGATCTGTCTAACATGGCCGTCGAGTACCATGACCTGAAGGAGGTGTTCAGTAAGTCTAGGGCTGCTTCTCTTCCTCCGCATTGTCCCTATGACTGTGCCATAGATCTATTGCCAGGGAGATCTCCGCCTAAAGGCAAGTTGTATTCACTTTCGGTTCCAGAAAGGGAGGCTATGGAGAAATATATTTCTGATTCATTAGCAGCCGGCTTCATTCGCCCTTCCTCTTCTCCAGCGGGGGCGGGGTTCTTTTTTGTGGGGAAGAAGGATGGTTCTCTGCGACCTTGTATTGACTACCGGGGGCTGAACAACATAACGGTAAAGAATACCTATCCTTTGCCGTTAATGTCTTCAGCCTTCGAGAGGTTGCAGGGAGCATCCGTTTTCACAAAATTGGATTTAAGAAATGCATATCATTTGGTTCGCATCAGGAAGGGGGATGAATGGAAGACCGCTTTTAACACCCCTAGGGGGCACTTTGAATACTTGGTCATGCCGTTCGGGCTTTCCAACTCCCCAGCGGTCTTCCAGGCACTTGTCAATGACGTGCTGAGAGACATGGTCGATCAGTTCATATATGTCTACCTGGACGACATATTGATTTTTTCATCGTCTCTCCAGGAACATTTACAGCACGTTCGGCGAGTGCTTCAGAGGCTGCTAGCGTATGGGCTTTTTGTCAAGGCGGAGAAATGCGTTTTTCATGCACAGTCTGTTTCTTTCCTAGGGTACATCGTGTCGACTGAGGGAGTACGCATGGATCCTGAAAAGGTTAAGGCTGTGGTGAATTGGCCAAGTCCAGACTCCCGTAAGGCCCTACAGAGGTTTCTGGGATTCGCCAATTTTTACCGGCGGTTCATCCGCAATTTCAGCCAACTAGCCTCGCCTCTGATTGCCTTGACCTCCCCCAAAACTACGTTCAGGTGGTCAGACGCAGCCGAGGCTGCGCTTGCCAAACTGAAGGCCTGCTTCGTTTCAGCCCCGATTCTCGTTGCCCCTGACCCATCACGGCAGTTTGTGGTGGAGGTCGACACATCAGAGGTGGGGGTAGGGGCAGTGTTATCCCAGCGTTCTTCCACAGACGATAAGATGCATCCGTGCGCGTTTTTGTCCCATCGATTATCTCCTGCCGAATGTAACTACGACATTGGTAATAGGGAGTTGCTGGCAGTCAAGATGGCCTTGGAGGAATGGCGCCACTGGTTGGAGGGTTCAGGGGTCCTTTTATTGTATGGACCGACCATAAGAATTTAGAATATATCAGGACTGCTAAAAGATTGAACTCCAGGCAGGCTCGGTGGGCACTTTTTTTCGGACGTTTTGATTTTACCCTCTCGTACCGCCCGGGTTCAAAGAACATCAAACCCGATTCTTTGTCACGTATTTTTGATCGTTCCGAACGCCCGTCTACTCCCGAGTGCATTTTACCGGAGACATTAGTGATCTCCACACTCACATGGGAGGTCGAATCGAGAGTCAGGTCGGCTCTAGAAGGGGTAACGCCTCCGCCCGAGTGTCCACCGAACCGCCTATTTGTGCCGGAGGGATTACGGTCCATGGTCATCCAGTGGGGTCATAGTTCCAATGTAGCGTGTCATCCAGGAGTCAGTCGAACTAAATTTTTAGTCAAGCAACGATTTTGGTGGCCTCTCATGGCTCGGGACGTCCGCGATTTTGTGTTGGCTTGCTCAGTATGTGCCGTTGGTAAAACTTCCAATCGTTCCCCGGATGGGTTGCTTCAACCGCTGTCAGTCCCTTCGAGACCCTGGTCCCACATTTCGCTAGATTTTATCACCGCCCTCCCACCCTCCCAAGGGTACACGGTCGTTTTGACCATAGTGGACCGGTTCTCGAAGGCGGCTCATTTCATCCCCTTGCCCAAATTACCTTCAGCCAAGGAGACAGCGGTTGCAGTCATTGACCACGTCTTTCGACTTCATGGCCTCCCGATAGACGTGGTTTCTGACAGAGGTCCCCAGTTCGTGTCCAGATTTTGGCAGGAGTTTTGTAGATTGCTGGGGGCGACTGTTAGTTTATCCTCAGGGTTCCACCCCCAGAGCAATGGTCAGACTGAGAGAGCCAATCAGGATTTGGAGCGAACGTTGCGATGTTTAGTCTCTAAGAATCCTTCCTCCTGGAGTCAGCAACTTTCGATGGTGGAGTACGCGCACAATACATTACCAGTGTCGTCCACGGGCCTATCTCCGTTTGAGTGTAGCGTAGGTTACCAGCCACCTATTTTTCCTAGCCTGGAATCCGAAGTTGCGGTTCCCTCTGCTCACGCCTTTGTCCAGAGGTGTCACCGCACTTGGACGAGAGCCCCTTCTCCAAATGAGGGAGTTCCGGTTCCCCCACCGCCGCGACTCGTAGACGGGGAACCATCTTATTCGGTCAACCGTATTCTGGACTCTAGGCGGAGGGGACGCGGATTCCAGTACTTGGTGGACTGGGAAGGTTACGGTCCGGAGGAGAGGAGTTGGGTTCCGGCCAGAGACATTCTGGATCACACCCTTATCGATGATTACAATCGACAGGTAAGGGAGTCAGGGAACGCCAGGAGGCGTTCCTATGAGGAGGGGTACTGTCACGGTTCACAGATGCATTGTTTCCTTGTCGTGTGCTCTGTGTTGTGACAGCGGTGTGGGTGTGGTTGTGTGTGTGTGTGTCTGTGTTCAGGCCATGTGACTCATCAGTGGATCCAGCTGCCAATCATCATCTCACCACCTGCTGCTTATTCACCCACCCTTTATATACTCACCTTGTTCTCATCTCCCTTGTCAGATCGTTTTGTGAGGTCCTGTGTGTGTGGTTGTTCTTCTGTTCCTGACTGGAGTTCCCGTGTATTCGTCTTCAGTTCCCGTTGGTTGTCTTCGTTCGTTGTCTGGATTTGGATCCACTTACCACCTCACTTCTCCTCACCACCACGAACCCACAGCCGATCATCTCAGTCCCTGCGTCATTGATACCTGCACTTGTATTGTTCATCTTCATTAAACATCATAACTTGCACTTGCTTCCTGTGATCAATCATGACATTAACACACAGAGAGAGTGGCGATCGAGCTGCGACATTCAGGAGTACAGAAACTTGTTATCCCTGGACTTTTAGTGATAAAATAGTTAAGCTATTGAATCGCTACATTATATTTCTCAGTAACGAGGGGGTAACGTCGCTATCTTGAAGTAATTAATCGCTGAACAGAGGCAGGTACGAATCTCTCTCTATCTCTCTCTCTCTCTCTCTCTCTCTCTCTCTCTCTTTCTCTCGATAATTAATTAAAATAAATGCTATATTCATTCATCCATTCATTCGTTCAAATAAATGTAATCTTACGCACTACTTTTGCCTTCCCGTGGTCAAGTATTGCGCTGCAAACATCAATAACAGCTTTATGTTATCAGTGCTGGCAAATGACCATGGAATAAGAGGGATAATCCACGGCTAGCTGTGCGTTAAAATCATTTAATGCACAGCTAGCCGTGGAATATCCCTTACCTATTTTTAGGTAAAGGGCCATAACCAGCACTGGCTTAAGCGGATAGACAACAGCTTCACTATGCAAGTGTTTGCAGCAATTTTTGGCAAACAGTACAGCATAGTGTGCATTGATTATTACATCAACCACATTTACAGTATAATTTTGCTATGGAGAGTGATGGAGATGCAACATTGTTAACATGTTAATGTTTTTCTTGTACTTAGCCCTCCTATTCCTTACTAATTGGTCACACTCATACTCATTGATGGTCAAATGTGACCATACACCTTAACTATTTTTCAATTAAATAAATGTTCTATAGCCTATTTTAGTTCAATTATATTTATTGAATATTTTGAGGAGATCTTTTGGTACTAAATAGCCTACTATTTGTGCAATAATTATGGTCCATTAATTACCACTTAAAATATTTTTCTTCTGATATTTGTATTATTTATATATTACATTTAGTGTAGTAATTAAGGTTAAAATAGAGAATTCCAGTTCAAAGAGGCAAATTAGAGTTATTTTGTGGCTGGAAAATGTATAATTTTCATTTCATCCCACCAGGTGCCTGTATGGCTCTTTAATAAATATACATGTATCTAGTCTAATTGCTCAAAAACGTATTGCAGATCATAACTGCTTACTTATTTTTAGGTTTTGCATTTTAATAAATATTTAGACAAGATCAAACACTAGATTTCTTTAAATGTGACATTTTAAAACTTTAATAACTTACATCCTAATATTTTTAATGATACTTATATAAGTGTATATGAATGAATGTGAGCAAATATAATTTAACCCAAGAAAAGTTTAAAATAGTGATAAAAAGGCAAACTTATTTTTCCTTATATGTACAGTAGGCTACATACATATTGATTACCGAATAAAGATTTTGTGCCAATCAATTTGTGCCAATCAATCGCCATCCAAAGCAGTAAACATTTCATTCAAATTCATGCTTACTCTGGGACTTTAACCAAAGAACATGGCGATGTTATCACCATTCTGCTACAGGAACTAGCCTGTATGCAAGTAGAACATTTGCAACACAGTATTTTGCCCTGTCCCCTGAACACTTGCAGTCTTATAAAGTCTGCTGGAAATCTCTGCAAAAGTGTGCACATCGACTTGCGAGCACACTTCTGAAACCTAAGATGAGAAGTCCATTCGGTACAGTGCTTTTGATGCCTTTTATTGAAATAAAACCCAAAAGAAACGAATGGTTGCTATCTCAGATCAGTGATGGCGTGGCACATGTGCAGAGGCATGCGTGGGGTGCTTACCACAGGTCTCACAGGTCTCAGCAGCAGTGAACACGTGACTGAGGCTGCTGGAAAATGGTGGAGGGGTTGGACTTGTAAGAAGTGTTTGTGTGTGTTAAAGTACCTATATAGAGAAATGAGGTTTGCAACACTAGTCTTGTTGTTTGAATTGACATGGTGGAAAAAATCAAAAGCATTCTTAAGTTTTCCTAGGGGTGCCAAAAGAGAAAAACTCATCTAAGCTTTAAAAGTATGTCCTCCCTGCAGAAGTAGTCTTTCATTAAAGGGGCTATATGTAAGAATTTTCAGGTAATGACTCATGAAAGTCATTATGAGTTTTGCCTGGAAAATCAAAAGGATGTGACGTTTACGAAACTGTCTCAAATATGCTGTACTTCATGATCAAACAGTAACACTTTAGTTTAGGGTCCAGTTCTCACTATTAACTAGTTGCTTATAGCATGCATATTTAAGATATTGTCTGTGTATTAGTACTTATATTCTGCATGAACATATCCTACAACACTTAATCCTACCCAATGCCTAAACTTAACAACTTACTAACTTTAATAAGCAGTAATTAGGAGTTTATTGAGGCAAAAGTCGTAGTTAATAGTTATTTAAAGGAACACGACAACTTTTTGGGACTTTATCTTATTCCCCATATCCCCCAGAGTTAGATAAGTCCATACATACCATTCTCATCTCCGTGCATCCCATAACTCTGTCTGACACACTCACTGCTAGCCTAGCTTAGCACAAAGACTGGAGGTAAATGGCTCCAGCTAGCCTACTGCTCAATAAGTGACAAAATAACGCCAACATTTTCCTATTAACATGTCGTAATGTGTGTAGTTACATCGTGTACTGTGATTTTCTAGACCGATATGGCTAGGAACTATTTTCTCATTCCTGTGTAATGATCAAGGAACTTTGAGCCGTACCATGAGTGCAGCCGCAATGATATTACGCAGCGCCTGAAAATAGTCCCCAGCGCTCTCTGTGCAAGCAGATTGTCACGTTGTGTAGCGGACCCTGTCCGAATGATGGCCAGACTTTACTGATGTTTCATGGAGTTTATTGAAACCGTTTGATCTCCAAAAAATCACTGTAAGAGCTGAACAAATAAAGCAAAGAAGTGTGCATTAACACCTCGTACACAAACTCTCGTTCTTTATAGCATTATCATTAACATACAGCGAAATACACAAAAATACTCATTACAGATGACAGTAAACAAGAACATACACACCTTATGCCTTTTCGGCGGGTGCTTACTTTAAATCTGCCTAACCACTGCGATGAACCGCGAGCTCTCACTATCTTTCCGTAGACTACAACATCCGTCAAAATAAAAGTCCCTACTTATTAAGACAGATAATGCAGACCTTAAACCTATTTAAACACACTGAAATGTCAAAAATGTACACAAAAAACAAATTATAAGATAAATCACAATGAAGTCTGTTACACGTAGGTTATGTTGATGGAAGTTAGCCTATTTTCAGGCGCTGCATAATATCATTGCGGCTGCACTCATGGTACGGCTCAAAGTTCCTTGATCATTACACAGGAATGAGAGTATAGTTCCTAGCCATATCGGTCTAGAAAATCACAACTTTTAATTTTCCGTCTGTCTTAGTACATAATGTAACTATACACATCACAACATGTAAATAGGAAAATGTTGGTGTTATTTTGTCACTTATTGAGCAGTAGGCTAGCTGGAGCCATTTACCTCCAGTCTTTGTGCTAAGCATAGTTGTTTAATTTTAACTACAATATAGGTTTTTTATTTTATTTTTTTTCTTCCCTTCATACATGAATTAATGTCCACAGATTAACTTAAATCCTCTAAACTTTAAAAAAAAAAAAAAACTTGACACAACCACTGCTTGCATGGTAATTCCTTTATTTTATATGTTTTATATTTTATATATAGTTTTTAATACTGCCCGCATTTAAGCTTGTTTAACAAATATTAGAAGTCAAAATTAAACATTTAGAAGCAATTTGACATATTTGATACAAACTAATTGATACATTTAGATAAATAGATTTCATACATTATGTAAGGAATAATTGACTCCGGGGCGTTCAATTATTAGAACAATAATGCACACCCGAGGTGGTGATGCGGTCACGACGCGAAGCGGAGTGGCTGTTACACCTCGGGTGTGCATTATTATTCTAATAATTGAACGCCCCGGAGTCAATTATTCCGCTTATACTACGGTTACCACACCTCAAGACATCGATTCGAAGATATATTTAAAGGGATTTGTCCGGTTTTTGTACTTAAATCGCTAATTGTGAGTAGGACTATTTCTTCCGCGTCTCATCCAACGGCTCTTTTGCTAGTTCCGAAACGTCATTTTAAAGCTGGTAACGAAGGCTTGAGCCGTTGATAGCATTCTACTGCAGTTATTAATAAAGTTATTAGAAAGAGAGCGAGAGAGAGCGAGAGAGAGCGAGAGAGAGAGAGAGAGAGAGAGAGAGAGCGCGAGTGCTTGTGTGAATTAGGCTACCGCTGTGCGTCTCTAAACAGTGCTGTTATTACCTCACTAGTGAAAAAATGTCACGTGTAGCCTTTAAGTTGCTCCACTATATAGGCTAACTGATCAAATGGTCAGGGCAGCGCTGACACCTTTTTGTGCAAACTGTAGTGCGTGTGCGATCATGTGTGATTTCAGTAATGAGACAGAAAAGCTTGCCTTTGATGTCCGCTTCCGTTTGTTGGTTTTCATCTGGACTGTAATACTGCTGCCGCCCAGTTGTTGAACGTTTTATATTCACCGTAAATATTAAGATTTACTTTAGGAAAATCGTCTGTCATATTGTTGTTTTTTAGTCCTGTAATTTCCGTTATTACAGTTAACTATGCGAAGTGATATGGAACTGTAATGCGGTCAAGAGCTGCCTGGAACTACGTTCGCTGTGCATCTCCCAGAAAACAATTGCACACCTCAGAACGTTCATCAGCCAATCAGATTCAAGCATTCAAAGGCCCTGTAGTATAAAGCATATTATAATACAATATTTCCCGCTGTTGTCACTTGTCGTCATCGTTGCTACGACACGTGACTCACAATGACTGAAACGACCAATTAAAAGGGCATTCTCTCTAATGATGTCCCAACATGTTAAAAATGCTTCGCTGATCATAGACAAACGGGGAGAAATTAGTTGGCCTATCTACCGCACACTGCAAAAAATGACTGTGATTTTAACGGTAAAAAACTGTGAAAATGTCTGTCATGGATTTGCACTGAATTGATTCTCAAAAATACGGAACAAAGTGCGTTCAATATCAGTTCAATACGGAACAAGACTTTTATGTGTCAAATACGGGACGATTCCGTATTATACTGAACGGTTGACAACCCTACTCGTAACTGAAATATGCTGTGACTGACTCCATAACATGTCCATAAACAATCAGTGTACAGTTCATATTTTAACATCATAAGTATTTATATTCTGTATCTTTTTTAATAAAATCATAAAATTCAAAGGCATCAGGTTTCCATCACACGAAAGGACCGACACGACACTCGTTTAGGTGACTCACATCGCTCTCCATATGTTGTTTTGCATAAAATTAAATGATACAGCACAGTAACGAATTTATAGATAAAACAAAATGTGCACAAACCTGTATTTTACCGAAGACATGCACCAGTTTGACGGAGCTGCACTGCTCTCTCCTGAAGAGGTCGCAAAAAGCCTGCGATAATTAACTCAACCCCTGGGTTATTACGTCTGACCCAGGAGCTGGGTAGCACAAAAACTACCCAAATAACCGCAAAGAATTACCCAAAAGGCTCAACCCAGGATTTGGGTAGAAAACATAACTCTTCTATAGAGTGTTGTACCCTAATCTAAAGTGTGAACGATCAAACATTCATAACAGTGTAATTTGAATGATCTGATCTGTCGACACTATCAGATGCTTTCTGCTGTTCTCTCTCTCTCTCTCTCTCTCTCTCTCTCTCTCTCTCTCTCTCTCTCTCTCTCTCTCTCTCTCTCTCTCTCTCTCTCTCTCTCTCTCTCTCTCTCTCTGTCTTTGTTGGATGTTCATTAAACAGGAAATCATTTCACTTACTAATAAGTAAAGAACCAACAAGAACTTGGCCATGATATCCACCTTTTTCCTGACAAGCCTATTGTGTTTATACTAATGGGAGGCACACTTCCGGTTTGGGGAACTTCCACTCAAGACAGAAACATCATTTTACATTATAAGGGTGCCCTACAAATAGCCAATCCTTATCCGCCAATTTGACTGAATGAGCTGTCAATTTCTCTTCAGACGTAAGAATAACGTACGCTTAATTGGTATTTGAATATCTGTGGCAATAAGAACTCTTTTCAGTTGATGCATTATATTTTTCTTTTTCTTTTTCTTTGTATTATGTATTCCCCCATAACACTAGGAAAAAAGACAACATATGCTGCGTATTTGTGTTCTGCTCTCCCAATTTAATTTACGATATGACCCATTAATAATTCACTGGAATGCTAAGAATCTCTCTTTTTCTTCCCAAATCCTCACGTCACTTTCCAAGCTTAGGGAAAGGGTGACTAGAATAATGTCTCTTCATTGTAAGCCTACCCAGTTAAAAAAAGCTTAATATTGTGTTCATACAGTGAGCCTATCACTATTTGTTTAAAGTTTAACGGATGTTACTACCATAATTCGTGTAAAGCGTCATGGAAAACTGTGTATATCAGGGCCTTGGCCTTGTGCCGTCATGCTATATGGCAAGCCGTTTTAACTTTTAATCTTTAACATTTTCCAGTATCTATTTTCATGATACTAGTACTTTTAGTTGCTAGTAACCAGAACCCGGACTCTTGAACCTTGGCCCTCTCACCCCCTTCCCCCGTCAGGAAAATAGTCAACTCAAAAATCAGCCTGGTCACAAAACCAACCAAATTGCACATTAGCGACACTTCGGCATCATAGACAGTGAACAGTGATTGTGGCATTTTGGAATCCATCACCACAAACAAGCAATGTTAATAATGAATCATATCATTAGACTGGCACAGCAGCCGATTAAATGCATGTAACAGACCGTAATAAACTTATGATTTGGGGAAAAAAAAAACTGTTATGCAGAATTACAGCAAATGTGCATGGTCGCTAACTTAAAGGTGCCCTAGAATGATTTGAAACAACATTTTAAATTGTTCTCTGGTAACTTCATAGAGGGTATATGGCTTATTTAAGGTCAATAATTGTCCAGCTACGGTTTTACAGGTCCATTTACAACTCTAGAAATCTTCCCCAGGATGAAATGGTCTGTTTTTGCCTTATTTGGAAGGGTCATGAATATTAATGCAGAGTTCTGCTCTGATTGGCTGTTTCACTGCGCGGCTCAATGATAGCATGCACGTCTATACTGACCGTCATGACGATGGAGAGATTAGGCATTCAACCTTATATATATATATCAATCAGTATATAATCATACTTCAGTTGTCAAAAATATAAATGAATAAATATCAAATTACTATCGTTTCAACTTAAATGGTGGAGGTGTTGACGTTAGCTAGAAGGATCGAGTGAGCTATGTGTAAGCAACTAAACTAACATAGTATGTTACGTATCTATGGTTTCATTTACTAATTTATGACAACACTGGCATGAAATAATATTAACCTGTCATTAGACATACTATTTAGTTATGTAAACCACTTGGAATATCCTATTCTTACCGTATAGCATCTTGCGTTGGATATAGACAACAACGGGGATATTATCGTTAATGTTGTCTCTCTAAGAAACTTTCAATTTAATCATAAATGGTTTAGACAGTCAAGAAGTGGATAAAATCCCTTACTGCTTGCAGGAATATGGTTGGAATTGCCCCTTTCTTCAGTATCAGACGCTGAGCAAAGCCGGATTGATATTGTCCCAGGTTTGAAAAACTGTCCGTGGTCAAATGGGCTGAGCAAACTATCAACTTTGAATTAAATTGTTGCGATATCCGATTATAAATAAACATCAACCATGCCTGTTGACATGTTTTATCTGTGGGAAGAGTATGAAACGCTAGTTACGTATGTAACTGTGGTTCTGTGAATTCCGGATGACCGCCAGAGGCGGTGCTAAGCACTAGTGGATAATCGCTGCGCCAGCTCGATAGGTCGAGAAAATTATAACAACAAAGTCACGTCATGACGCAGACCGAGACGCGAGGATATAATCCCCAGCTGCTCGGTGCCCAGCCTCGGAATGCTTTCTCGCGCATTCCGAATGACAAGGAACTCTGGCGGTCATCCGGAATTCACAGAACCACAGTTACATACGTAACTAGCGTTCTGTTTCATTCCTCCTGACCGCCAGAGGCGGTGCTAAGCACTAGTGGATGACACATATCAACACAGTCATGAGGAATGCCACCCACCTGCAACATCAGGGTTGCTCCAGAAGGACTGCAGAGCTCACATCATGGGAAGCAGCAACATTAACCTTGTAGAACCTTGCAAAGGTACATGGAGAAGACCAGGTAGCAGCCTCGCATACATCTGCCAAGGAAACTCCCCGAAAAGCAGCCCAAGACGACGAGACTGCCCTAGTGGAGTGACAAGTAACACCTGCTGGTAAGGGCTGATGAGATTTGCTATACGCCGACTTTATCGTTTCAACAATCCAGCGTGATAGTCTCTGTTTGGACAAAGGCGCACCCTTGCGTACTTCACCGTAACAAACAAACAACTGATCCGTCTGTCTGAAAGAAGCGGTAGAATTAACATAGCACTTTAGAGCTCGTACAGGACACAGAAGATGAGACCTTCCCCCATCTGTCCCTGAGTGAGTGGAAGGCGGTTGAAAAGCAGCCAGATGAATAGACTGATTCACAAATTGTGGTAACAAAACTTTAGGGAGAAAAGCTGGATTGGGTCGAAGAATGGCCCCGGAATCCTCTGGCAACCAGCGTAAGCACAGTTCACTCACTGATAGAGCATGAAGCTCACCAACACGTTTAGTGGAAGCAACGGCCAACAAAAATGACATTTTTAATGACAACCACTTAATATCCGCAAATGCCAGTGGTTCAAATGGTGGTGAACAAAGGGACTCTAGAACAAGCGGTAAGTCCCAGACCGGAAAGGGAGTAGAACGAACAGGTTTTAAACGCCTCGCTCCCTTCAAAAAACTGCAAACAAGGTTATGAGACCCCAATGAAGCACCATCAACTGGGTCGTGATAAACAGATATGGCAGCAACATAAACTTTTAAAGTGGAGGCCGCCTTGTTGTCATCTAACAGATGCTGCAAGAAACTCAAAATTTTTGGCACAGTACAGTGAACTGGGTCAATTCCTTGATCCCCACACCAAGAAGAAAAGATCCTCCAACGAGCAGCATAAATCTGTCGTGTTGAAGGAGCCCTAGCGTTGCTGATGGTGTTCACTACTGCTGGTTCACAAGCCATTAACTGTGAACTAGGCCTAACGGCCAGACCCAGAGCTGAAGGCGAAACGGGTCTGGGTGCCAAACACGGCCGTGCATCTGAGAAAGGAGGTCCCTTCTGACGGGAAGCTGCCACGGCTCGCCCTGTAGTAGACTCAGAAGGAGGGGAAACCATGGCCTGGCTGGCCATCGAGGTGCCACCAACAGCACCCTGTGCTTGCATAGGTATATTCGGTGCAGTGTTTCCCACAGAAGTGGAAAAGGGGGAAACGCATACAAAAGGCAGCTCGGCCACTCGTGGGCTAATGCATCCTGACCCAATGAGCTGGACTTCTCGGCTCTCGCGAACCACCAGCGGCAATGAGTGGTCAGTTCTGATGCAAACAGGTCGACCTCCGCCTTGCCAAACCGCTGCCAAATCAACTGCACCACGTCCGGGTGAAGTCTCCATTCCCCCGGGAGCAGTAGATCCCTGGACAGAGCATCCGCCACTTGATTGTCTGATCCTGGGAGATGAACTGCCCTTAACGAAGCTAGCCGGCCCTGAGACCATGTAAGGATCTTGCGAGTTAGCTGTAGAGACGCAAGTGACCTGGTGCCGCCCTGATGGTTCAAGTGAAAAACTGTTGACGTGTTGTCGGAACGGACAAGCACGTGACGACCCACCAGATTTGGTAAGAAGTGTAGTAGAGCTAAGTACACTGCCTTCAGTTCCAAGATGTTGATATGTTCTAAGGCTTCCCTTGGTGACCAGTGACCACTGATTCCCCTCTGACTCCAAGTTGCCCCCAATCCTGTTAGAGAAGCATCGGTTGTGATCACTTCTCGACGGGAGGGCACCACCCCTAGAGGCACTCCGGCTCTCAGAAACGTCACTCGATTCCAGGGTCTCAGTGCACGGGTACAAGCAGGAGAAACGGAAATCATGCGATGACGGTGTCTTGCTGAGTCCAACCCCAAGCTGTTGCTCCACCTCTGAAGGGGCCTGAAGTGAAGCAAGCCCAAGGGAATCACGGATGTGGCGGCAGCTAACATCCCCATTAGTTGCAGAAGGACACCATAAGAAACTTTTGTTCCCAGACGGAAACGAGTCAGTAGCTGACAAATCTTGTCCGTCCGAGCTTGGGACAATGTGGCAGACATTGTGATGGAGTTGAGTGTTATACCTATGAAGGTTAGGGTTTGCTCTGGGACCAGATGACTCTTTGTGTCGTTCACAGTTAGACCCAGCCTCCGAATATGCTCCAGCACAACCTTGGTGTTGCGAATAGCATGTTGTTTTGTTGGGGCACAAAGCAGCCAATCGTCTAAATAGGGCAGAATCCTCATGCCCTTGGACCAAAGGGGAGACAGGGCTGCACTCATGCATCTTGTGAAAACGCGAGGAGCAAGAGATAGACCGAATGGTAGGACTCTGAATTGATAGGCTTGATCCTGAAAACTGAATCTTAGGAACTTCCTGTGGTGGGGAGCAATGGGAACATGGAAGTAAGCATCCCTCAAATCCACGCTCACAAACCAGTCTCCTTTCGTCACAGATCGAAGAACATCGACCGTGCGTAACATTCGGAAAGGAAGAGACTTTAAAAACACATTTAGGCGTCTCAGATCCAGAACTGGCCGAAAACTGCCGTCCTTTTTCGGAACAAGGAAGTACATGGAGTAAAACCCGTCCCTCTGACTGAGGGGAGGAACTTTTTCTATGGCTCCTTTCAACAACAGTGAATGAATTTCTAAGGAAAGGGCCTTTGAACTGTTTGTATCTTTGACAACTGTCCGAAGGATTCCTGAAAACTTGGGAGGCCGGCGTCGGAACTGCAGAGTGTATCCCCTGTTCAAGGTTGCCAGAACCCAGGGGTCGGACACTGAATTTTCCCAGTAATCTAGGTGTTGCACTGTAAAACGACCGACTGCCGGCCCCATAGCTTCAGGGTTTTTGGCCTCTGGTTTTAGGACCTGTGGGGGGGCGCTGACGTGGCCCCCCCTGACGGTGACGGTGAAAAGGGCGGGGTCCCTGAGCCTGTTCAGTCTCTCTATGACGCTGTGGTGCTTGAAACTGATGAACATTGTGTTGACGCACTCGTTGCTCTGAGCCGTGGTAGCGTGGGTGAGCCGGAGCCAATGGCATCCTAAACGGTGGTGCCCGTGGTACTTGAGTTAGTTGTCGTGTTGCTTCTGACAACTTCATTCTCTTCTCCAATACCTCAGAAACATTGGGGCCGAAAAGGTGTCCCGGTACAATTGTCAGTTCTCTCAGCGTCTTTTTACAATCTTCAGATAACCTTGCCTGGGCAAGCCATACCTGGCGCCTGGCTGTTAGAAGGGTCGATGAAAGTGTACCAAGTTCCCGCGTCACATGACCCATAGTCAGCAGAGCCGTCTGTAAGAACCGAGGAATGGAAGCATCCACGCTCGCGGACTCCAACGTATTATTACAGGCAAGAAGCAGCTGGCAGATAGTATTCTCAGCCCTCGTTATATATGCTACAGACTCATATGCCTTCTTTAGGAAAGAGTCAGTACGTCCACACTGCGCGCTTGGGCAGCGTACATTGCCTCTTAAAGCCTCATCCGGTGATACCACCAGTGCTGCTACTGGCTGTTCAATTTCAGGTGCCCGTCCTTCACCAATGGAGTCAGCTTCGGCCATTGAAGCCAGTGTGCGGGCTGTCTTTGATCTTCTTCTAGGTACGTTAGGACTTATAAGTGCACTGGAGAATTCTGTCACAAAGTCCTTGCATGGTGGCATTGCAAACACATTACTACCAGCAGCTTGTCTGAAAAACACATTGGCTTGAACGGGCTGCACAGGTGATTCGTCAAGACCCAAACGAGCCACAGCCATCTGCAGAATAGATAAAATATCATCTGGAGAAGATGGGCCTGCGCCCGATGAATGTACAGACCCACCACTCGAACCACCTGTAGCTGACAGGTTGGAAAAAACATCATGTGGGAGGGTGGGTTGCGTGGCAGGTTCCGCCAACTCTGCATCGAGAAAATGTGAATTAGACGCGCTCATGGAGAGAGCGTCCAAATCCATATCAATATCGTTTGAGGGTTGGAAATCACTCTCATCCACTGGTGTGTTCCCAGTATGGGTGGTTAGCGTTGGGGGTTGAAGAGACTGAAGAAGACGTTTCATCTCCATCATTTCTGAAGAGAGAGTAGCCACAGTCTTCGATAACATATGTTCTGAAGTTTCCGTCTGTCGTGAAGATTTTTTCTTACTCGGTGGAGCGCCAGCAGCTGCCGAAGCACGGCGCTTTTGAGCGCGTCGCGGCTGTTGCGCAAGACTAACAGGTGAGTTAGTGTCTAATTCAGCCAAGCGAAGCTGTCTTTCTGACAGTGGTAGCATACTACAATGCAAACACGGATCAGTTAGAGCCTCCTTCAAATGTTGAATCCCTAAGCAAGATGGGCATACATCATGTCCGTCGTCGGGAAGCATCGAATTCGGACACAATCTGCAGCTTGAAACGGGGATGAGAGGGCTATGATCCATGACTCCGTCAATAACGCGTCCTCGGTAGCACCGTAGGCACTCAGAACTGTAATAACACCCACTCCGGAGGTCAGACGTCCCTCAAATCTTCGGATAGAACCGGAAGATTATAACGTCCAAGATAGTAAAATGTAAAATAACAATATATATAGGTTTGCGGTGAAAACGCTACCCAAGCGTGGTCGAAACCAGCCACCGGTAGTAACGTGAAGCACAGGGTATCGCCGACACAACAATAAAATATATAGTATGCACTCACGTAGAAATGGAATCCGAGATATCCGTCCCGAAGATAGCGTTGAGCGTGCTGTCACAGTTTAGGAGGGCGAATCCTCGCAACTCAGGTAAACTGTACAGGACAGCGCGAAATAATGACCTATCATAAGCGAGAAAGCGAAAGAGGCTGGGCACCGAGCAGCTGGGGATTATATCCTCGCGTCTCGGTCTGCGTCATGACGTGACTTTGTTGTTATAATTTTCTCGACCTATCGAGCTGGCGCAGCGATTATCCACTAGTGCTTAGCACCGCCTCTGGCGGTCAGGAGGAATGAAACAGAACCCCTGCACAGCCTGGAACATAACATTTGTTTCCATGATCTGCCATGTTCGCTATCCTCGCGTCAGGCTTACTGCTGCAGAACTCCAGTTGATACGGCGGCTGCGCAGTTCCGCCAGATAGTGAACATGTGCTTGCTTATGAAAATGTTGGGGGGCGTACATATTAATGATCCCGTGTATTGCATCACTGCTGGCGTTACGTTGAGATTTGCCTATTTTTCCGTGGTGTTTTTTCACAAACGAGATTTACATGTGAAGGAGGAGGCAATGGTGTTTGAGACTCACTGTATGTGATTTACATGTACTGAACTCCTGTTATTCAACTATGGCAAGGTTCATTCGATTTTTCATTCTAGGGCACCTTTAATAAATGTACAGATTGACCAGTAATTCAGCAAAATAACTGTTTACTCAAATAAACTGTTTTCTTACATACTCATAAATATAAATCCATTAACTGTATTAATATTCACATAGAGCGAAGGACTCTTATTTTTACATGCCACCCAAATTCTCAGACACAAATTAATAAGCATTATTTTTTATTTTAAGGAATTATAAATACTCTCTAAAAAGGCACAATCTCCTGTGGTGGATGTTGTGGGTATTGTGGTTGTTTGGGTGTACGTCAAAAACAATAAATTTCATATTAAACATATATTTTTCCTTGTGTTTTCATGTTAACCAATTAGCAAGATCAATTTCATTCAATATGTAAATATATTTTATTACCATGTGAACTTCAAATGAACAGGTACTAGTTATTCTGTTCATGATATCGTCGATTAACCGTTCAGTGCATCACGTGATCAACTGCTAAATTCAAATGCCAGAGCCAGAAACAGACACGCTCATCCCGTTTCATATCACAACTATTCAGTGGTTTCTCAACCACGTATAATGTTTATTTTAGGTTTCAGAGATACATCTAGATACTAGTACTTATTTATCGAATACTATTACTTTTCATTAGATACTAGTACCGATTTAAAAGATGCAAGATTTATGTAATACTAGTACTTATTTATTATACATTTTGTTATTGTTACTAGTAACAATTCTAACTGCTTTTTTACTCATTTTATGTTATAGTCAGAATTGCCACTGTAGAGTTCAATTAAAAATCCTACTAGTAAAATAAAAACTTACTAGTAACATTTGGAATAAGTACTATATCTAATAAACATGTATTGGTATATATTTAATTTGTACGAGTAGGGCTATGTAATGAAGAAGTACTTAATAATAAGTACTAGTATCTAATGAATAAGTACTAGTGTCTATTTACAGTTTTTCTCAGTTTTTTCTCAAAAAATGCTTTGGTACATTTTTCGAATCAAACTCACAATTTGCAAAACAGTAAGTGCATTTCTCAAAACAATTTGTACAAATAGCAAAACACCATGGATAACCTGCAAAAGCCACTCTCTTACTCAAAATCCTTAGTTTATCTCTCAAAAGTAAATATCTGAGTCAATGAACATGTCAGTGCCATCAGAATGACAAGTCCTTGTGTCATTGTGTACGGATAAGACAGTCAAATTGTTTAGTCATGTTGTCAATATAACAGTTTACTCTGGAGGGATGTTCTGATGGAAACTATGGCTAAAGTTTTGATGACAATTATTGTCAATTGTAAGTTACATCTTAGTGTAATTGCAAGAGAATGGAAAAGATTCAAATTTACACTCTTACTGTTTGTACTGTATTTTATTGACAGAACATGTCATTGAGATACAGAAATGAAAAGACAGCACTGAATAGCACACACACAAAAAAAAAACCAAAAGAAGAAATGTGAACATAGGAAAAACTGTACATGCGGGGCTGTAGAAATTAAATTAAGGAATTACAATCTTTCTACACCTCTTGACGATCCTGTCTGTTGGGCCACAAATTCTCATCCACATCACAACGAACATCTTCTCTTGCAATGCAGCGTGGAAAGAATCTTTTTGAGTGTCTTATCCAGCCTCTGCAGGCATCTGCTGTGATGTCGTCACATGCTGCATCCATGGCAACCAGAAGGGTCATTTGTGTATGTGGCTGATGATCGTATACTTTCCATCTCCATGCTGAGAAAAATAGCTCAATGGGGTTAAGGAATGGAGAGTAGGGTGGGAGGAACTCCATCAGCATCCTGTCATGGGCAGCAAACCATTGCCTGATGATGTTAGAACGATGGAAACTGACATTGTCCCAAACGATTACATACTTTGGCAGGTCATCTCCAATCTGACCCCTCTCTTGTTCAGGGATGAGATCCCTGTAGAGAGTGTCTAAAAAGGTGACAAGACCAATAATGAGAATATGCGTTAGCACACCATTCTCAGAGATTGCACAACCCATGGTTATGTTTCCGCCCGCACATCAACTGTAGCTCTGTGGCCGATGATATTTCGACCACGCCTTCTACGTTTTGTTAGGTTGAAGCCAGCTTCATCCATGTAGAGGAAGCTGTGCGGTGGTTCCCTTGCTTCCAGTTCCATTATACGCTATATCCAGAAGAAAACAAAATGAGTTTTATGAATTACATGCATTTTCATTTTGGCCAAGATACAGTTACATCAAATGTATACAGCACATATTTGCTATGGCTGTAGAAAAGAAGATGCAATGTGTCAAGTTCACACTATATATCACTATACAATGTTGTACTGTTTACTCTGAGGTACAGTTGCTGCATGCTCATACATGTTTTACCTGTACATATTGGTAACGCAGCTCCTTCACTCTTTCACCATTTCTTTCAAACGGAACAGTGTAGAGCTGCTTCATATTCATTTGGTGTCTTTTCAGCACCCTATCAATGGATGAGATGCTGACTGTTTGGATGTTTTGAAAGATGTTGTTGTCCTCTATAATGGCACTTTTTATCTCCTTTAGTCTTATTGCATTGTTTTCTATTACCATGGTGCAAATGGCCTCCTCCTGTTCACGTGTGAAAAGGGGCCCTCTGCCACCCCTGTGAATTTGTCCTATGTGGGAAAAAAAATTAGTAATGAAAGTACAGTGTACAATGCCTATTGTTAGATTACATACCTATTCTGTCGACGAAAAGTCTGAATCATCGAGGACACAGTTGTTCTTCCAACATTTGGCTGCACCCTTCGATCAGCCTCGGCCATTGTAAGCCCATGATTGAGAACGTGGTCTACGAGTGTGGCTCCATCTCATCAGGAACGCGCATATGTCCTCGGCCTCTTCTGCCTCTTCCTCGGTTTTGCCTTCCAACTCCTGCACCATGTAGCCTCACTTCTCTTCTTCGTCTTCTCTCTGGCTGTTGACCCCGTCCAATTCCTTATCCTTCCATTGTCAAACATTGAAACATTCTGTTGCTCCGGCTATATATATACCTGCAAGTTGATGCTTCATAAAAAGCACCTTCTTTAGAGAAAGTCAAGATTCACCTGGGAGCAATTTACCAATTCAGGACAGATTTAGAAAAAAGTCTAATGGAAATATAGAAAGTATAGAAATATGCTTGACATATTATGATAACTTGTTAAACCATTTTGCATGTAAAGACTTATGCTATGAGCTTGTGCCTAAATGTTGTGGGGGGTGAGACTATTCAACAGAGACCCAATGTAATACATTTTGATCAACATGACATAAGCAACTGATAATGTAGGAAACAACAGAGAATTGTACATAATCATTTGCATGGAGGTACCAAAGAATTTGCAACTTGTTCAAATAAATGAGAAACTGCTTTTTTTGATGTGCACAAGTGACACAATGATGTGAGAATTAAACAGGTAGTTTTGAGAATTTCAATTCTGATCTGAGAAATGTACCAAAGCGACTGAGAAAAACTGTAATAGGTACTGTACTAGTATCTAACCGTGCGTTCACACCGCCGCCAGCGAGAACGTCAAAGTGGCCGGAAGTCATTCATTTGGGCGTTGAAATCAGGTCAACTTTATAGTAATGAGCTCTAACGCGGTTCAGTGGCAACCAATCTGTATGTACAAGTCCTCCACTTGAGTGGATTCCAGAGAAATCAGTGCTGTAAACTTTGTTTCCGACCACATTAGTTCCCAAGCAAAATGGAGAGGTTGATCATTGCTGTGGCGGGTTTGATAAGAAGGCACACAAAAAACTATTTATCAGTCCCTCCAGAAAAACGTGATTATGCGATCACATGATTTAATGCATAATCAGCCAAAGTCCGCATATTTATGCGGGGATCGCATTTTTTCAAATACGCCGCACTTTCGGCGTGTAAATTGCCTATTTCCGCGTGCAAAATATGCGGGGCTAGCATGATTTCATAATCCCTGCATTTTCGTTGCAAAAAAAGTCATATATATTAGTAGAAAGTTGAAAATTTTTCTTTTACTTCACACAAGAGCCATTTCCCCCTATTGCCATGGGAACGTTTTGAAGTGACGTAATTACCCGACGTGAACGTCATCGAAAAGCTGCAAACCCCATGGAGAAACCATAGATATCGGTGAAACCATGATGAAGCACGCAAATTGCCAACAAAAATAACAGCAAAAGACCGCCCAAAGCAGTTTCCCGGGGTGTTGACCGATTTCAAAACACAGCATCATGAAGCTTTGAAGCGTTATGAATCAATGAGTCGATTCAGCGGTTCGGATAGCCAAAGTCACGTATTTCAGCAGTTTGACACGCGATCCGAATCATCAATCGACTCACTGATTCATAGCATCATGATGCTGTGTTTTGAAATCGGTCATCACTATATAATTCGTTATTTAGGTTTTAGCACAAAAACTATTCTGGTCGCTTCATAAAGTTATTGTAGAACCTGCACTGTAGTGAGATGGACTTTTATGGGTCTTGAGAGTGCACAGTGCATTGTGCCAATGGAGGCCTTTCTGAGCCATCGGATTTCAACTTAAATATCTTAATTTGTGTTCTGAAGACGAACGGAGGTCTTAAGGGTGTCCAACGACATGAGGAGACGTCATTAATGACAGAACTTTCATTTTTGGGTGAACTAACCCTTTAAGAGATTGCACTTTGTGCATTGGAAGCACTCAAATGTCTGTTTTGTGTAGCTACCTCTGTAAAACAGGAAGTTATTTATTCATTTTTTCAGAAGTTGTAGCATATTCCTTTTGTAAAGCTACAGAACTTGTTTTACTCAATGTTTTGTAAATTTGAGCCATTATTTAGGTCTTCAATAAAACAAGATGAGAACTTAAATATTCCCAGCACTTTATGTGATGTAGTGCTTTTTTTCTCTTTCTCATCAAACCGCAGTTTTTGCAAGTTCCCGCAATTTTATTGCATAAAATTGCATAAATATCCCGCATTTTCCATCGCATTTTTTAAGAAAACGTGCCGCATAATCAAGGATTTTTGCCCGCAACAATCACAAAAAAAAGCCGGATTTTTCTGGAAGGACTGATTTATAGGAAACATTTTCACGCTAGAAAGCTTGTTTTTCAGCGGGAATGCAATTCATTTGCTCAAAACAACACCGATTTGACCAATTGCATTACTCTACACTTCAACCAGGACAGTTATTTTAATGTGGTTGCACATAAATTAATGTAAATGTTAATTTAAGACCAAGGCTAACAAACGTCTCCTATAAACTGCTATCGAGCATTATTTTTTTTTTACTTTCACATTTAAAAGATTTCATGAGGTTCACTTATATACTTGTAGTGTATAATAACTATTTATATTGTAAAAGTTTCAACCACTACAAAATACCACATTTGTCCATATTTTATTTAATATTACCAGTTATTAATAACAACTAATTATTCCCAGTTATTAACTGCTTTTTATTTGTTGTTTATAGTATTACAGTTTCTTTCTTTCATTTTCTTGTGCTTTGATATAAATCTGCAACTGTCAGTTGTTGTTATTTGACATACATTTGTGTCTTGTACATGTAAACATTAGGGGTGGGAATCACAGGTCAACACACGATACGATAATATCACGGTATTTTGCCCACGATAACGATATATCACGATACCAGCAATTCTGTGACGGACAATATATTGCAAGAAAATCACCCACGATATATCACAATATCATTTTGTAAATGGAAAAAAAGCATAAAAAAGTCATATGATCATGTATTTAATTTATTAAAACTCATCTTTTTTGAAATAGCATTAAAGTACAGTAAGTGCATATAAAGCTATCAAACAGTCATGAGAGAACAGTTTCTGTGACTAAATGATTTATAATAAAGAAAGGTCACATCTCTATTCATAGCAGCAACATTTCATATTTGGGAATTGCAAAATGCACACATTACTAAAAATGTGCAAAAACACCCAGTATAAAACCTTATATAATAAAATATGATCACATTTGAGTACCAAGCAGTACTATAATAAACTTGTCTTTTAAACATGTACACAGTGCCACAGTCCTGCACGGGTGCACGGGTGAAAAACATCCTTCTGTGTCGGATACGGGTGCGGGTCGGGTCGGGTCGGAAAAAGGGAGAAACACGGGTCTAAACACGGGTTTTAAACAGTCACGTGCAAACGAATATATATACAGGGAGTGCAGAATTATTAGGCAAATGAGTATTTTGACCACATCATCCTCGTTATGCATGTTGTCTTACTCCAAGCTGTATAGGCTGGAAAGCCTACTACCAATTAAGCATATTAGGTGATGTGCATCTCTGTAATGAGAAGGGGTGTGGTCTAATGACATCAACACCCTATATCAGGTGTGCATAATTATTAGGCAACTTCCTTTCCTTTGGCAAAATGGGTCAAAAGAAGGACTTGACAGGCTCAGAAAAGTCAAAAATAGTGAGATATATTGCAGAGGGATGCAGCAGTCTTAAAATAGCCAAGCTTCTGAAGCGTGATCATCGAACAATCAAGCGTTTCATTCAAAATAGTCAACAGGGTCGCAAGAAGCGTGTGGAAAAACCAAGGCGCAAAATAACTGCCCGTGAACTGAGAAAAGTCAAGCGTGCAGCTGCCAAGATGCCACTTGCCACCAGTTTGGCCATATTTCAGAGCTGCAACATCACTGGAGTGCCCAAAAGCACAAGGTGTGCAATACTCAGAGACATGGCCAAGGTAAGAAAGGCAGAAAGTCGACCACCACTGAACAAGACACACAAGCTGAAACGTCAAGACTGGGCCAAGAAATATCTCAAGACTGATTTTTCTAAGGTTTTATGGACTGATGAAATGAGAGTGAGTCTTGATGGGCCAGATGGATGGGCCCGTGGCTGGATTGGTAAAGGGCAGAGAGCTCCAGTCCGACTCAGACGCCAGCAAGGTGGAGGTGGAGTACTGGTTTGGGCTGGTATCATCAAAGATGAGCTTGTGGGGCCTTTTCGGGTTGAGGATGGAGTCAAGCTCAACTCCCAGTCCTACTGCCAGTTTCTGGAAGACACCTTCTTCAAGCAGTGGTACAGGAAGAAGTCTGCATCCTTCAAGAAAAACATGATTTTCATGCAGGACAATGCTCCATCACACGCGTCCAAGTACTCCACAGCGTGGCTGGCAAGAAAGGGTATAAAAGAAGAAAATCTAATGATATGGCCTCCTTGTTCACCTGATCTGAACCCCATTGAGAACCTGTGGTCCATCATCAAATGTGCGATTTACAAGGAGGGAAAACAGTACACCTCTCTGAACAGTGTCTGGGAGGCTGTGGTTGCTGCTGCACGCAATGTTGATGGTGAACAGATCAAAACACTGACAGAATCCATGGATGGCAGGCTTTTGAGTGTCCTTGCAAAGAAAGGTGGCTATATTGGTCACTGATTTGTTTTTGTTTGGTTTTTGAGTATCAGAAATGTATATTTGTGAATGTTGAGATGTTATATTGGTTTCACTGGTAAAAATAAATAATTGAAATGGGTATAAATTTGTTTTTTGTTAAGTTGCCTAATAATTATGCACAGTAATAGTCACCTGCACACACAGATATCCCCCTAAAATAGCTAAAACTTAAAACCACTTCCAAAAATATTCAGCTTTGATATTAATGAGTTTTTTGTGTTCATTGACAACATGGTTGTTGTTTAATTATTAATGTTGTAAAATTAATCCTCAAAAATACAACTTGCCAAATAATTCTGCACTCCCTGTATATATATATATATATATATATATATATATATATATATATATATATATATATATATATATATATATATATATATATATATATATATATATATGCATGTATATTGTAGATGTGTTCCAAAAAAATATATGCATAAATATATGCACGCGCCCTCCCAGAAGAATTACAACCGCGCGATCTGCCTGCACTGCAGTTGTCGAGATGGATCCTGAGGAGTTGAAGAAAAGATAGCCGCGAATGTGGAACTTTATCACTGAGGAAGCACACAGATAACTGTGGTAACAAGCCAAGCACAAGCAGTTCTATCGAAAAAGGTAGATTTGCCTTACAAATGTCATCCTGCGTAGGCTGATTCACTGATGGCGCATGAGGTGGGAATGCATGTTGGTTGTGTTGCCATTGAATTTGATTTTTCAGAGACAGTTCTTGCCGATTACATAGTCTTTAGTAAGCTTTTTTTGTATCGTCACTACAAAATCCAAAATGGACCCAAACTTTTGATTTAAAAGACACGGGTGCATTTGTGATTTTTCTTGTCGGCCCGCCATTGCGCTCGTATTTCTTCTTCACTGTTCTGTTCATCTGATCATCTGCAATCTGGGAAGCGCCACCACAGAAAGTCTGGGGGTACTGCCACTCCGGTAAGCCAAAGCGGTAAACAGCCACAATGTATAGACATGAATTTAAATATTCAGTTAAAAAAAATATCGATACTTGGAGCCAGAGTATCGATAACGTCTCGCGGCTGGAAATATCACGATAAATCGGCATATTGATTTTTTTGTCCCACCCCTAGTAAACATAATAATAATAATGAATAAACTGTGGCAAGATGTGAAGGGGGAGGAGAATTTACTTGTAGTGAGTCTGCACAAATGCCAATCAACATGCTTGTTTGCTTTGCAGCCCCTTTAAATAAAGTTTAAAAAAAGACCAAGCATTCGATCTATGTCAGAGTCCGCAAATCTTTCTACAGCGTTGCTGGCAGGGCAGTCAGAGCGCACAATAATGAATAAGTACAAGCATCGAATAAATAAGTACTATATCTAATAAATAAGTACTTGTATCTTTTAAAAGGTAGTAATACCTAAATAATAAGCACTATAGCAAATGAATAAGTACAAGTACTTAATGGAAAAGATGGTATTTTATAAAATAAATACTAGTAGCATGAAAATAGATAATCGTATTAAATGTTAAAATGGCTTGCCATACTTGAGCAGGAGCAATGCGTTTCTGACTGCAGTTCACTTAACGGCCACCGGTGTTCCTATGGACAAGGATTTTGGAATTCTACATACAGCCCAAACAAACAAACAAACAAATAAATAAATGCTATATGCTTCCTTTATAACTTTATTTTTCCAACTCTCATCATTTATTTGTCTATCGTTGTCATTATTATCTCATTATTCAAATCCCCATATTTTCCTGCTATCCTATTTCTCCCCAGCTCTATTTTTAATTTGGCTCTCCCTCTTCATTCTTGGTCAAACTAAATGTACACAGAATTCATTTTTGATTTCTACAAGTCATTCTGCTTCCCTCACAATCCCTCCCCCCTCCCTTATTCCCAGATGAGATGTGCCTTACAGATGTATTAGAATATAATTGGATTTAGTGGTTTCGAAGGTACTTAGGAAGCTGTTTCACCATTAGAAAGGAAATGAGCTACCTCCATTTGAAAAGGAAACCAGTTGGTCACAGCGGTTAGGGTGTGACAAACACTGTCTTGATGCTAACTGAGATCATGCATTAGAGTCTGATAATAAAAATAAATGCTGCATATCAGTGTTAGGCACGTTACTTTAAAAAAGTAATTAGTTATAGTTACTAGTTACTTCTTACAAATAGTAACTGAGTTAGTAACTGAGTTACATCATTATAAAAGTAACTAATTACCAGGGAAAGTAACTACTGCGTTACTTTTTTTCTTTTTCTTCAAATGTTCAAATAAGTCAAATAACTTGGATGCCCCCAATATTAAATATGTTAAATGAAGGAATTGGAAACTAAATAGAATAAATTATTATTATAAAACATTTTACATTAATGTAGGCTACACTATTGCTGTGGGACAATGTGAGAGACACCTATCAAATTCAATACATTATTGTAAATATTTTCTGTAGACCTACTATAGTGTAAATATTGTGTAAATATTATCAGTACTATACTACTCCTCTGGTAGTGGAGCTCACGTTATCGCCTGGGTTTTTAGCCACTAATGTTGTGGCTGTGATGATGTGAGGCTTCATTAGATTAGAATGACTTGCCACCGACGTGGAGAGACTCTTTCTTCCTGGGCATAAGCTGCACGTTACATAAACATTCTTACCTTTCACCTCAACGAGGGAAAAGTAGCGCTTATACTTCCAGTTTTATATTTTGAGAAAGTCCATAAAATGAAAGTCAAAAGTGTTTGGAGACCAACATTCTTCAAAATATCTTCTCTGATGTTACGCATAGAGTGAGAGTGAGTAAACTGTGAAAGGACTTTCATTTTGGGCTTCACTTTAACACTTCAGTTAAAGAAAATCCTCTTTTAGATTGTTTTGGCTTCACTTTTTATCACTTTTTTAGGACTTCCTCAATCGGCCTTGCAGTTTTTGATGCGTTTTGGCTGTTCACTTACACAACAGCGGCATTTCGCAAACTTCTGAAAAAAAAAAGGTTTCAAAGTGCAAGTTTTTGAATATGATAGCATTATCGTCTCTGTGTAAACTAAAAAAATTCTAATTTGTGAAAACAGTCACGTATTATGTGTTTAGTCTAGCCCAGGGTTCCTCAAACTCGGTCCTGGAGGGCCACTGTCCTGCAGAGTTTAGCTCCAACCCTAATCAAACACACCTTCCTGTGATTTTATAGGGTGCTTCTCAATTCTTATTTGTGCATCCTCGTTTCCTTTCCTATCTTCCTTTCCGTGTGTCTTAGCTCCACCCCTTCAGGATGCGAGGGAAGGACGCAAGGGCGGAGGAATTGAATCAAGTGAAAAGATATATCCTCGCTCCATTTAGCGTCACTTCAAAGTGTCGTCAAATAATGATGACTACACCACTGGCTTTAGTTTGCACGTGGGGATTCTTGAACATTAGAGATAACTATTTATATTGTAAAAGTTTCAACCACTACAAAATACCACATTTGTCCATATTTTATTTAATATTACCAGTTATTAATAACAACTAATTATTCCCAGTTATTAACTGCTTTTTATTTGTTGTTTATAGTATTACAGTTTGTTTCTTTCATTTTCTTGTGCTTTGATATAAATCTGCAACTGTCAGTTGTTGTTATTTGACATATGATCATGTATTTCATTTATTAAAACTCATCTTTTTTGAAATAGCATTAAAGTACAGTAAGTGCATATAAAGCTATCAAACAGCCATGAGAGAACAGATTCTGTGACTAAATGATTTATAATAAAGAAAGGTCACATCTCTAACTTATTCATAGCAGCAACATTTCATATTTGGAAATTGCAAAATGCACACATTACTAAAAATGTGCAAAAACACCCAGTATAAAACATTATATAATAAAATATGGTCACATTTGAGTACCAAGCAGTACAATAATAAACTTGTCATTTAAATATGTATACAGTGCCACAGTCCTGCACGGGTGCGTGCGTCATGTTTAGTTGATAAAACACTTCAGCAAAGGATAGGATTCGCTCATGACTCCTCAAGAAGCATCCTCACTCCTCGATCCTCGCGGTGCAATTAGAGAATTGAGATGTCCTACAAGATGGCTGAGCTCAGTCGTCATAGGACTGAGGAGCGAGGAAACAAGGAGGGATATTGAGAAGCACCCATAATGATCCTGAATACCTTGATTAGTTTGCTCAGATGTGTTCGATCAGGGTTGGAGCTAAACTCTGCAGGACAGTAGCCCTCCAGGACCGAGTTTCAGGAACCCTGGTCTAGCTCATAGGTGCGTGTGTTTATGTGACATCGCCAACTACTGGCCTGACGTGAATAATACAGCGCTTTTAGTTGTTTTTGCGGATCTGTGTGAACCAAGCGGTAACCTCCCGCAGTTTCTCTTGAAGCCAAAACGGAAGTGACTTAAACTACAATTCATCGACTGGCCGCTAGAGACAGACTCCAGAAGGAGCAGAATCTCATTGAGCCTCATGTTAAAATGCCCAACTTTACAGCAGAAAAACACATGTTGTCACAGTGTGTTTGGGTTTTGTTTCATGTTCATGTTTTCTGTTTGAGTTTATCAGTCATGTTTCCTGGTTTTGTCATGTGATCATGTCATGTGTTTCCCTAGTCTCTTGTGTCATGTTCTCATTGGTTGTTTTTGTCATGTGTTCTCAGTTCAGTTTTGTCATTGGTTCATTGTCTTGATTGTTCACAGGTGTGTCTTGTTTAGTCATTAGTCTTTGTGTATTTAAACCCTCATTTTTCCATTGTCTCTTGTCGAGTATTGTTCCTTGTATACCACTGTTGGTGAGTTCTGTGTCAAGTCTGTGTCAAGTCTGTGTCAAGTCGTCTGTGTCAAGTCGTCTGTGTCAAGTCGTCTGTGTCAAGTCGTCTGTGTCAAGTCGTCTGTGTCAAGTCGTCTGTGTCAAGTCGTCTGTGTCAAGTCGTCTGTGTCAAGTCATCTGTCTGCACATTTTGGATTCAATAAACTGCACTTGGGTTCAGCAACTCGCCTCCAGTGGACTGAATGTTACACATGTTTACAGCCTGGTACAAATTGTGTTTTTTGGTCTATATATCTAATTTTGTCCTTCATGACAACTGTGAAGGGGGTAAAAAAATTTTTTTTTTATAACTCATTCGTTTACATGATATAAAGTTCTGCATAATTAAGGGCGTGGCCACTTTGAGTGACGGGTAGATAGCCGTTTGTCTGCTGTCTGTTAGTCATCACGTCACTTCAGCTCCACCCACATCCCGCCTCTTTGTCCATTTTCTGTTTTCCGGGTGTGATGTGCGATTGCAACGGCCAGCTCGACCTTACTTTAAGCTTCAAAACTGCTCTTCAGAATCCATATCTTCACGGACACTACATCCATATTTTTTACAGTCTGTGTGAACGGGGATCGGTTTGACAATGGTGTCGCCTGTACGTGAAAAATTAAGGAAAAACTTTTCAGTTTTTGTACATTGTCGTGAAAACACCCTCAGATTCACCTTTAAAGGTCCCGTTCTTCGTGTTTTTTTGAAGCTTTGATTGTGTTTACAGTGTGCAATATAACATGTGTTCATGTTTCGCGTGTAAAAAAAAAAACAGTATTTTTCACACAATGTACTTATCTGTACACCGCTGTTTTCACTGTCCTAAAAACAGGCTGATGAGTTCCTTGTTCTATGAAGTCCCTCCTTCAGAAATACGTAACGAGTTCTGATTGTGCCAGCGGTTCCCGTGTTGTGATTTGACCGCAGCTTAGCGAACGTGGCACCGTTCCTGTGTTGTGATTCGACAGCAGCTTAGCGCACGTGGAAAGGTCACGCCTCTTAACGGGATATGTATGCGCTTAATGATCTCTACAGCGTCCCTGGGAAAGCCAAACAAAGGTGATTTGACTCCGGGATGAAAATAATATCGTCTCGACGACATGGCGACAAACACACTCAAACGCAGCACTTCCTTTTCTCCACGCGACACGTCCTCTTCTCCACGTGGGACAGCAACAAGACCACGCCCCCTTTTTTCGCGTATTCTTGTGGGGGGAGGTTAGTCTGTTCTACTGTTCTACTGACGTCATTTATGTAGGAAGTACCAGGATGTAGTCCAAGCCAGCCATTCGCTGTAGGCTTTGAAAGGGAACTTCTGTTAAATAAAATATCTCGCTTGGCATTGAACTTTGAGCTTTATAATTTTACAGGTATTATTTATGCTCTAACAGCAACATTACACACTAACTAAAGTTTGAACAATGGGATCACGAAGAACGGGACCTTTAAAATATTGTGTGTGGGGACACCGTAAGCACGGAGACTGATATTTTATATGTGGTATAAATTTATAGTGCTAAAAACGGCTTTGATAGTATTCCCACTGAAGCTAAGCAGGGCTGAGCCTGGTTAGTACCTGAATGGGAGACCAACTGGGAAAACTAGGATGCTGCTGGTAGAGGTGTTAGTGAGGCCAGCAGGGGGCGCTCACCCTGTGGTCTGTGTGGGTCCTAACACCCCAGTATAGTGATGGGGACACTATACAGTAACAAGCACTGTCCTTCGGATGAGATGTTAAACCAAGGTCCTGACTCTCTGTGGTCATTAAAAATCCCAGGATGTCCTTTGATAAAGAGTAGGGGTGTAACTCCGGCATCCTGGCTAAATTTGCCCATTGGCCCCTGTCCATCCTGGCCTCCTAATCATCCCCATTTACAATTGGCTTCATCCCTCTGTCTCCTCTCCACCAATCAGCTGGTGTGTGGTGGGCGTATACTGCCGTAATATGACTGCCGTTGCATCATCCAGGTGGTGCTGCACATTGGTGGTGGTTGAGGAGATTCCCCCCTTCTATGTAAATCGATGTGAGTGCCTAGAAAAGCGCTATATAAATGTAACAAATTAAAAAATAAAAATGATCTCAATTGAAATTGAGTAGAGGTTTGGAGCTGGAAACCTGTATTTGATAGGTCACAAGTCAATTCATTGTTTACTATTGTATACATTTTTTGTGATTTGTTTTATTTTGCAATGTCATGTTCATGTTCTCTGCAACAACAACAAAAAATCCTACCTTGACTATATGCAAAATGGCATCTACTATATTATTCTATTCTCACTATTGCTGCAAGAAGTGTTTTTTTTGTCCATACAATGGAAGTGAACAGAAACAAAACTGGGCTGCGTTTCCTAAAAGCATTGTGAGCTCAATTGATCATAGAGATTGGTGGCAATGGACTCCACAATCAACTTTTCACAATGCTCTTGGAAAATGCAGCCCTGTTTGCTAACCAACATTTTTCAAAATATTTTCTTTTATGTTCCACAGGAAAAAAAGGAAGTCACACAGGTTTGGAACAACAAAACTGCCAACTATGAACATATTAAAATTTTTGTGTTAACTTCCACTTTAACATTTGAGTTAAAGCAGGTCATCTGTAAGATATTGGACTTCCTCCATCCATAGGCCTTTCAGTTTCAGATTCACACACAGTCAAACCGTTTCATTGTTCAAACGGGTTAATCTTTTCCCAAAACCTAGCAAACTATGAGTCTGAAATTATAGTAAATGATGACAACAATTTAATTTTTGGGTGAACTATCCCTTTAAACTGGACACTTTCTGGATTAAATACAGTTTGATGGGATTATCTGAAGTCATGTGACAACATCGAAGACGTTTAATATGGAATAATGATCTTCACGTATTATTTAAAAACAATCAGTGAAATGTATTAGTGCTTTCTTAATATTTGTGTTTGTTTCATTTTTTAATATCCATGTGTGACGAGCCAAAAAAGAGAAAAGAGAAGCTTTGGCAATAATGTTTCTAGATTGAGGAAGCCTGGTGGGAGTTGCAGACCTGAGTGTGACGTCAGCGCCCCCTTCAGGATTGTCCAGAGAAACGCAGATGTGTCATGTTTTCTTTATTCTCTCTATTGGTGTTATTCTTAAAGTGATAGTTCACCCAAAAATGAAAAGTACCCCATGATTTAGCTACTCACCCTCAAGCCATATGTGTAAATGATTTTCTTCTTTCAGACGAATACAATCTGAGATATAAATAATGTCCTGGGTCTTCCAAGCTTTATAATGGGAGTGAATAGAGGATGATGTTTGAAGCCCAAAAAAGTGCATCCATCCATCATAAAAGTAATCCATACGGCTCCGGGGGGTTAATAAAGGCCTTCTGAAGTGAAGCGATGTGTTTGTACACTGAAAAATATCCATATTTAAAACTTTATAACATGGGCGTCACTAGGCCCTTTTTAGGGGGGCTTCAGCCAATTTTACCATTTTGATTTGAAATAGGCATTTGGGCTAATGTAATTTATAATATAATTAACAAACAAGAAATATTAACAAAGTAATATTAGTAATAAATTAGTGCATATTGTAAATTTAATAATTCCATATGTAGCTCTCATAAAACGCTCAGCTTTTTCAGCCTGTATTGGGCATAAGATTAATAATGAATGTGTGCATATTTTGAATTAATTTAATACATTTAGGGACCCACTTTATATTAGGTGGCCTTAACTACTATGTACTAACATTTTAATTAATCATTTGATACAATGCACTTATTGTGTACATACATGTTTTTACATTGTACTTACAAATACCTGCATGTAATTACGTCTGTAATTAATTTCTGTAGTTACATTTGTAATTACACACTTGGCACTTCCTTTACACCAAACCCTACCCTTAAACTTACCCATACCACCACACCTGTCCCTAACCCTACCCGTATCCCACCTCAATATCAGCAAAGGTGTTTTGCAAGACAATTTGAACACAGTAAGTACATTGTACTTATTTTTTGATGTAAGTACATAGTACTTGAGGCCACCTAATATAAAGTGGGGCCTAAATGGGACGTTAAACAAATGTTTACTTTCTTCACTGACAAAAATGGAAAAACTTTATCAGTCATATCTGCCCACTGACATGGTTTTCAAGCTATTGATATCAAATTTTTTGGCGTTCAGGACATCTTAAAATGCACATATGTAGATCATAGAAATAAAAATTTTCTCGAGGGACCATGCCCCCCAAACCCCCCTAACTACCTTACATTTGGGATCTCAGTGATTATAAACCTGCCTACATTGTATGATTAAGGGATGTACAATATGGTCATGCAGAATAAGGCATTCATATTTGCTTTATAAGTAATAATAAACAGCCAATATCCTAATATGCTGTCACAAACGCCGGTGAAAATCCCACCGTCGGCCCCCACAGGTCTCACTCACCAGAGTACTGATTTTCATTCAGACTCCCATGCACCCATGCACCTTCAATCTGGGACCGATTACTGCACACCTGATCATCATCACTGACCAGTGGTTCCCAAACGTGTCCTGGAGGACCACCAGCACTGCACATTTTGTATGTCTCACTCATCAAGCACACCTGATTCAACTCATGAGCTTATTAGTAGAGACTGCAAGACCTGAAATGGGTGTGTCAGATATAGGGAGACATACAAAATGTGCAGGGCTGGTGGTCCTCCAGGACAGGTTTGGGAACCACTGCTATAGACCTCCTGCCAGGCACCACTCCACCTAGAGGACACATCTTCCCACTCTCTGAGCCAGAAGACCAAGCTATGAAGGATTACTATGAAGGAGGAGCTGGCTAAGGGTTTTATTCAACCGTCCACCTCACCTGCTGCAGCTGGTTTCTTCTTCGTGGGAAAGAAAGACGGAGGGCTTCGTCCTTGCATTGACTATCGTGACCCAAACGACATCACGGTCAAGTTCAGATACCCGCTGCCTCTGGTCCCGGCTGCTCTGGATAAAATTACGAACTGCCAAGTTTTTCACAAAGCTCGACCTCCGTTCTGCCTATAACCTCATTTGCATCCGGGAGGTGGCTGAATGGAAGACGGCATTCTCCACAACCAACGGGCACTATGAATATCTTGTGATGCCCTTCGAGCTGTCCAATAGTCCTTCCGTGTTTCAATCCTTCATCAATGACATCTTCAGAGACATGCTAAACCAGTGCCTTGTGGTATACATCGACGACATTCTCATCTACTCAAACACCATGGAGGAACATATCCAGCAGGTCCGCACTGTGCTACAATGTCTGATAGATCACCAGCTATATGCCAAAGCCGGAAAATGTGAGTTTGACCAGTCATCAGTATCATTTCTTGGATACATCATCAGCCCCGAAGGAGTGGCAATGGATGAAAAAAAGGTGCGGGCAGTCCTAAATTGGCCTCAACCCTCAACAATTAAGGAGCTTCAGAGATTCCTGGGGTTTGCTAATTTCTACAGAAGATTCATCAGAAATTTCAGTTCAGTTGCTGCACCACTCACAGCCATGACAAGGGGAGGAAGAAGCAAACTCCGGTGGCCCGTGGACGCCCTCCAAGCATTCAGTAACCTGAAGAGTCGATTCACCTCCGCTCCCATTCTGCACCATCCTGACCCACACTTGCCGTTTGTGGCGGAAGTGGACGCTTCCAACACCGGGATCGGTGCCATCCTCTCTTAGCGCCAAGGTAACCCGCCTAAACTGTTTCCCTGTGCTTACTATTCCAGAAAACTCTCAACCGCCGAACAGAATTATGACGTGGGGAATCGCAAACTACTGGCGATGAAGGCAGCATTCGAGGAGTGGCGGCATTGGCTGGAAGGAGCGAGTAATCCGTTCTTGGTGCTGACCGATCATCGTAATCTGGAATATCTACGCTCAGCCAAGAGACTGAACCCCAGACAGGCCAGATGGGCATTATTATTCACTCGTTTTAACTTCACAATCACGTACATTCCAGGGTCAAAGAACATCAAAGCTGACGCATTATCACGGCAATACAACCCCACCCCTCAGAACTCTCAGCAAGATGCCATTATTTCTCCCAACCTAATTCTGGCCCCGGTCCAAGATCATCATGTCCGAGATTACACAGACACACACACAGAATCCACCTCCAGCAGAATGCCTGGCCGACCGAACATTTGTGCCGCCAGAGCTCAGGGAGAAGGTGATCCGATGGGTTCATTCTGCCACAAGCTCCGGTCACCCGGGAATCACAACCACAACTCAGCTGATAAGAAACTGATTCTGGTGGGACACATTACAGGCTGACATTACCGACTTTGTGAACGCATGCCACACATGTGCTGCAGCAAAGACTCCGAAGCAACTTCGGTCTGGTTTGGTCATCCGGTGGCGCTGCTCTGTGGCTGCCCCGCGGCGTCTCTCACAGCATTTAATGTTGGTATACATAGTTACATTTTAATTGAGTCTTGGGGATATTAATCATGGATTCTGCAGTATGGGGCACGCATGGACTGTTGATGGTGTTCTTAAACATCTATTTGTCTTAAGGACTGAACTTCAGCCACGCTGCTGGCGGCATTGAACGGAGGACATCGTCTCTGATCGAGGATCTCAGTTCCCGTTGAGGGTATGGTCAGCTTTCTTCCGATTATTAAATGTGAACATAAGCCTCAACTCTGGTTATCATCCACAGTCTAATGGATAAACCGAGCGCTTAAATCAAGAAATATCCAAGTTCCTCAGGATGTACTGCCAGCAGAATCAAACGGACTGGAGTCGCTTTCTTCCCTGGGCAGAGTATGCACAGAACTCCATTCTCAAACCATCCACCAAATTGACTCCCTTCCAGTGTACACTGGGCTTCCAACCTCCATTGTTTCCATGGTCCGGGGAACCATCCAAAGTTCCTGCAGTAAATGACTGGTTTTAACGTAGCGAGACCATCTGGAACCAAACCCATGTACACCTCCAACGAGCAATATGCAGGGTCAAGGAACAGGCTGATCGTCATCATCGTCCCCATCCGAACTACACACCAGGGCAGTGGGTGTGGTTGTCAACCCAGGATCTACGTCTGCGACTACCATGCAAGAAACTCAGTCCCAGGTATGTGGGTCCATTCAAGATCATCAAACAGATTAATACAGTTTCATACCGTCTGGGTCAGTGTATATTTTGGCCATTTGATTTTCCTTATAGAAACGGGTACTAAAACAAAAAATGGCTCCTTTTTCGTTTTTTAAACAAAATGAAAAACAAAAATTCAGCTTGATTTTCTTTTTCTTTTCAGAAGTAGAAAAATGAATTAACGGCTTAAATATTTGATTTCTAGATGTGGGCGGGAATTATACGCGCCTTTCTGCTGATTGGTCGGCCAAAGATCAAACTGTTCCAGTTCTTCCTCAGTTTCGCACAGCAGAATAAAAGTCCTGCGCTGCTACAGCTGTATTCATCAAACATCCAGACTAACGAATGCTCGACAAAACACGTACCCGGGGCAGAGCCTGTACAGGGCTTTCTTCTGTGTAGATAGAAATTCACATACACTTTGCATCAGCTGGGTATGGCAGGATAGGCCTATATGACGGCTGTCATAGCCTACCCTGGTTGCCCAGTAAAAATAAATTAATTAAGATATAAATTAATTAGTTGTAAATTAAATATTTTAAACACTAATACAAAAAGGAAAGAATAATGCGTTGACGTAGCCTATGGCCTATAACGTTCACGCAAGAACTGTCATTCTGACTAACAGACTAACAGTTATAAAAAAAAATTTTTAATAACATTTATTATAATTGATATCTCAAAGAATGCGCTTGTGCGCGGAGCGAGCTGCTGCACACGCACACGCACACGCACACAGGACTGCAATACAAGATTTTCACTTGCCATTTCGGTTTGTTTCTCACCAGCAAACCCTATAGAAGCTATAGCCTACCTTCAGAACGCTTGGAATTTAGCCTACGACACGAGTTGCATAGGATTATTTTACAAATTTGCATTCGCTTGAAAAAAATTGATGGGCAAATGCGAGTAAATGAGTATTCTTGACGCGTTTATTGCAACTTGCATTTCATCTCTTTCTCATTAAACCACCAGACTAACGAATGGCTCGACACAACACGTCCCGGGCAGAGCCTAGACAGGAGTTTATTCTGTGTAGACCAGCAGCTTTAGACCAGCAAAGTGCCAGGGGGTCCGCAAATTTGCTATATCATACCGTATTTTCCGTCACGTTTTTTATTATCATGAAACATGCTGTGATTTATTCCAAAGTGACTAAATAATGCATTTAACATCAAAAAAATCGAAATGTTGACTTTTAAAAGTAGACTTGTTCGCTGTAGGCTATTTTGTTTCATGTTTGTGGTGTGCGCCTGATGTTCAAGGAGACAGAGGCGCACGCAGCGCATCCTGTTTTATTTATTTTTCACAGGCATGACTTTGTAGTCATTTTAAATGTGCCCAAATAAAATGATACATTTTACTGTTTCGATGATGATTATGATTTCCTACTCATCTGTAGCCTATGATGATGACAGTATTATGCTCAGTTATTTCCAAATGAGAAAAAATCTAATTTGGTGCCGGCGCCTCACATTATTATCAAAATAAAACACAGACAGCCAAACATTAAAAAAAATATTCTGCTTTATTTAATTGGTCTTTTGTCAATGGTCAATGGTTACAATTGGTCTGTTGGGCAAGTAGAATGTGCATAGCCTGTGGTGTTGTTGTAGCTATTTTATTTACCGGTAGCCTATTTTATACTAATTCTGAATGTAGGCTAATAATAAAGTGCAGTTTTAACAACGATTCAACGATGCTGCTGGCCTAGAAGGTCGACGTCTGCGCCTGGCGGCCATCTTGTCACAGTCAGCTCGCTCACTTGAAACATTGTTTTCATGGTGCTTGCACTTTTTAAATAACCATAACTTGCTCAATTTTCTACTGCTTTTCAAACTGTTTGGTTTGTTATAAACGTCAGAGATGTAGTTATGACACTGCATTTATGAAAAATTATTCATAATTTGTTCAAGCATCCATAATTATAGCCACGTTAATAACGTTTGTAAGAAACCAAACCATTTGTAAATCTGTCTAGATTTCAGTGAGATAAGAGTATTTGTGTTCATGCAGATCACTCGCCTTACATCAGGTACCACAGAGCCCTGCCTGTGACAAGATGGCCGCCGATGATGACGTTAGTGACTCCGCCGTAAAACATCTAGCCTTTATTATGGATATGGTGAACATGCTGTCCTGAAATTAATCCACTTCATCGCACGTTGGGTTGACGGCATCTGAATATTACTGATGTAATATGTGCGTGAATACAAAGTAAGTGTTTTATTGCCAGTTCTTCTTAAAATATGCAGATTTTTTTAATGCCGCTATTCGGATGCATCTAGCGCCATTGCACCATATTCACATACATTCTCTGGATTATTTAAGTAATTCTGTCATCCTGTTATCCTTGAAGGTCTATTATAGTGACTGCAAGAAATGCAAACGATGTAAAGTGAAACATGCTAATGTTCCTGAGTGTTAATTCGCGATAGAATAGACCGTTATTATGGATTGAATGTGTTCAGTTATCATTCATGCGTGAAGGGCGCTATCTTGTGGGCATGAATAGCTGTTCTATTTACCTAGTAAATGAATAAGGGCTCTAAATTGCTGTTGAATTAATCTATGTAAAGATAATTGTGTTATCACACTTGTAAAATGCTAAGTAAATTCATGCATATTTCTGTATTTTGTTCCAGAACCACACCTGTTCAATTGAATAATTATCAGTAAAATATTTTAAAGAGATTCTGGAGTCTGCTGAGTGAATTTCCTCCACTTGATGTCATTACACAGTTCTGACCGACTGTCTGCAGGGGTTCGAATCAATACGAATTAGAAAATAATCAAAATGCAACTACAAAGTGGTCCTTCGAGCAGGAGCTCGAATTACTGCAGAAAAAATGATGTCCCGTCCAGAGCCTCCAGTTGTCCGCCCCAGACGACTTGTGAAGTCACCTGCATATCTAGCAGACTACCAAGTACAACGACCTGGATCTGAGAGGAGATCCCAGCAAAGATCTCCAGTGAAGATGAAGAACGTGAGTCGTGGGTCTCCACCCCAATAAGTCAACCTTCACGCTTCAGTGACCTGGTGGTACAAGATGAATGGCAAGATACACAGAGAGCCTCACACAGAGAGGATGACGAGGTGGATCTTCGGAACCGACAGCCTTCATGGAAGGAGGTGCAAAGAGAGAATGGTGAGCTTCGCAGCTGCATTCAACACCTGCCAGAGATTCTATCCACAATACAGGGACTGAATTAGAGAATGCTATCATGAAACATGAGATTCAGCAGCTCGCCACAAACGTGGCCACTACACGCAAAGCAGTACCCCCAGTGCCAGCTCCTCGTTTGCATATGCCAGAAGCAGGCCACAGTCAGCAAGCACTCACCACACATGGCAGAGATTCCCATGAATATCCTTCTGCACAGATCAGGCAGATAACTGAGGAGGTGAGGGACTGCACTCTTTCACCCGTACAGGATGACCAACCTCAAGCAACATCAAGCTACCTTATGCCTACACAGAGTCTCGGTACGCATCCGTATGCTCCTCTATATCAGTATGCTGAACCATCCACTATGATGAAAAGGCTTCCAGAGATAACCATCATCCTCACAGGGGTGTCAGTGAGTCTTATCCTATACCGCGATCTGAACATCTGTAAGGATCGGTTTTGCTGCTAAGACAAAAGCTGAGATCCAAACCCCAACAATAGAACAATAAAAGTCATTAATCTTGAGAGAAGATCTCACAGAAACTGTGTGACACCACCCTGATCAAAAATTTCACCCCCTCCCCATTTTGCCCTCTCTTTGCCCTGTTTTCAAGTCAACAAATGCAGATATACCAATGATGATGTATCTTGTAAATCTATTGTTTTATCCCTTTCATGTTTGGTGTCCTTTTAAAGGTCTCGGTGCGAATGGTAAAATGGTCTCAGTATCACTGCAGTCATTAGTAGTATCAGAAAGATTGAAAACTAATGAGAATTCTGTTCTTCTTTTGAGTGGTCTCTTCAAAGATATCTGATCCTCTCCCCCAAAACCAGGTGTTTGTGTTGCAAATATTTACAACCCTTTTGTTCTAGTTGGAGTATTTAAGGGAGGGTAACATAGCTATCAGGGGGGAACATTCTTTAGCCAGAACCCCCATGTGGTGCTGTGTCAGTGTCTTTGGGACACTCACACACACTGCATGTATTGTTCCAGACATGATGACTCTTTGAAATTATTTTCATATTACTTTGCGATTGTGTTTATGTTTTTACGCTGATCAGTTGTGTACCATGGATTCTTGTTTACTTATTTACTTTTCCTGTCTGGCCAAAATAAATGTTAATCTTGATTTATCTTGTATTATTCTGAAATCATTATTTTAGTATGGATCAATGTAGACTCCTTTATTACCGCAAAATCTAGTGTTATGATAGATCACACTGATGCCGGCACGACTGAAGCATGGGGCGCAGAGTGCGCGATAATCCGATTTCTGACTATCCCTGGATTAGCAAATTGCAATTTGTGGATATTACTAAAATTACACTTTTTGTTGAGTGAGCATGGTCAACCACTTAAAGGTAAAATATCCACTCTGCATCCTCTGACTAATATCAGAAGTAACCATTTTGTGTTCGTGAACGTGCGGTATGGACGCGTCTGTTCTGTGCGATATTGGGTCTCTTGATGAACAAATTTGAAAACTAGGAAGATACTAAGAAAATCAACGATCTAAATTAAATAGCAACTAATCGTAAAATCAGCTGATAAACTCTAACCGTAACACACTTTATGGAGTCACATAAAATTTGAGTCAGATAAAATTATTCATGGAGTCAGATTTAAAATGCGATCTCAGCGATCTCTAAATGCTGAAAAGGCTTACACGCAGAATTCCTTTTGACCAAGCCGTTAGAATCCGTTTTTTTGGGCTAACGGATGGAAGTTTACACATATATCACACACTGTGGTGCCATGCTTCCAGGAGAGGACCTACAGAGGACCTCAGCCTTCTATACCCACATTGACAACAGCAGATCCCAGAGAGTTTTCAAGGTTGCGCATGGCAGTAGAAAACTTTCCTGATGATGCCACCGAACGTTTCAAGTATCAGATCCTTACAGATCATTTGCAGTTAGAGGAAGTGCTGCTAGTGGCAGATTCTTACTGCAACTCGACACACCCATATACCGATACAATGCAAGCCCTTATCAAGATGTATGGGCAGCCCCAAAAGCTGGTCCTGCAGAACATTGCTCAAGTCATGGACGGCCCAAGCATCAGAACTGGAGACGTAAAGGCTTTTAAGCTGTTTGCACTTCGTGTGCGCTCACTGGTGAGCATGCTAGAACAACTGGGGCCTGAGGGGACTGTTGAATTGGACTGTGAGTCGCATGTGTCAAGACTTCAAACCAAACTCCCTCTTGAGCTGAAAACGAGCTTCAAGAGATACATACACCCATTAAGAGTAACAATACCTACCCTCCTGGATTTCTCTAACTGGCTAGAGTATGAGCTCCAAGTGCAAGATGATGGTACCAGGATGACAAGTCTTCCACCAGAACTCTGCAGTAAGAAAAGAGAGAGCCGCCATGACCCAAGATCATCTAGGAAACCAACCTCTATCCTGCTGGGCACAGAGAAACCTATGAGCAATAGTGAAACTCGGGCACCTGCTACAGAGGTAACATGTAAATTTGCCAGATTTAAAGGGAGAACACAAGCATATTGCCCCTACTGTGACAGTGTCAATCACTTTCTGAATGGGTGTGCCAATTTCAAAGAGCTCTCCAAAGACCAAAAGGAAAGCTGGATCCATATAAACAATAGATGCTGGTGCTGCGGACGCAGTCATCATGCCTCCAAATGCAACCTGAAAACTCCCTGTAAGACGTGCCATAGGAAACATCTCTTAATACTTCATGATATAAACGAATGGACTGTTGAGGGCACGACAGAGAAAGATGCAAAAGAAAGCTCCTGCTTGGTTAACACCACCAAGGACATCCTGTATGTAGATCGCCCCATCTACAGCCGCAAGGTTTTACTCAAGGTGAGCAAAGTAGTCATTACCAATGGTGACAAATCAATTGAAACGTATGCTGTGTTAGATGATGGGTCTGAGAGAACCATCCTGCTCCATACAGCAGCACAGAAGTTAGACCTCAAGGGACAGCCTGAGGACCTGATATTGAGAACGGTGAAGCAAGACCAACAGGTTCTCCACGGGGCAGCAGTCTCTTTACTGTGTCTCCTGTCACTTATCGACACAAAAAATTTCCTATTTGAGGTGCCTTCACCGCTGACAGACTTGGTCTTGCTGAGCAATCTTACCCTGTTGCATCCCTTCAAAAGAGGTACAGACATTTAGCAGGATTGCCGCTACAGCAGTTGGACTGAGTACAGCCTGTACTGTTAATTGGATCAGACTGCCCACATCTTGTAACTCCCATTGAGCCAGTCCGCCTAGGCCCATCAGATGGACCTGCTGCTGTTAGAACTCAGCTGGGCTGGACTCTACAAGGCCCTACACACGAGATCAAACATGGGCTCAACTCTCATCAGTGCCTCTTTACTGCCATTTCACCCAACGTTAATCTGTTTGCTCAAGTAGAAAAGCTATGGCAGATGGATGTAATCCCTTATCGCAGTGAAAAATTAGTGACACGCTCGAAGTTGGATCAGGAGGCCATCAAACTCCGACAGGAGAGAACAGTGAGAGTTAATGTGGATGGGGTCATGCGGTATGCTACGCCGCTCCTTCGCGTGCAAAGCATGCCAACTTTGCACATGCCTAAAGAAGCTGTACTGCCACAGCTAAGAAGCATTGAGCAAAAGCTAATGAAGAACCCAGAACAAGCCCATGCTTACACGGCCGAGATCGAAAGGCTTACGAGTGCTGGCTATGTAGATAAACTGCAGCCATGTGAAGTGGAAGGCTCACAAGAATCATGGTACATCCCCCAACTACATGGTCGAGGATAACGGCAAGAAACGTGTTGTTTACAACTGCTCATTCCAGTACAATGGCCAGAACTTGAACGAGCTGCTTCTTCCAGGTCCCACCTTAAGCCCTTCCCTGTTAGCTGTGTTACTTCGCTTCAGGGAACGCTCCATAGCCATAAGCAGCGACATCTGAGGGATGTTTCATCAGGTGAGGCTGCTCCCTGAAGACAAACCATTACTTTGGTTCCTATGGAGAAACATGGCATTAGAGCAAGCACCAGATGTGTACCAATGGCTGGTGCTTCCTTTCGGCACTACATGTAGCCCCTGTTGTGCCACATTTGCCCTGCAGAAACATGTACTAGACCACAGTCAACCAAGTGACAAGGTGAGAGAAGTTATCGAGAAGGCATTTTATGTTGATAATTGCCTACACAGTCTCACCACAAAAGATGCCGCCAAAGAACTTGTCTTTCAACTCTGTTCCCTTCTAGCTGAGGGAGGCTTTGAATTGCAGCAATGGGCCAGCAATTGCCCATCTGTGATCGCTCAACTGCAACCTGAATTAAGATCTAACAGCTGTGAGCTCTGGCTTAAGCAAGGACAGCAAGATACCCCGGAGTCAACACTTGGTCTTCATTGGCATTGTCACTCTGACACTTTGCACTACAAACATCAAAATGTGAGCTGCTCTAAAGTAACTATGCGCAGCAAATATCGTGTCTTGGCTAGCCAATATGATCCGCTCGGCTACATTATCCCATAGACCACCAGAGCGAAAATTTTGGTGCAATGCTTGTGGGATGAGAAGCGTGATTGGGATGACCTACAGCTACCAGAAGATCTGCTCAGGCTATGGAGATTATGGGAGGAAGAGCTAAGTGATCTGGAGAAGATTTTGCTGCCGAGATGCTATTCCAGTCCACATATGGATCTTCCTTCTAGCAGACGTGACATACACGTGTTTTGTGATGCGTCTGAGAAGGCCTATGGGGCTGTGGCCTATTTGCGAACCGAGGATCAAGTAGGTCAAGTTGAAGTTGCATTCCTAGCGGCTAGGTCCCGTGTCGCACCCCGAAATCAGCAGTCCATACCGCGCCTAGAGTTATGTGCAGCTCTCAGTGGTGCCCAGCTCTCCTGAGTCCTTGTCACTGAACTCACTATCCCCATCTGTTCCTTAACACTCTGGTCAGATTCTATGACTGTGCTTACCTGGCTGTTGTCGAGCTCTTGACGTTACAAGGTGTTTGTGGGGACTCGGGTAGTGGAAATACAAGAACTCACAGCATCGGCAACCTGGCAGTACATACAATCTGAAGACAATCCTGTGGACCACATAACACGAGGTAAACATCTCCGTGACCTAGTGAAAGGGAGCCAGTGGGATCAAGGGCCTTCCTTCCTTACTCTGTGCTGCCTGCCCCTTGATCTCTGTTTGCCTGGGCATTGTTTCACAACTGATTGCTGCCTGCCCTGACCTATTGCCTGTTATGACCACGTTTTCTGCTCTGCCTCTGATATTGCTGTTCTCCCTGGTTTACCGATCCACGCCTGCTTGTACTGTAAGTTTGTGTACTTTTAATAAACTGCATATGGATCCCAACCTATCTGAGTCCTCGTTACATATGCATACTAATAAGCTACTAGTTAATAGTGAGAATTGGACCCTAAACTAAAGTGTTACCATTTTTTTCATACCCTCACTGGGGGCTGAGCCCCCCTAAAATGAAAATCCTAGAATCGCCCGTGCTTTATAAACTAAATTTTAAAATATCTTCCGGCAGATGGCCTATACGCAAGTCGACCTACGTCAAAAGAGTAACGCGATGTAGGAGTAGTGAAAGCTTTGACACCTCTCGTGGTTCAAACAAGTAGAGCTGGGCAACATACTCAAGCTCCTCTTATATCGAAATCCTCCGACATTTCTCTTTAAAAATCTAATTTTAGACTTTTAATTTGTAACGGGTGTTTTGTTTTGCTCTATCCTCTGCGCTTCCGCGTTCATCAATACATCATGTGTCAGGTCAAGGGTTACTTTTTTGCCGTAAATCGACGCGTAGGTCGTCTGTCAGAAGACAGTTATTTTAGTTTATAAAGTTTTTCTCACACAAACCCATCGCTGCGCTTCAGAGGGCCTTAATTAGCCTTTATTAACTCCCTGGAAATCTTTTCTGATGGATGGATGCACTTTTTTGGGCTTCAAAATATCATCCATTCACTCCCATTATAAAGCGTGGAAGAGGCAGGACAATATCTTTTTTTTATTTTTTAAATATCTCAGATTGTGTTACACCTATGGCTTGAGGGTGAGTAAATCATGGGCTAATTTTCATTTTTGGGTGAACTGTCCCTTTAAGAATAACACCAGAGAGAATAAAGAAAACATGACACAGCTGCGTTTCTCTTTTGCTTCACAAAAAGATTCACTGCCTGCATCTCAATGTGCATAATATCCATCCTTAATATATGTGACATTAGTCATATTCAGTACTATTTAGGGTGGATAAGGTGAATAGTATGCACATTGGGATGCAGGAACTGTTTTGAAGCTCTTGAAATGGCATCGGCTGGTGACTCCTGCTTGTCAGAACGGTGAAAATGCAAAGAAAACTTGCATATAAAAACACCTTTGACAAATTAATTGCTATTTTTTATTTTTATTTTTTAACAAAGGTGTTCAAACAAGTGGTGTGGCTTGTTTTATGGAGACATTGGCGAAGCAAGCCGATAAGAGACTATTAACTAAAACTCTTTTTGTTATTTTTGTTATACAAATGTGTCATTAAAATGGTTACAAATTTATCAAACTTTTAAAAAAAAATGTAATACAAAAAAAAAAAACTAGACACTTGTTCGGGTTTACAGAGCAACTTCTTAATTCAGCAACTTCTCGAGACATTTCACAATTTTCACATTTTGCAAGTACAAATTTAAACATCAGTAACTAAATAAAATAATTTAAAAAAAAAAACAGTAAGTCTGACTAAAACTAAAGCACATCACAATTTATTTAAACGACAGTTCTGTGAGCAATTTTAAATTGCATCTCTTTAGTTCTAAGTGTTATATATCTGGTGTCAATCTAAATATTAGCGCACGTGAGTCATTTCCACTTTAGAACCATTGGAGTTTCGAAACGTTCGGAACACTTATGACGTAATGAACGTGCGTTTATTGAAAGCACGTGACTTTGGCCGTTTAACACGCGTTCCGAATTCGAAAGAAATGATTCACAAAGGTTTCGAAAGCGTCCATCCCTACAACAAACCCACATAGTTTTAAAACAAGGATTTTCTTGTTACAACTGGGCACAGTAAGTTTGTTGTGTGCAGAATGCAGTAGGAAATGATCTGCTTTTAGTAAACATTGTTTTCAAAATCTTACATATTCGTGAGTCTTTAAATATACTGTCTGTATTCTGGTTTCTGATTTATAAAAGAGGATTCTAACAAACTGGCATTTTGTATGTAGATTGTGTTTGTTTCAGTGCTCTATCAGTAGGTGGCAGTGTTAGACAGTGAGTGAACGCCTCACTACACAGTACACACAAGTATTGGCAACAAGTTATGGATGTGTACTGCTACTTTTTCCATTTTTACTGTAATTAATGGATTTAAATAGTGTTGTTGGTGCTGCCATTGCTTCTGTTATAAACGGAATGCAATCTACACAGCTATAGATAGCCTATTTTAAGGCCATTTTGTAAAAGTTTTTTTAAATAAATAAATGTCTACTTTTCTTCAGCAAGGACACATTAAACTGATCAAAAGTGATATTAAAGACATTTGTAATATTTTCAAAAGATTTATATCTCAAATAAATGCTGTTGAACTTTCTATTCATCAAATAATCCTGAAAAAAATGTACCAGTTTCCAGAAACATTTGAAGTAGTACAACTGTTTTCAACTTTGATAATAATAATAAATCTTTATTGAGCAGCAAATCATCATATTGGAATGATTTCTGAAAGATCATGTGACACTGAAGACTCGAGTAATGATGCTGAAAATACAGCTCACAGGAATACAATTTATTTATTTTTTACATATATTATAAATAGGATATAATATTGTTGTTGTACATTACTGTATATATTGTTGTTGTGAAATGAATATGTAACAGTTTTATTATTTGCCCAATGCTAATATGATCTTAAAGGTCCCTTTTCTTTCCCGAAGCAAGTGAGCAAACACTGCTTCTTCCTGTCTTAACTGCCATTGAAAATGTGACTTGTTTTCTATTTGAATGAGAATGAGGCTTTCCCCGCCTATTTATTATTGCACTTTCTGAGAAGCAGGAAGAACGTGAGCTTGCTAACCACAAACGACTGTCAGTGAGTGAAAGCGAGATTCACACCATATACAAAACTAAAGAGGTGTGTGTCGTGACTCTGGACGGCTCTCCGCCGCTGATGGAGCTCTACACGGAGGCACTGGACTATCTGAATGCCTATGGTATCTCGGCTGGTAAGACCGTTTAAGCCAAATTCACATTGCCTAAAAAATATTTGTTTGGTTTATTTACTTCAGCCTTGAAGCATATAGTGTAGGCCTATGTATTATATATTAAGTTGTGTTTTTCTAACAGTGACTGAAGAGGATGAAATGGTGGACCCTGATTTACTGCAGGATGTGTTCCCTGAGGAGACAGAGTGGGTTTCTCACAGCCCTCTGCAAACTGAACCATGTTTGCCATCCACTCCAGTAAGTCTGCTGTGATATATATGCATCCATACATGAATAAACTAACAAAAATGAATCAGTCAGTGAGTTCTTGCTTAGCCTATATGTTGTCGTATGTTATTGTTGCAGGTCTATATCAGAATAACGAGACTTATCTTTCACTAAACAATTCAAATGCATGATTTATATATGCTACCATCACCTTAGCTGATTTAGAGCTGAATTATTTGAGTGATGCGAGGACAATGTTGTGATGTTTTCCAGATTGCCGATAGCCCAGATGACCTGCTTCAGAAGAGGATGGTGGTCCTGAAAAGAGTTTTAATCAGCGAGGAGATCTACCTGACAGAACTCGAGACGCTGCTCACGGTAATATGCGTCTGAATAAATATCAGTGGACATTTTTACATAGATAAAATTCATATATTAGTATAGAAATATTCACATTTCCTGGCCTAATCACTTCTTCAGCATAGTGTCAAAGACTCTTACTTTCCAGGCTGTGTTCCAGACAGATTGTGAGTTGTGACAAAACCACTGTGGTCGAGCATCAGAGATATGAGAGAGAAAAATATGTTATTGTTAGCATATATTACCAAGCCTGCATATCAACTACTTCCTTTATTGTAAAAAAAGCTAGACTGAAATGCCGTTGGCTGCCTAGCTCACAATTTATTGCTTTGTCTTTAAACACCTCAGGATTATTCATAGTTTTCCGGTCTATATCCAGTTAGTGTTTGTTCTCACGCTCAAGACGCCCTTTGGCACTTATTTTTTTACGGTTTTATACCAGTTTCAGATGCACGTTATTTAAACCGAACCTTCTGTCATTTCCTGTAGGTCAACTTCTGTTTCTCTTAGTGAAGTATTGCTTCCCTTTCTAGTCAAACCATTAGTGGTTATCATTAAACTAGAGAGTTTCCAAAAAGCACAGGATGACATGCAACATAATGTTGAAGTGCAGAATGCATGAAAAGTGTCATGTTTTCAACCACTTCCTCACAGGAATGGTGGCAGGAATTCACATAATAGAGTAGGGCTAGTTTAAATGTAGTATACTTAAATGTTTTATTCTACTAGTTTGCTTTTGTTGTTTTCATCAGGGCCGTAATCACCATATAGGCATTGAGTCCTCCCAATAATTGCCCCCCCATATTTGATATTTATTAATGCTGCTCTCTCCCTTGCGCACCACTCTGTTTGTTGTTAAGATGGAAGACAGTTAAAAAATGTCAATTTTTAGGCTGATCTGCCTCAGCGGTCTAATAGTGCTCATCAATGTCAAAATGATGGTCAATCAGATCAAAGAAGGATTCACTGAAGATGAGTGTGAATTCCAACGGGACGCTTTGTTTTTACACTGAAAGTGCACGATAAGATATAAGTGGCTAAACATTTAACATAAAAACATAAAACTGTTTTATGATGGATATGTTTAACGACCCACAGTAACATAAAGTGATGCAAATTAGGGTAGAGTTGGGGAAAACTTTTTTGTGGTACATTTTTGTACCTCTAAGTCAGGGGTAGGCAAGTTCGGTCCTAGAGAGCGGATGTCCTGCAGAGTTTAGCTCCAACCCTACTAAGCCACCACAGTATAAAACTCATGGCTCCCAGCATGCATTGCAGCATTAAGTATGTCACCATTGTTGAGATGCATATGCTGATTCTTTATCTGTGTGCATTTAACCCCCCCCCCCCCCCCCCCCCCCCCCCAATTATATTTAAAAACAAAATTCAGAATGTCTGATCTGTGGCAAGAAATTATTGTTGGTAAATATTATCTATTAATATTTTTAGTCAGTGATGAGTTTAGTCAAACATTTTTCTTTATGATAAATTTAGTTTATGGCTTCTTTTGATTTGAACAGATTATGTGTTTTGTTAACAGTGTAATGAAAACTACAAACTACAAACAAATAAAAAGCCAAGAGTCAAACTGCCCAATTTAAGGAAACACTTTAAAATGCTTTTTTTCTTACTGTTAAAAATTATATCACTTAACATGAAATCCGTTTTCTCTCAGGTCCCCAGTGTGAGCTTCGCGGTGAAAACTTCTACATCACTCTGGTCAAAGTAGTCCATAGCATCAACAAAAACTTATCTTGGTTTTATCAAGTGGTTATTTTGGGAACAACGGTAGAGGGGGGGGGGGGCGTTTTACCGTAACAGGGTGTTTTCCCCCACTCTACTCTACTCAACTTTTTTAAATGTAATTTTGCAATTTTGTAAAAAAATTTTATCATTTAACTGATGTAATTCATAACTGAAGGTGATGAGACAAGAAATGTTTTTTGACATATTAGACGTACTAACAAGAGTGAATGTGTGCTTATTTTTAAATAAAATATTATTTGCGTTTAATTGGATTACTTCACAACTATAATTAGATCTAGAACTTCTTTTACTGTTCTTATTTCTTCTGTATTCCCTTAAATCCACTTTAATCCTTTGAATATGTAATTTCTTTAAATATAAACCTTTAATGTAGTTTTTTTTAAAAATCATAAAAAACACCGCCCTCCAAAAAAATAAAATAAAAAAATCCCCACAATGTTCAAGACGTGGTTACGGCCTTGGTTTACGTTGTCAATACTATAATGAAGTTATAAGTGCGTGTAATAGTTCAGCAAGCTAAATCAGTTGCTTTCAGCATAAGAAAATTTCAGTTTCCAATCTTTCTTTCGTTCTTTGACGTTTGTCCATTTTCTCTCTATAATTTCTCCAGCCCATGAAAGCTTTGAGGGCAACAGCAGGTACATCTCAACCAGTGTTGTCCACTGAACAGGTTCAGACTGTGTTTTATCAAATCCCCGAGCTCAGAGATCTGCACAAGGACTTCTACACAAGCCTTCGGACTAGACTGCAGCCGGATACAGGGATGTCACAACAAGACCTGGGGAGGGAGGAGGGCCCAGATATGCAACTTTACCAAGAGGAGCATTATTTATCTGTGGGAGACCTGTTTCTTAAGTTTGTGAGTTTGTTGTTATTATTATAATTTTTTTGCAAACATGTGTTTAGGTCGGTCATATTATTAAACAGATCATATTTTACAACCATTCGCAGTTCACAGTTGACATCAACAGTAATGATAATTGAACATGCTATATTCTATCTTGGCCTAATTTTTGGTGTGACATGAAACATTTGACTCTATTGACCCATTTGGTTGTATCATTTCCCACCTAAAAAGATTTAGGCCCGGTTTCATTGACAGGGCTTAGATTAAGCCAGGGTTAGTTCTTAGTTCAATTAGGACATTTAAGTATAAACTTGCCCTAGAAAAAAAACATTACTTGTGTGCAATGTACAATGTCACTGACATATTTTAAGATATATCAGTGCAAGTTTCTTTCAGTTAAAACTAATGTTGGGAATCGATAAAAACAATGAATTGCATTTATTATGTAATTAATAGCGATTAATCACAAGTTTTTAATATTTTGGGACTTTGTAATATTTTGATATTGTAATAATTTCAGTTACTCTCCAAATTAATGTAGCAACCATTTAAAGACAGCATATTTTAAATGTGTTGTAATGGCATCTTCTTCTGAATGAAGGCCGGTATCACTGATACTAATGTCTCTATGAAACATTAATGACTTTACATTACAGTATAACTGAAAGCTGCCAATTTCAACATTTATTAGGCTTTAAAAAAAACAACTTTTAATTTAATTAAACTTAAAACAATTTTTACATAAACCCATTATAATAAATGTTATATTTACCCATGGCCTTCCCTGTTAGACATATACAGAAATGTAATAGTTATCAACTATTTCTTAACTGCACCTTTCTTAACTGCATAAATAATAAAATAAATATAGATAAATCATCATTAATGCTACACTTTTCTCTGTTCCTTTTGTTCTATGATGAACATTAATGCCAAACATCATTATTGACTGCAGTGACTTTAAGATCGGCCGCTGCTGAACATGACACGGATCTGACACGGTCACGCGCATCTCATTTTCTCACAAGTTCATGTCTCAAGTTCATTTAAGACGTTATTTAACTCATTTAAAGGTGCACTATGTAGCATTTTTTCAGTAAAATATCCAAAAACCACTAGGCCAGTGTCATATACAGTGAGGAAAATAAGTATTTGAATACCCTGCTATTTTGCAAGTTCTCCCACTTAGAAATCATGGAGGGGTCTGAAATTGTCATCGTAGGTGCATGTCCACTGTGAGAGACATAATCTAAAAAAAAAAATCCAGAAATCACAATATATGATTTTTTAAACTATTTATTTGTATGATACAGCTGCAAATAAGTATTTGAACACCTGAGAAAATCAATGTTAATATTTGGTACAGTAGCCTTTGTTTGCAATTACAGAGGTCAAACGTTTCCTGTAGTTTTTCACCAGGTTTGCACACACACTGCAGGAGGGATTTTGGCCCACTCCTCCACACAGATCTTCTCTAGATCAGTCAGGTTTCTGGCCTGTCGCTGAGAAACACGGAGTTTGAGCTCCCTCCAAAGATTCTCTATTGGGTTTAGGTCTGGAGACTGGCTAGGCCACGCCAGAACCTTGATATGCTTCTTACAGAGCCACTCCTTGGTTATCCTGGCTGTGTGCTTCGGGTCATTGTCATGTTGGAAGACCCAGCCCCGACCCATCTTCAATGCTCTAACTGAGGGAAGGAGGTTGTTCCCGAAAAATCTCGCAATACATGGCCCCGGTCATCCTCTCCTTAATACAGTGCAGTCGCCCTGTCCCATGTGCAGAAAAACACCCCCAAAGCATGATACTACCACCCCAATGCTTCACAGTAGGGATGGTGTTCTTGGGATGGTACTCATCATTCTTCTTCCTCCAAACACGTTTAGTGGAATTATGACCAAAAAGTTATATTTTGGTCTCATCTGACCACATGACTTTCTCCCATGACTCCTCTGGATCATCCAAATGGTCATTGGCAAACTTAAGACGGGCCTTGACATGTGCTGGTTTAAGCAGGGGAACCTTCCGTGCCATGCATGATTTCAAACCATGACGTCTTAGTGTATTACCAACAGCTTGGAAACGGTGGTCCCAGCTCTTTTCAGGTTATTGACCAGCTCCTCCCGTGTAGTTCTGGGCTGATTTCTCACCTTTCTTAGGATCATTGAGACCCCACGAGGTGGTATCTTGCATGGAGCCCCAGTCCGAGGGAGATTGACAGTCATGTTTAGCTTCTTCCATTTTCTAATGATTGCTCCAACAGTGGACCTTTTTTCACCAAGCTGCTTGGCAATTTCCCCGCTTTCCAGCCTTGTGGAGGTGTACAATTTTGTCTCTAGTGCCTTTGGACAGCTCTTTGGTCTTGGCCATGTTAGTAGTTGGATTCTTACTGATTGTATGGGGTGGACAGGTGTCTTTATCCAGCTAACGACCTCAAACAGGTGCATCTAATTTAGGATAATAAATGGAGTGGAGGTGGACATTTTAAAGGCAGACTAACAGGTCATTGAGGGTCAGAATTCTAGCTGATAGACAGGTGTTCAAATACTTATTTGCAGCTGTATCATACAAATAGTTAAATTTCAAATAGATAAATAGTTAAAAAATCATATATTGTGATTTCTGGATTTTTTTTTAGATTATGTCTCTCACAGTGGACATGCACCTACGATGACAATTTCAGACCCCTCCATGATTTCCAAGTGGAAGAACTTGCAAAATAGCAGGGTGTTCAAATACTTATTTTCCTCACTGTATTTTGTTCAGTTGAGTACTCACAATATCCCAAATGTTTCCAACTATTTGTAAATGAAACCGGGACGTGTGAGGGAGTCACCTGTCAATTGCGTCATATCTGCGTTACCCTCGGTTTCCAGTTTTATTTTGCAGAAACGCTTTACTCTCACTGCAGTGTGAACAAGTGTCATAGCAGCCGTTGAAATAATGCAGAGTAACGTCATAACATCATTTTCAACACACTCAGATGTGTCTAATATGATAAACAGAGCTGCGTTACCTCATACTCATGACTGGAAAAGCGGAAGTGGCGCCGGCGACTGTGTCATAATAAAAGTCCCGCTGCTCGGGAGGCGTGTGTTGCGTTCATCTTATTAACAATCGCTCCAGCGGCCTTGCTCAGCTCCACAACAGTCGGTCCTGCTCTGCTTCATACTACAGTAACGTTAATAATCACATCCATGAACATGATTTCTGCCCGAGTCCTATCCCGATTCTTTTCCACCGGCTGTGAGGTGAAGACCACATGTCCCAAGATTCTGATTCACATGATTCTTCGCTCAAACTTGGCGTCAACAAACTACGCCTTTGTTCTGAACAGGCGACTTCTAGTTGACGGAAAAGTTACATAGTGCACCTTTAAGACTCCTATTATGAGACTATGAGACTCCTAATACTCGACAAAACATTTTGGCAACATTCTCTGTGTTGTTGTTATTGTTTGTTCAAGAGCGAAAGAGAACTCGATGTGTGAACGAGACTGGCGCAAATCTTTCTGTAAATAATAAAGTGTGTGTGTGAGCTCCCTATCTTGGTGAATCATAATATTGTGTACATGAATGTGGCCGACTCCCTGATCAGTGCCCTGACTACTGAACTAGGGATCTGATTGAGACTCACGGACACTGACATACAGCGCGTTCTCTTCTGTCTTGTCGTGCTTAAATGGTTTAAAAGCATTTACATGAACAAGAGCGTGATCATATAATGTAACGCTGGGCAAAAATGGATATAAAAACGGACACTGCGTTAATTGCGTTAAATATTTTTAATGCGTTAAACTGAACAAATTAATTGCCTGCATTAACGCGTTAATTTGCCCAGCACTAGTTAAAACAGCTCAAACATGCATTTTAGTCTGGGACAAGCTTAAGCCTTGTCTGTGAAATCAGAGGTTTGTGTCAAGACCTACCAAACTTTTAAACTTTTGTTTTTGGTCATATTAATCATAAGTCAATTTCATGGGATTGTTGTTCAGTAAGTGAGTTATTTGTTGATTCCGAAGCAGCTGTGACTGATTCGGTGAGTTCCCTTTCCCTTTATGATAACCTCAGTCTTTTTTTTCCCTATGTGTTTTTTTCCTATGTGTTTTTTTCCTATGTGTTTTAATTGCTCTTAGGGCATAAAAACAAGATTTGAAAAATCGGGTATTGTCATAATTATAAACGCACTCGTTTGTAGTGCAAATGGTTTTACTGTTCACTGCGCTTTGTTATTCTTAGCAACTCATTGGAAGTCTCACGCAGTAAACAGCTTAATTCTGCGTTTCAAAATAAGTTGGGTAATTCTTTATTTTCTTCTTCATTTCTTTATTGTGCTGTAATTTGCAGGTCAACCAGTTAGGAGTGTATCGGGGCTTCATTGACAACTATGAAAATGCAGTGAAGATCGTGCTGAAGTGTATGCAGTCAGACCAACGTTTCAGGACGCTCGCTGAGGTCTTACATGTTTCCCTTTTTATAAGTGCTGCTCGCAAAGTATCACTATTGCTGACTCTCATAGTTATTCTGGGCGAAAAAGAGTTAAGATTGGCATGCCATTTGCGAGATCTTATCTCGGTGCCATACCAACTATTTAGAGCACACTAGCAAACATACAACAACACGAGTAGGCCATATCTCAGCAGCAGAACATCATACAGACATGGGATGATGTCTGCAATCACACAGAATGCCCTTGCATCTGCTTGCACTTAGTTAGCCCTTTATGGTACAGAGTTGTCATATGGCAAGAATTAATTTCTACTCATTTCCTTGTTGTTCAGAAAAATATACAATATAGGCCTTAAAAGGGATAGTTCACCCAAAAATTAAAATTAGCCCATGATTTACTCACCGCCATCCTATGTGTATATGACATTCTTCTTTCAGACGAACACAAGCAGAGTTATATGAAATAATGGCCTTCTGAAGCGATGCGATGCGTTTGTGTGAGAATATCCATATAAAACTTTATTTACAAAAATAACTGGCTTCCGACAGACGGCCGTACGCATCGAATTACGGCGAAAGAGTTTTATGATAAATAGATACACTTTTATGGACTTCAAAACAAATCAGCCATTCATAAAGCTCGGAAGAGCCAAGACATTTTTTAATATAACTCCGATTGTATTCGTCTGAAAGAAGAAAGTCATAAACACCTAGGATGGCTTGAGGGTGAGTAAATCATGGGATAATTCACATTTTTGGGTGATCTATCCCTGTAAGGTAGCCAATGATGTGCTGTTTTTAAGTAAAATGACGAAGTGCTCCAGAAATTGCTTCAATAACCTCATTTCTAAACATCTCATCCCAAGGGGGGATTTTTTTTGCAGCATCTTTGGAAAGTAAATATAGTTTTACTGTAAATTGAGAAAATATCAATGATTCCATTTGGCAACGCTGTCCCACAGTGGAATTGCAGTAATGTATTTTCCCTTTGGGATTTTTTATAGATAGTAGCATCAATAATATGATTGCCGTTATTTATTTAAAGTGTTTATTGTAGTATACAGTGTTGGGGTAACGCATTACAAGTAAATTGAGTTACATAATCAGATTACTTTTTCAAGTAACTCGTAAAGTAACGCATTACTTTTCAAATTTACAATAAAATATCTGTTTTTCACATTTATTTGACTGACAGCTCTCCCATCCCCATGTTGAGTAAGTGCAGAGGCGTTGTGTGTAAACATGATGGTTATTGTCGTTCTAGACAAAATTTGAGCATTTATTCATCTCACTTGCACAATAAAGATTCAGTACTCTTCAAAATGAATAAAACCAGTCAAATGCAAAATCAGAAAACTATGCAAACCTCCAATAATTGTTCAATAAAACTAATATTTTTATGCATTTAATCTACCTTTATTGACCAATATCGTGCTGCTGACCTTTGATCATTCAGTTAAACTATGAGCAAAAATTACTACATTTTTTGTTTTTATTGGTAAAACATTTTTCCTGCGTCCTATTCTTCTACTATCCAGAATGGCAGCACAGCAGAGCTGCAAACTCTCCTGTTCATGCGTGAATTAGCATTTTTCATTTTTACCTCAGCCTGAGGCTTATTATTTCAATTTTGGTATGAAGAGGTCTTTACATTTGCACAAAAATAGAACTTTTTTGTTATAAAACAAACAAGCCCAGCCCAGGTGAGAAAAAGTAACTCAAAAGTAACGTAACGCATTACTTTTCTTAAAAAGTAACTAAGTAACTAAATTAGTTACTTTTTAAGGGAGTAACGCAATATTGTAATGCATTACTTTTCAAAGTAACTTTCCCCAACACTGGTAGTATAGTTGTATTTATGTATAAATAACAAAATGATGTCTTCTTTTCGGAAAACGTATACATGAATATATTTACAGAAAGGGCAATAGGAGCGTGCAGAGTTAGCTCCTCCATGTCATAAGAGTGAGAATGAGTTAGCCATTTTGAAGGTTAAATTATAGGGATCTACTTATTTTTGTCTTGCATGAGTTTCAAGTATATAAATCTATCAATTTCTAAAAAGAAATGTGCATTTAAATAGAAGAGAAAATCACACTTTCATAGAAAACCCACTTTTGTGACCATTTTCCATTGCCATAGCAAAAGGTCCCCCCCAAAAAATATTTTTTCAAAAATTAGTTTTGATTTGTATGATTGAAGCTATTTTATGTAATAACTAACTAGAACATAGTGCATGCCATAGAGGGTTAACTTCATTGTATTTTAGGGGAACTGCACAAATCCCTTTGTCTTCTTTTTATCTTTAGAGCATGATGTCCTCCAAAGGGTCAGACAATGTCAAAACGAAGTACACCTTTGAGGGTAAACAGTGCTTCTCTTTATGGTTTTGAATACATCATTAAATGCTGGGAACATTCAATTATTGTTCTTCTCCACAGCTCTCCTGTATAAGCCGTTAGACAGAGTGATGAAAACCACCCTCGTGTTGCATGTGAGACACTGTTCAGGATCACATCTCTCGCTTATTTATAAATATTCATTCATGCCTATGGATTTAACGTTTTTCTCGATGCTCCTCAGGACCTGTGGAAGCACACGCCCCCCGATCACCCCGACAGCGTCACGCTGCAGGAAGCTCTTCGTCTCACCAGCAGCTTCCTGTCTGGGGTCAATGAAAGGTCGCAGTGCAAACGAGCTGTCATGCTTAGCAGAGGAGAGGTACTCCCGCACCGTACACTGCACATGCTTATGCACATTTTTTCCTAAACTGTCTTATTAATATTTAACATTCATCATCATAAGCATGTGTGTGTGCATGTCCACAGAGACGTCAACTATTGCGTGATGGGTTTGTGGTAGATGTGTGTGAAAGTGGGCCCAACCTGAGACACCTCTTCCTGTACGCCGACATGCTGCTATGTGCTAAACTGACAAATGCAGGGTGAGCCAAGTCCAATCACAGCACACTGAAAATATGACATCATAATTTTAACCAATCTGTTACGTATTAGCATGATACGGATGTGTACTGTATGAGCTTATGTGTATTGTCATGTAAAGGAGGCAGGCACAGTACAGATTTTGCTGGTACCTGCCATTGGTTGGTCTGAAGATGCATTGGGCAGCTGAGCACCTGCCCTCATCAGACTACCAAATGAAAATCAGTAAAGCCAGAGCCAAAATGTACCAGCTCAAACAAGCTCTCCAGCAACACATGGTAAGGCACTTTGCATGTGACTGACTGTGGTTTTCAGTCATTAAACTAAACAAAGAAGCAACATTAAAGGTGCAGTAAGCGATTTCTGAAAAACGCTGTTGAAAGTGGAGCAGCACAACACTTGTAGCTCATGTCCACTCATGATGGGGAGAAGAGAGAGTGAGCCAATCAGCAGTAGGGGGTGTGTCCACGCATGATGGGGGAGGACAGAGAGTGAGCCAATCAGCAGTAGGGTGTGTGTCCACGCATGATGGGGGAGGACAGAGTGAGCCAATCGCAGTAGTGGGTGTGTCCACTCGTGATGGGGGAGCACAGAGTGAGCCAATCAGAAGTAGGGGGTGTGTCCACTCATGATGGGGGAGGACAAAGTGAGCCAATCAGAAGTAGGGGGTGTGTCCACTCATGATGGGGGAGGACAAAGTGAGCCAATCAGCAGTAGGGGGTGTGTCCACGCATGATGGGGGAGGACAGAGAGTGAGCCAATCAGCAGTAGGGTGTGTGTCCACGCATGATGGGGGAGGACAGAGTGAGCCAATCGCAGTAGTGGGTGTGTCCACTCGTGATGGGGGAGCACAGAGTGAGCCAATCAGAAGTAGGGGGTGTGTCCACTCATGATGGGGGAGGACAAAGTGAGCCAATCAGAAGTAGGGGGTGTGTCCACTCATGATGGGGGAGGACAAAGTGAGCCAATCAGCAGTAGTGGGTGTGTTCACTCATGATGGGGGAGGACAGAGTGAGCCAATCAGCAGTAGGGGGTGTGTCCACTCATGATGGGGGAGGAGAGAGTGAGCCAATCAGCAGTAGGCGGTGTGTCCACTCATGATGGGCGAGGAGAGTGAGCCAATCAGCAGTAGGGGGTGTGTCCACTCATGATGGGGGAGGAGAGAGTGAGCCAATCAGCAGTAGGGGGTGTGTGTCCACTCATGATGGGAGGGAGGAGAGAGAGTGAGCAAGAGGGAGATTTGAAGAAAGACTGTAGAAAGAGAGATGGCTGAGAGACATTACAAAAGAGAAAAGCTCAAAGGAATATCACTGGTTTATGATCAGGCAAGAGCTTTAGGACCCGCGTTAATATTAGAAAAACTTTCCTGCGCTGGAGTAGGAAGGCCTGAAAACAGACGCAGAGGTTGTGTTGTTTCTGCTCCACACATGAGTAACATTGGTTTTGCTCTGTTTCACAGAATCAAGAAATGCTGTTGTTGTAATGTGAGCTTTAGTAACAGGCCAGTTCTGAGTGTCATTGTTTGTCTGCAGCTGCTGGAGACTAACAACCAACTCTTGCTTGTATTTACTCTTGTGTACTGTATGTTAATTGTTTGTTTGTTTTTTATTTTTCACCCAAAAATTTTTTTTTGTATTTTGTGGGGTGTTTGTTTGGGTTGATTTCTAATACCAACAGTGTTCAAGTGTTCTCAGAAATTGCTTACTGCACCTTTAAAATGGGTTAGTTCACCCAAAAATGAAAATTCTGTCATAATTTACTCACCCTCATGTCATTCCAAACTCGTAAGTCTTTTGTTCATCTTCAGAACACAAATGAAGATCTTTTTGATGAAATCTGAGAGCTTTCTGTCCCTCCATTGACAACACAACTACCACTATTACTCTTCAAAAAGTTCATAAAGAGATCGTAAAACTAATCCACATGAACTGAGCGGTTTAGTCCAAAGTTGAAGAGACTCGATCGCTTTATATGATTAAGATTTAATTTAGGCTTTTATTCACATTTAAACATTGATCAGCAAACATAAACAGAAGCTCAACCGAACCTGCTTGATGCACAAGAACAAACCTCATTGGTTCTTACTGAAGCTCAAACTTGATGCGTAACGAGAATTAACCTCATTGGTTCTTGCAGAAGCTCAAACGTGATGCGTAACACGAGAATGAACCTCATTGGTTCTTGCTGAAGCTCAAACGTGATGCGTAACACGAGAAAGAACCTCATTGGTTCTTGCAGAAGCTCAAATGTGATGCGTAACACGAGAATGAACCTCATTGGTTCTTGCTGAAGCTCAAACGTGATGCGTAACACGAGAAAGAACCTCATTGGTTCTTGCAGAAGCTCAAACGTGATGCGTAACATGAGAATGAACCTCATTGGTTCTTGCTGAAGCGCAAACATTATGCGTAACACGAGAAAGAACCTCATTGGTTCTTGCAGAAGCTCAAATGTGATGCGTAACACGAGAAAGAACCTCATTGGTTCTTGCTGAAGCTCAAAGTGATGCGTAACACGAGAATGAACCTCATTGGTTCTTGCAGAAGCTCAAACGTGATGCGTAACACGAGAATGAACCTCATTGGTTCTTGCAGAAGCTCAAATGTGATGTGTAACACGAGAATGAACCTCATTGGTTCTTGCTGAAGCTCAAATGTGATGCGTAACACGAGAATGAACCTCATTGGTTCTTGCTGAAGCTCAAACGTGATGCGTAACACGAGAATGAACCCCATTGGTTCTTGCAGAAGCTCAAACGTGATGCGTAACACGAGAATGAACCCCATTGGTTCTTGCAGAAGCTCAAACGTGATGCGTAACACGAGAATGAACCTCATTGGTTCTTGCTGAAGCTCAAATGTGATGCGTAACACGAGAATGAACTTCATTGGCTCTTGCTGAAGCGCAAACGTGATGCGTAACACGAGAATGAACCTCATTGGTTCTTGCTGAAGCTCAAACGTGATGCGTAACACGAGAATGAACCCCATTGGTTCTTGCAGAAGCTCAAACGTGATGCGTAACACGAGAATGAACCCCATTGCTTCTTGCAGAAGCTCAAACGTGATGCGTAACACGAGAATGAACCTCATTGGTTCTTGCTGAAGCGCAAACGTGATGCGTAACACGAGAATGAACCTCATTGGTTCTTGCTGAAGCTCAAACGTGATGCGAAACACAAGAATGAACCCCATTGGTTCTTGCTGAAGCTCAAACGTGATGCTTAACACGAGAATGAACCTCATTGGTTCTTGCTGAAGCTCAAACGTGATGCGTAACACGAGAATGAACCGCATTGGTTCTTGCAGAAGCTCAAATGTGATGCGTAACACGAGAATGAACCTCATTGGTTCTTGCTGAAGCTCAAACGTGATGCGTAACACGAGAAAGAACCTCATTGGTTCTTGCAGAAGCTCAAACGTGATGCGTAACATGAGAATGAACCTCATTGGTTCTTGCTGAAGCGCAAACATTATGCGTAACACGAGAAAGAACCTCATTGGTTCTTGCAGAAGCTCAAATGTGATGCGTAACACGAGAAAGAACCTCATTGGTTCTTGCAGAAGCTCAAAGTGATGCGTAACACGAGAATGAACCTCATTGGTTCTTGCAGAAGTTCAAACGTGATGCGTAACACGAGAATGAACCTCATTGGTTCTTGCAGAAGCTCAAATGTGATGCGTAACACGAGAATGAACCTCATTGGTTCTTGCTGAAGCTCAAATGTGATGCGTAACACGAGAATGAACCTCATTGGTTCTTGCTGAAGCTCAAACGTGATGCGTAACACGAGAATGAACCCCATTGGTTCTTGCAGAAGCTCAAACGTGATGCGTAACACGAGAATGAACCCCATTGGTTCTTGCAGAAGCTCAAACGTGATGCGTAACACGAGAATGAACCTCATTGGTTCTTGCTGAAGCTCAAATGTGATGCGTAACACGAGAATGAACCTCATTGGCTCTTGCTGAAGCGCAAACGTGATGCGTAACACGAGAATGAACCTCATTGGTTCTTGCTGAAGCTCAAACGTGATGCGTAACACAAGAATGAACCCCATTGGTTCTTGCAGAAGCTCAAACGTGATGCGTAACACGAGAATGAACCCCATTGCTTCTTGCAGAAGCTCAAACGTGATGCGTAACACGAGAATGAACCTCATTGGTTCTTGCTGAAGCGCAAACGTGATGCGTAACACGAGAATGAACCTCATTGGTTCTTGCTGAAGCTCAAACGTGATGCGAAACACAAGAATGAACCCCATTGGTTCTTGCTGAAGCTCAAACGTGATGCGTAACACGAGAATGAACCTCATTGGTTCTTGCTGAAGCTCAAACGTGATGCGTAACACGAGAATGAACCTCATTGGTTCTTGCTGAAGCTCAAATGTGATGCCTAACACGAGAATGAACCTCATTGGTTCTTGCAGAAGCTCAAACGTGATGCGTAACACGAGAATGAACCTCATTGGTTCTTGCTGAAGCTCAAACGTGATGCGTAATACGAGAATTAACCTCATTGGTTCTTGCTGAAGCTCAAATGTGATGCGTAACACGAGAATGAACCTCATTGGTTCTTGCTGAAGCTCAAACGTGATGTGTAACACGAGAATGAATCTCATTGGTTCTTGCTGAAGCTCAAACGTGATGCGTAATACGAGAATTAACCTCATTGGTTCTTGCTGAAGCTCAAATGTGATGCGTAACACGAGAATGAACCTCATTGGTTCTTGCTGAAGCTCAAACGTGATGTGTAACACGAGAATGAATCTCATTGGTTCTTGCTGAAGATCAAATGTGATGCGTAACACGAGAAAGAACATTGGTTCTTGCAGAAGCTCAAACGTGATGTGTAACACGAGAATGAACCTCATTGGTTCTTGCTGAAGCTCAAACGTGACGCGTAACACGAGAATGAACCTCATTGGTTCTTGCTGAAGATCAAATGTGATGCGTAACACGAGAAAGAACATCATTGGTTCTTGCTGAAGCTCAAATGTGATGCGTAACACGAGAAAGAACCTCATTGGTTCTTGCTGAAGATTAAATGTGATGCGTAACACGAGAAAGAACATCATTGGTTCTTGCTGAAGCTCAAATGTGATGCGTAACACGAGAAAGAACCTCATTGGTTCTTGCTGAAGCTCAAATGTGATGCGTAACACGAGAAAGAACCTCATTGGTTCTTGCTGAAGATCAAATGTGATGCGTAACACGAGAAAGAACATCATTGGTTCTTGCTGAAGCTCAAATGTGATGCGTAACACGAGAAAGAACCTCATTGGTTCTTGCTGAAGATCAAATGTGATGCGTAACACGAGAAAGAACCTCATTGGTTCTTGCTGAAGCTCAAACGTGACGCGTAACACGAGAATGAACCTCATTGGTTCTTGCTGAAGCTCAAACGTGACGCGTAACACGAGAATGAGCCTCATTGGTTCTTGCTGAAGCTCAAACGTGACGCGTAACACGAGAATGAACCTCATTGGTTCTTGCTGAAGATTAAATGTGATGCGTAACACGAGAATGAACCTCATTGGTTCTTGCTGAAGCTCAAACGTGACGCGTAACACGAGAATGAACCTCATTGGTTCTTGCTGAAGCTCAAACGTGACGCGTAACACGAGAATGAGCCTCATTGGTTCTTGCTGAAGATCAAATGTGATGCGTAACACGAGAAAGAACCTCATTGGTTCTTGCTGAAGATCAAATGTGATGCGTAACACGAGAAAGAACCTCATTGGTTCTTGCTGAAGCTCAAACGTGACGCGTAACACGAGAATGAACCTCATTGGTTCTTGCTGAAGCTCAAACGTGACGCGTAACACGAGAATGAGCCTCATTGGTTCTTGCTGAAGCTCAAACGTGACGCGTAACACGAGAATGAACCTCATTGGTTCTTGCTGAAGATTAAATGTGATGCGTAACACGAGAATGAACCTCATTGGTTCTTGCTGAAGCTCAAACGTGACGCGTAACACGAGAATGAACCTCATTGGTTCTTGCTGAAGCTCAAACGTGACGCGTAACACGAGAATGAGCCTCATTGGTTCTTGCTGAAGATCAAATGTGATGCGTAACACGAGAATGAACCTCATTGGTTCTTGCTGAAGCTCAAAAGTGATGCGTAACACGAGAATGAACCCCATTGGTTCTTGCTGAAGCTCAAACGTGATGCGTAACATGAGAATTAACCTGATTGGTTCTCCCACGTCAAGCGAACATGCTTGAGCGTCTGTTTACCACAGTGTGAGTGGATGTTTATATGTGTATAAAAGCCTAAATTCAATCTGTTCATCATATAAAGCGACCAAGTCTCCAGAAAATTTGGACTAAACCGCTCAGTTCATGTGGATTAGTTTTACGATCTCTTTATCAACTTTTTGAAGCGTCAAAGTGGTAGTTGTGTAGCTGTCAAAGTAGGGACAGAAATCGCTCAGATTTCATAAAAAATATCTTTATTTGTGTTCTGAAGATGAACGAAAGTCTTACTGGTTTGAAACGACATGAAGGTGAGTAAATTACATAATTTAAATTTTTGGGTGAATTAACCCTTTAAGAGCGTTAATGCATCAGGGTGTAACTTTTTTTTGAAGAGTAATGCTGACAATGGCCCAGAGGTTAGATAAATCTCCAAAAAAAAAGTTATCAAGAGGAAAAAGAAACTGGAAAAATGGAACAACAGAAGTAAAGTTCCCTTTTAGATAGCTTCATAATTGTATGTTTGTTACAGAAAGGAGGCAAGGGTTCAGTTTCTCGTGCTGTTGATCGCTTGAGGAGGAAGTTTGAAGAGTGTGAGATCTGGCTCTTAACAAACACACCATCTTTTACTTTAGACCTTCACAGCACCAGTGGAAAGGTGAAACCACAACAATGTCACACATGAACATGCAAGCACATCCTCTCTGACTAACACAGACCTCAGTTTTTCTGATTAAGTTTTTAATTTTTCACAATACATACTGTTCCAAAGCAGTTGAATAGATACAGTGAATAAAGGTTTAATACAATTGAGCTGAAATGAACTTAAAGGCTTGCCAAGTTAAAAAAAAAAATTCCCTAAGATGTTTGAATGAGGAAGAAACCTTGAAAGGAACCAGAGGTCTGTGAACAAAGAACAAAGTATGACTAGACTAAAAGCTCTTTCACATCAAACATGAATATTCAGAATGCAAGATTAAGAAGTGCAATTCAAATTTGAATGCAAAGAAGCAGAATTAAAATGAATAGAATTCATATAATTGTCATAGAAAACTTTTTAAAAAGTACACAATAAACACTAAGGCTTTGTTGATGGATGGATGGATAGACGGACCGGCAGATGACTCTAAATACGATGTTGTTCATGAAGCCTTTGAGCTACATGTCTTTCCTGTTAGTGGTCAGTAAAGCTTTTTTCCTTCCACAGAGTCACACTATCCGACTGTTTTCTTTGTTTGACCTGAATGAGTGGAAAGAAACCATTGAGAAACAGAGTGGAAACTGTGAGTGCATCTTTCTAACTGTATATTTTGTCCTGATGATTGATTTTCTGATCAGAACCCCATGCGTTTGTGTGTATGTATGTGTTTCACAGGTATAGAGACGGTTCCTCCAGACCTGCTGTCTGTCACCGGTTCCTGTATCAAACTCAGAATGACTCAACAACCTCCCCTTCACCGCGTTCAATCCAGTAAAGACGCTCTGTATTTTAACTTTTACCCAGTAAATATTGCTCTCACTATCTTTTCAATCACACTTGTGCACAGTGAACACTCTCTCTCTCTCTCTCTCTCTCTCTCTCTCTCTCTCTCTCTCTCTCTCTCTCTCTCTCTCTCTCTCGCTCTCTCGCTCTCTCTCTCGCTCTCTCGCTCTAAATTTCACAGATGAGAGTACACACATATGTGGGAGCTTAAATGTGATGGTTCAATCTGCGTGTGGTCTGCAACACCCGAGCAGTAAGTGACAAAACACGTTTTTTTTAGACGAATGGAAGTTTCTGTGCCACACATCAAACCCACAAACTCGTCACATTCATTCTGCTCTAAATATAAAGCATGTATTGTGATATAAAATAAAAATATAATATAAAGCACAGTAAGTGATTTCTGAGAAGCACTATTGAAAGTCCATCTGACCGAGCAGAACAACACACTTGTAGCCAATCAGCATTAGGGGGCGTGTCCACTCATGATGGGGAAGGAGAGAGTGAGCCAATCAGCAGTAGGGGGTGTGTCCACTCATGATGGGGAAAGAGAGAGTGAGCCAATCAGCAGTAGGGGGTGTATCCACTCATGTTGGGGAGGAGAGAGTGAGCCAATCAGCAGTAGGGGGTGTGTCCACTCATGATGGGGAGGAGAGAGTGAGCCAATCAGCAGTAGGGGGCGTATCCACTCATGATGGGGGAGGAGAGAGTGAGCCAATCAGCAGTAGGGGGCGTATCCACTCATAATGGGGAGGAGAGAGTGAGCCAATCAGCAGTAGGGGGCGTATCCACTCATGATGGGGGAGGAGAGAGTGAGCCAATCAGCAGTAGGGGGCGTGTCCACTCATGATGGGGGAGGAGAGAGTGAGCCAATTAGCAGTAGGGGGTGTATCCACTCATGATGGGGGAGGAGAGAGTGAGTCAATCAGCAGTAGGGGGCGTATCCACTCATGATGGGGGAGGAGAGAGTGAGCCAATCAGCAGTAGGGGGTGTATCCACTCATGATGGGGGAGGAGTGAGCCAATCAGCAGTAGGGGGCGTATCCACTCATGATGGGGAGGAGAGAGTGAGCCAATCAGCAGTAGGGGGCGTATCCACTCATGGTGGGGTGAGCCAATAACATCGCGACTACATGAAAGGAGGTTTTACTGTTATAAAAAACAGATTTGTGCGCATTAGTGGAGCTGAAGGTTTTAGAATAAACACGAAACACGCGTGATCGCTGTCATGCGGTGAATCTGGCCAATCGTGGAACAGCTGTGCCGTCATCAGAGTCCGTGTAGCCTCGTGCAGCTGCTCTGGAGAAACTGCACCGGCTGTATTAGCTGACTGCTCTCGAATCGCTCTCGCGGTGCTTTGTTGACATACGTCACTGTCACGTGGCGTCGGTGCTGCCTCTAGTCGGACAAAATTTCTAACCGGCATGCACTGCTTCAAGTCAGCCGCCGATCGGTCTGCGCATCGCTGGGTGAAGTCGAACAAGCCTAAAGAGACATCCACTCTTTCACTGCATGTTTGTGCATTTTGGGGGGCGGAGCAATGAAATGAGGGGTGTGTTTGTTTGGGCTGATTTCAAATATCAACAGTGTTTCTCAGAAATCGTGTGACACACTTTTAATTAAAATACCATGCAATGTATGCATTGAACAGTCTTCCAATAATAAGCCTCTTATCTTTATTTTACTTGACCTTTCAGGTGCGTATGTGTGTGTGGAGGTAGACGGCTTTGAGTTTTACGACAGACGAAAACAAACCTGCCTTTCAGCCTTCTGTGTTACACCACAATGGGATGAAGTGAGTGGTGGGAAGCCATTATGAATTTGTAGAAATCAGATCATACAATCTGTGATTTGTAATAATGTACTTAATTTGCGGAATTGATTTGAATTTTATGTGTTATGGTGTTTAGGAGCTTGTGTTTCAAGTGGACGGAGCTCAGCAGCTGTTCCTGTTTTTTGTGTCTCAGTATGAGAATGATACACAGGATGACATTGTGGGCAGGGCGGTATTAAATGTGAGTTCACACGTGCACTACCTTTAAAACGTATGGGGTCAGTAAGATTTTCTTTTTTAAGAAACGTTTATTTAGCAAGTATGCAGGCGTCAAAAGTGTCAGTAAAGTAATTTATAATGATACAAAAAAATGTATTTAAAATAAATGCTGTTCTTTCCGACTTTCTATTCATCAAAGAATCCAGAAAAATATATATATAACAGCATCCATAAAAATCAGTTTCCAGTATTGATAATAATCAGAAAAGTTTCTTGAGCAGCAAATCAGCATATTAGAATGATTTCGGAAGGATCATGTGACACTGAAAACTGGAGTAATGATGCTGAAAATTCAGCTGAACGTACAATAAAACTGAACAGTGATCGGTGGCTGTTCCATAATTCTTGTGTACTATATTCTAAGTAATCTGAAGCCATATGATGCTCAACAATATGGTGACAAAATGTGCGTTTTTGGGTCCAAAATGCATAATACTATGGTCTATAACTGAATCATTGAGACTCACTGACGGTTTTACCATCATCTGTCATAAGCTTTAGATTAAACTACACAAATGTATACAGTTTTGGTTCAGTCTGTCCATGTATGTGTTGATGTAATGTATAAAGGAACTGTATATGTGTTTTACAGCTGGACCCTGACAGCATGTTTAAGAAGTGGAAGAAAGTCACTTGTTCATTGGGCCAAGTTGATGTAACCTTGTCAATCAAGTACGTGCCCCACCCTCTCGAGCCCCCTAGCACCGCCCCTCTCGTACAGGAACCAGTGTTCTGCGTGCCGATTGGACAAGTGGCAATGTGAGTTTACAATCCAAATCATTATGACAGATCACAACACTTTACAATCCAAATATTTAGGAAACATGCTGAGTTAGATACTTGTTTGTCAGAAAAACAGTGCTACAGCCAGTTATTTTACTTTGAAATGTGTTCCGTGTTGAAATGTTTTTGTTTTGGTCTGTGTGGATTCGTCCACTGCCAATTTACCCAATAGTGTTTTGACACCCCAGGTTGCCAGTTGGCATCCGAAAGCACACACTTTCTTAATAAGTAATATATAAGTATAATTAATTAAGTAAGTAATTACTCACGATTTGACTTTTCTAACTTTAGCTAGTGTGTAATGTTGCTGTTTGAGCATAAACAACATCTGAAAAGTTACAACGTTCAAAGTTTCAAGCAAAGGGAGATATTTGCTTTTAAAGAAATCAATTTCTAAGGACTACAGAAAACGGCCGCAAGGGACTACTACACATTCCTCCAGGGTCTCTGACATCACCAGCCCCAATATTTACATAAACCCCTCCTCCGAGAATATTAAATAAGGGGGGGGGGGGGGCATTTTGTATCGCCGCGGGGAATAGTTGTTGTGGTATAGTTAGTAGGCTGGAGTGTTGTTGCCAATGCCGACGAAACGCTGTTATTTTCATCCGGATTGCAGATCCACTTTGTTCAGCCTTCCTAGGGACGGGGGTGCGTTGCAGTGCGTTTAACATACAACATGTCATATGCATATGTGTATGAGACAGAGGGGAACAGGTCGCATTTGCAGCAGATAAATGCTGCCCATCATAAATCAAAGCACGAGACAGACAGGGGTCGGAGGAGAAGACCGGAAAATGTGACATAATGGACAATATTCGTCTGTATTTGCAATACACAAGCCGCGGTTCAGCTGCGCGAGACAAACACTGCCAGTGTGAGACAGGCGTGTGCCTCCCGCGGCACATTTCATGGAGGAAAGCTTCCACAATCTTCACGAGTTCAATGCAGGATTCTTACAACGGCTTGTCCTGAAAGATGGATTTAAAAACAGAAGCTGTTTACGGCCACAACCTGTAAGTATGATTTATTTTTCGTCGATGTGTTTTCCTGTAATAGTTTGTGTTGTTAATTGTACGTTGTAGCAAGGAAGTACACAGATGACAACGTTCATTTCGCTCTGCAAATCAGTTTGTTAAATGCTCATTCATACTTAACGTTTTCCGACAAACACCTAACGTTACAAACTTTTTAAAATCTCAACAGCGAACTTGGCATTAGTGTAAATTATTCTTTGATTAGAGCTTTTATGTATTGTTTATCTACAGGCATGCTAAACATGGTTCTGTGTTTGATTTGGCTACTAGTAAAGCCAATGTTTAGTGTTCGTTTTGGGTTAATAGTTCTTGCGACAGATATTTGGCTATAATCGTTCTAAAAATACAAAAGTAACAGTGCCATTCAGTAGCGATCACTATAGATCCGCAGTCTTTACTCTTGAGGACTGAACAGGTTCTGCTCGATCATCTTCACTAAAATTGTCTGGGTCTGATTCGGCTCAAATTGGTATGGTTTTATTGACGCCATGGTTTCTAATACAACCCAAAGCACAGTCTACCGGTAAAGGTAAGGGGCGTGACGTTTCCGACAAACGTGCACTAGGCGGTTAGCGCATCACAACACACTGGGCCAGCTAACCAATCTGAGCCCATTGCGTATTTTTGAGGGACTGGCTTCATACAACCCGGAAACCATCAGACCGTTTTTACAAGGAGGTAAAATATATGAAAAATAATGCAATTTTTAAAAAACGAAGCATGAACACGTTACAGTGCACCCCACAAACACAATCAAGCCTTCGAAAGAAGTGTTTTACCACCCCTTTAATGTCATCCAGACGTACTACATTCGCCATGTTGTCTTTATCATGTGACCTACGGCGTCAGTTGCGTCGCTTCACTGCCAGTCACAAATCCTCTCTCGTGGCCTCATGGGATAGTAAAGTGTCCATCATTTGCACACTTCAGACTCAATGGAAGCAGGCCCGGTTCTACGGGCTAAGCACCCTCAAACGCAAGCAAAAGCAGTTGACACTGTAATATTATTGGCGAAACAGATTTGGCAGATTTGCAAATTTGTGTCCGAGCTCTGGAGAGCGTCAAATGTGATCTATTTACAATGTGTTTTTGCAGCGGTGAGTAATGTAGCCAATCACAGATATAGTTGGTGATCTCTCGAACGCGTTTTTAGGCTATTCAGTGCTGAGTTAATGAAGGCTCGTGAAACCTCTCATTAACAAAGTAAAGACACAATGTAAGTAAGAGATGTATTGTTGACAACTTCATTTTTATATTTGTGAGATCACGATGAACTGACAAAGCAACAGCATTTTAGTGATGGTAGCGATCTTGGCTCGCTTTCGAGACTACAGTCTATAACATTCATTGAATAAAACTATTGTTGCTAAGAGGGCCGGCGGCCAATTGTATGCTGCAAAGTTTCAGAATTGACATCTAAATATAAATGCCACTCTGCACGAGAAATAAATATCAGAAATATCCTCCTGAGATCCAGAATAGAGGTTTTGCCTCTGTAGAGGACATTATATTTTAGGATATAATGTTATAACAGGATACGCAGTTTTAAGTCTGGATATTCTTATGAAAATATTATTACACGTCTTTTTACATTTACATATTGTCCCAAAATACATTAATATGCAAATTAGATACAGTGTATAGATGCATTGCCTAGAATGGGAATGGCATTTATGGCCATGTTTACACACACATATTGCATAAAGTAAAATGGTACATCAAATTATTCTGTATCTTTCATAACATTGAGAATCATCTTTGGATAAAAAAAAAACTTGAAGCATAAAAATTGATTGGTGAATGAAAAACAAATACCATTGTTTGTCTATTCATGTCTTTTAATTTTCTCAATAAATGGGTTCTGGTGGATATAGCATATAACATAGGAATTTTAAAAAAATCCAAACAATGTAATGACCGGGAATAAAAATCTATATTCAAAAAACCTTTTTTTTCTGGTTCTCAGGAAGATGACATGTTAAAATACTAGTAACGCACTAGAGTAAAAGCAGACTAATAGATTAATAGACAATGTGTAGCATAATATTTTTGAAATTCCTATTATTGGTAAAAATGATGACTTAAATAATCACAAATTTTTCACTGTACACTGCTTTGGTGGAGTCGTTGCTTATCCTATCTGCACTTTACTATCTAGCACCCTCAGTGATTTTATTCTGGAACCGAGACTGAATGGAAAAAGTAGGTCATCCGGGTACTTTTTGCCTCTTTTGTGAGTACTGTGAATTCGGACATGCCTCTTTTGTCACTGTTGTACTGATTTTCTCCTACTATATACAGTAAAAGGGAAGTATGCGATTTCAGATGCAACCAGGGTATTGTTGCCATGGAAGCCAGCAAAAGAACTGGGTCAAATATCACAAATTATACCCGACTAAAGAGCCTCACCTTCCACTGTCATTTGCACTCGTTTCTGTTCCGCGTTCTCAATCTGGCAACCCACGTGAGTGTAGAGTCGTAGGAGGAAAGGGGCTGGGAAACACACCTCTCTGATATTTTGGTTTTGGACTGCAGTACCCATTTCAACCACTAGCTGTCAATATTACATACTGCACCTTTAAGCCACACTTAAAACTGTATGAATGCCTTTGCATTAGATATCAAAGCAAAATAGCAAAAATATTGAAGCAAAATATCATTAATGTATTTTAATTTTTAACACTTTTAAAGCTAAACGTTTAAATATATATATATTTAAAATCTTAATATGTACTCTTCTGTGTACATATAAAGTAAGGTGTGTTTTTGTGTTTTGTTTTGTTTTTGAAACAAAGTCTCTTGTGCTCACCAAGGCTGCGTTTATCTGATCAAAAATACAGTAAAAACATTAAAATAATATTAGATTTTTTTAAATATTACAAGTTTTGTATTTTAATATATTTTATAATGTAATGTATTCCTCTGATGGCAAAGCTGGATTTTCAGCAGCAATTACTTCAGCAACATAAGTTGTGATATATTTTTTAGGATTCTTAGATTAAGTTCAAAAGAACTGCATTTTCTGTCTTTACTCTCACTTTTGATCAAATAAAAGTATTCATTTCCTTTGAAAACAATACAAAAATCTCACTGTCCCTAAACTTTTGAATGGTAGTGTACATAGATATAGTAGAATGAAATATAGTAATGAAACATTAATGGAACATCCATAATTTTAATATTCCATAATATTTTAAGCTAATATTTCGTTTTTTAATTTAATGATATTCATGTGCACGTTTGTATTCTGCTTTTTAAGACATGTAGAAATAGAGCTGTTTTGTCAGCAAAAAATCGTTGAAGAAGCGATTAAAGAAGCGTTTAAAGGCTTAATTGTGTCTGTCTTTGTGTGTTTACAGGCAAGAGAGTGTGCTGGTTCCTCACATTGTCCGGTCCTGTGTGGAGGAGGTTGAGAGGAGGGGCCTGGATGAAGAGGGCATCTACAGAATCTCAGGAGCCACTCGCGAGATACAAGCACTTAAACATGCATTCAACACTAGTGAGTCTGTGTGTGTGTGTGTGTGTGTGGGTTAGTGGGGTGCACAGCTATGGCATATGACACAGCGCTGCCCACAACGCTATTGCTCCCACATAACAGCTTACTTTTATCAGTTCTTTTGTCTTTGGGTGGTTATATTTCTCACAGATCTCTGCTCGTTCTGAATCAGATACAGATAAAGTAAAGCAATAAAGATTACATTTACATGAATGCATTAGTGAGAGAGCACTTGCGTGTGAATTAATTCTACCTGGTAGCATCTCTACTAACAATGAAGCTGTGGGTTTTAGTTACTAAGAAATATATGCTAGAACTTTTCAGTTTCACTATTCACAGAACAGTGTTAATAATGCATTTCTGCGCTATTGAAGGTTTCTGTATGCGTGATCTGCGCGCTACTGTCTGTATGTGTGCGTTACAATGCAGCAGCGCATTCGTTTAGAACGGCGATTTACTTACGTTTACAAAAAAATAATTATTTATTTATTTATTGTTCTTGTGTGTTGTTGTTCTTGTTGTGTGTTGTTTTTGTTGATTGTATTACTGCTGGCTTTGAAACAAATTGCCCCTTGGGGATAATAAATTTGACCTAACCTAACAAATACGCTGTTAAAACCGTGCATTCACTCGATCAGTTTTGAGCATCCAGATGGTATAGTCAAACATATCTTGCGAAGCGCTCTCGGAGTATGCATTTATTTGTCATTTTGACTGTTGGAAACTGAGTGTAAAAGTGGACTAAAAAGATTTATTATCCTGTTGCGCCCTCTATAGGCCATGATCAGTGACTAGTCGACATCTAGCCTCAAGCCTTGTTTATACTCAATGCGTCACACAAGCGTCAAAAATGACGTCATCGCGGAGTGGGCGGTATTGCACGAGACCCCATTTCACGTGGTGGTGTGCAGCGCATTTTTTTTTACTTTTCACGCGGTTCTAGGCGAATCTAGCCGAGCACGTCTCATCACACCAGCACCCAGTTTCAAATCAGTTGCTTATATTTACAAAATGCTACAAAAGCATAAATAAGCCCTTTTATTGAAAATAAAGATCCATGTTTAATAAAAAAAAAAAATGTTAACGAAACTAAATGTTTAGTGAAATTAGGAAATATTTAAGAGATCGTTGATTTAGTTGTATACACGTGTGCATACATTTTGTTCTCATGTCAAGTAATAATATCAGGGTTTACTGGGTTTTACAGGATTCTTTTATAGTAGTTTTATAGTGAAGTGTACTAAAATAAATATCGTCACCTGTGTATATTAGTCTCCTTCTTCTCACCTGTTTCCTGATGGTTATAGAACAATTACTCCAAGTCGCCCTCTGTCGTTTCAAAGAATTGTACAACGGCGAGAGTGTCAAGTATAAACACCCCGTCCTTTTGGGGAGGAGCGCGCGCAGTCAGCGGAGGCTCGTGCTGCGGAGACAGGCGAAAGTATAAACAAGGCTTCAAGGCCGTTGCCTGAACGTCTGATGCATATGGCACACTTTTCAGGAAACACTTCAGGAGTTTCGAAGTCATCATCTGATTGGTTGAATTTTACAGGATGTCCGTGAGACGTGTGTGTTGCGTTCTTCAACGGTCCGCCTGGAAACCAATGGCGTGACGCCAAACCCCCTCGTGGAAGAAGAACACCGTCGTGTTTACAGCTGTGACAATGAGCGCATACCAGGCTCAACACTGGATTTTCAGAAGTATGTGAAGTTCGCGGCTCCATTGTTGCAGTAAACTTGCACAATGCTCTTGAATGAAGCACTTATTGATGCACGCCGGTCTGTTATTGCAGGGACATCGACTTTACATTTTCACGCCCCTAAACCTGACGTGGAGCAAAACAAACTGTGATTGGTTGCGTCACGTCAGTCAAATGAAAACTGCCTTCTGCCGTCAGTATGACTACGTGAGACTAGTTGCCGTCAAGCTTAAAGCATCATGGCAGAGCATTAAAGTCTGTGTGTGTGTGTGTGTGTGTGTGTGTGTGTGTGTGTGTGTGTGTGTGTGTGTGTGTGTGTGTGTGTGTGTGTGTGTGTGTGTGTGTGTGTGTGTGTGTGTGTGTGTGTCAAACTGTCCACAGATTTTCACAGTACTTATCACTAAAGTGTGCATCTCTCTCTCTGTCTCTCTGTAGACTACCGTGAGGCTGTGAGTAAACTGAGGAGTGTAGATGTGAATGCCGTATCAGGCACTCTGAAACTGTACTTTAGAGAACTTCCTTTACCACTTATTCCTGCCGAGCAATTCAAGGAGCTCTCAGATGCACTGGGTAAGTGAACACAAAATTGCCATGGTCAACAATTGCATGTGCAACTTGAGAACAGTATACATGATGATAATGAAGCAGTTGGAATGACAATATCTCTCTCTCTCCCTCTGGCAGACATTGCTGATCCATATCTCAGGGCAGACAGCATGCTGACTCTGCTGCAGGCTCTACCAGATGTTAACCGCAACACTCTCCTCTTCCTCTTACATCACCTGAGACGGTACATAACATCCTTTGAACTCGTAACACTCGAGTCAAAACACTGATTTATTGTCACCCCAGACTGCCCGGAGATCACACTTGCCATTGATGGATCGTGGATGTAAATAAGAAGAATGATTTTCTTTCTCTCCCTCTCATGCCTCTCATATCTCTCTCTCTCTCTTTTGTGTTCCTCAGTGTTGCAGAGAGGAAGGAAGAGAATAAAATGTCTCTGAGTAATTTGGCCACAGTGTTTGGCCCCAGCCTCTTGCGCCCCCCAGTGGCTCGTGTCGACATATCTCAAGAAGTGGAGGTTCAGGTGAGCTATTATTGCTTCTGCATTACAAAAGAAATGTTTGATGTGTCCAGTGTAGTATTGTGGTGTTATAAGTTTCTTTGAAGCCTGACCGTTGACGCACACACATCCATTTTTTTTACTCTTTCTGATCCTCTGGGGTTTATTTTAGAAGAAGTGAAACAGCACATTTCTACACTAGCGTATTGTCCCTACAATGGATTATGAAATGGGGAAAGAAAAGTCCCCTTTCTGTGTTTAAAAAAAAAACTATTACACAATTTTTAGGTTTAATGGCCTATTTATCTTAATAAGCAACCGATTATAGTTATATTAAAATCTAGTAAATTAATGAATTTTTAATCTTCTTTACAATAATAGTTTTGTACAATAATACAGTAAAAAGGATATTTCATTCTAGCTTTTTTTGCCTGCACAATTTAGAGGAAAAAATCTAATTGCAAAATAAAAATAAAAAAATCATTTTATATACAGGTGCTGTTCATATAATTAGAATATCATCAAAAGTTGATATTATATTCATTCATTATACACAGACTGATACATTTCAAACGTTTATTTATTTTAATTTTGATGATTATAACAGACAATAAGGAAAATCCCAAATTCAGTATCTCAGAAAATTAGAATATTGTGAAAAGGTTCAATATTGAAGACACCTGGTGCCACACTCTAATCAGCTAATTAACTCAAAACACCTGCAAAGGCCTTTAAATGGTCTCTCAGTCTAGTTCTGTAGGCTACACAATCATGGGGAAGACTGCTGACTTGACAGTTGTCCAAAAGACGACAATTGACACCTTGCACAAGGAGGGCAAGACACAAAAGGTCATTGCAAAAAAGGCTGGCTGTTCACAGAGCTCTGTGTTCAAGCACATTAATAGAGAGGCCAAGGGAAGGAAAAGATGTGGTAGAAAAAAGTGTACAAGCAATAGGGATAACCGTACCCTGGAGAGGATTGTGAAACAAAACCCATTCAAAAATGTGGGGGAGATTCACAAAGAGTGGACTTCAGCTGTCGCATTCCTTGTGTCAAGCCACTCTTGAACAACAGACAGCGTCTGAAGCGTCTCGCCTGTGCTAAAGACAAAAAGGAAAAAAAGGGATCCAAAGTTATGTTCTCTGATGAAAGTAAATGTTGCATTTCCATTGGAAATCAGGGTCCCAGAGTCTGGAGGAAGAGAGGAGAGGCACACAATCCACGTTGCTTGAGGTCCAGTGTAAAGTTTCCACAGTCAGTGATGGTTTGGGGTGCCATGTCATCTGCTGGTGTTGGTCCACTGTGTTTTCTGAGGTCCAAGGTCAACGCAGCCGTATACCAGGAAGTTTTAGAGCACTTCATGCTTCCTGCTGCTGACCAACTTTATGGAGATGCAGATTTCATTTTCCAACAGGACTTGGCACCTGCAAACAGTGCCAAAGCAACCAGTACCTGGTTTAAGGACCATGATATCCCTGTTCTTAATTGGCCAGCAAACTCGCCTGACCTTAACTCCATAGAAAATCTATGGGGTATTGTGAAGAGGAAGATGCGATATGCCAGACCCAACAATGCAGAACACTTGAGCAGTGCCACAGACTGATCGACTCCATGCCACGCCGCATTGCTGCAGTAATTCAGGCAAAAGGAGCCCCAACTAAGTATTGAGTGCTGTGCATGCTCATACTTTTCATGTTCATACTTTTCAGTTGGCCAAGATTTCTAAAAATCCTTTCTTTGTATTGGTCTTAAGTAATTTTCTAATTTTATGAGATGCTGAATTTGGGATTTTCCTTAGTTGTCAGTTATAATCATCAAAATTAAAAGAAATAAACATTTAAAATATATCAGTCTGTGTGTAATGAATGAATATAATATACAAGTTTCACTTTTTGAATGGAATTAGTGAAATAAATCAACTTTTTGATGATATTCTAATTATATGACCAGCACCTGTATATTTTACTATAATAATAATAATTATTATTATGATTCTTATTGTCACTAAATCAAATATGAATCTAAATAAAATAAAAAATATATTATCTAAGATTTTTTATTTTACTGTAAAATTACAATACAAATATTTATAGCCTGATTTCTTCATATTTAAACATTAAATCATCAAGCTTTTATTTAGCTGGAAAACCACAGGGAGCCCTTTAAGCTTCTCTTTTGTTGACCACATCTAGTTTGTAAGCACTTCTCATTACATTCACTCCAAAACATGCAGTTCATATATCATCTAATTAAATCGCACATGTGCTGATTTGAAAACTTCACTAAGCCATATCCTGATTTTGTTTCTATTTTGATTAACCGTGCATCCCTGCTCATAACTGTTATTCGGATATTTGAGGAAGAGAATACGATAGGCGGGCATCGACAGAGTAATGAGCCAACTCTATCCCTGTGTCCTCTTACATGATTTTTCACATCTACACATTGTGTGTTTTTGTTTTTCTGGTCACAGGTTCAGGTGATTTTTCTCTATCTGCAGTGTCCGAACCTCCCAGAAGCTCTTCTCACAAAACATCTGGACATTGATGAGCTAGAGACATGAGCCTTCAACAACCAGACTTCTGTATGTCTGCGTATCCATGGTCGTCTGTACATTTGTAGAAAAAAAAGAAAGAAAGAAAAAAAACATGCTTTATTTTACAGATGTTTGATATTTTATTTTAAGCTTTTTAATGTCATTAAAAAAATGGTATGACCACAAGTTGACCTTGTTTTAATGTTTCAGTACTAAAGTGCTGTCACATTTTCCATTAATCTGCTAAATTTCACAGGCAAAATCCAGGCATTGCAATAGAAATCTGCACGATTGAGATACAGGTTTGACTCCCATTGCATGTTCAGACAGAACGTATTCGAGACGCTTCTGTAAGTTGCTGTTTGAGTTGGGCATTTCGGGACTCACACCTCAAAGGCCCTGTTTACACCTGGTATTAAGATGACGACACTAAATACAAGTGGACGACACTAAATACAGGTGTGAACAGGGTCTAAAACGTTCTGAACTTGTCCTCTTTTGACCAGAGGAAGTCGAAAATGCATTAGACCGGTTTGCTGTCGTAGTGTGAGCGGTCATGTAGTTGAATCCGTTCGAACCATGTCCATAGCCAGCTATTAGGTATTTTCCCGAGGTGTATATAATAAATGTTGTGAAATAATTACTTTATTGCTGCAAGGATATTGCACAGCACCAAGCGTGAATTTGCAGCGCGAGTCACTTCTGTAAACGGTGCGAGATGTAAGTAGCTAAACTGAACATTTTGTATTTAATGAAAACAAATGTAAAGCAACTGGCAAAAATAATCAGGCAAACTAAATAAAATTTTATAATTTTGCCATTTTGAATTCAAAAGGGCTTATGATTTAAGTCAATTATTAACTGTCAATATGATGGGACAAGAAACATAAACAAAGCCGATTTCATCAGATTAGGCATTAGATAATAAATGTGTACATATTGTGAATTAATTTAAACTTATTTACCTAGCGTTTGTAGCCTTCAGTAAATTAACTTGCTTAATAAAACATATAGGCTAAATATCAGTTGACCCTATGTACTGTATGCTTTCTTTACTGACACAGACGGAAAATGAAAAGACTATCAGTCAGAGCTCAGCTTTAGGAAGGGAAGAGACAGGGCAAGATAAGGAGAGAGAAAAAGCGTGAAAAAGTGATGGAAATGAGGAGAGAGCAGGCATGATAAATAATCTACTGCCCAACATGGCATTTTTCATTTTTTTGGCCTTCAAACGTCTTAAAATGCGCATATGTATATCAGAGAAATCTAAATTTTCTCGGGGGAGCACTCATTTTAAAACCCTGCCTTCGGCCCTGGATCAAACAGCCATAAAAGACGCCTACTCTCCGCTACTGACCCGACGCGTAAACATTATGGGAAGCGCTAGCCAGACGGGATTAAAACTTTGTCGGCTGAAGACTCAAGTTTGGTTTGAAGATGATAAACGTCCCAAGCGCAATGTTCTCTCACCATTCCTGATTTCTAACATTCACAGCGTGATCATGAGGCTGTCAGGTCAGAGACGAAAGCTGCTGCTCTCCGTATGTTTTCCATCGTCTCCGGTCGTGATCATATGTAAATTGTGTGAGCTTATTTTGTCCATTAGATCGAAAGATCTGAAAAAGCCCATACATTTACCCGCCCATAGACCCTCGACTCGAAGAAATCAGGACAGAAGTGGTTGAAAGTGGACAAAAGAGACGGATTAAAACACCAGGTGTAAACAGGAATGTGTCTCCCTCATCCACTTGTGATCCGATCGACTAAAACGCATCTTAAAGGGTTAGTTCACCCAAAATTGAAAATAAAGTCAGTAATTACTCACCCTCATGTTGTTCCAACCATGTAAGACCTTCGTTCATCTTCGGAACATAATTTAGTATATTTTTGATGAAATCTGAGAGCTGTCTCACTCCTCCATAGGCTTTCAGAGGGACTGAAACTTGATCGCCACGACGCATGCGCGAAAACTGAGATTAGTAGTAGTAGAAGAAGAACGCCGTTTTCGCGCAGGCGTCGTGGCGTCAGAGGCTCAAATTGAACAACAATAATAGTGGGATAAAGTCGTTATTTTTGTTGTTTTTCTGCTCAAAAAGTATTTTTCGTCGCATGATAGACTTAATACAGAGCCACTGTAGTCATTTGGACTCCTTAAATGACGTTTTTACTTACTATTCTGGGCCATCAAGTTTCAGTCCCTCTGAAAGCCTATGGAGGAGTGAGACAGCTCTCAGATTTCATCAAAAATATACTAAATTATGTTCCGAAGATGAACGAAGGTCTTACATGGTTGGAACAACATGAGGGTGAGTAATTACTGACTTTATTTTCAATTTTGGGTGAACTAACCCTTTAATACCAGGTGTTAAGTAAATGCGGTTGTCAATCCCAAAAATTGACAAAGTGAACATAGTCAATTTGAGCTATAAGCTATTGACCCTTTTGCCCTCAATATTTAGCTAATGTGACTTCATCTTTACCGGTGAGATTGTGGACGCTTTTAGAAGTATAACTGACTAACTAGTTACTCTTAGTGAGCGAGTGTCCTTTAATCCGGGACATTAATGTATTCTTGTTGTATGTAAAGACCTCGACTGACTAGGACCTCATAGAAACAGAGACTCTGGGTGGGCCAAGAGGGTAATAGGGGGAGAAAGGTGAAGTGAGACACTTGTAATATCCTACCACAGATGGCCAATTCTCACACACTCACTTGTGGGGGTCACTAATAACTCTGCCGCTCTCCCCACCCCCTCATTCCCACCTCCGTGCAAATCAATCCGCTACGGTTCAGCTTCAACAAGACCAAGTTCACCATGACATGCACCAGCACTTCAAAGAGATCCATGCCTCCTAACCTCTCCCCCACGGTCGCTGGGTGTTGCTTTTCACCTCAGCTTATGCCCCACCTGGCCGGGGTGAGATTCGCTCTCCCTCCCTCAGCCTGATTTTGACTTTGATCCATAATCCAAACTCGGAAAAGTGCTCCCGTTCCCAGCGTTCCAGTCAGGAAAAGTGCAGGGATCTCAGATGTGTGCTGTAACGCCATCCAGACATGCCCCGGTTACAACGTATAGCATCAAATGAGTTATGAAAAAAAAATCAGTGCTCCCACGCCAAGACGGCCACCAATAAAACAGGTTCCTGCGGTTAAGAGCTAACACAGACGGGACGATCAGAAAAGATCTTGCTATTAGAATACAAAGGAGTGAATGATGGATTGAACGGGAAAAGCACAATGAAAGACGGACATTATTAGCAACGGCTGTACCTCTCTAGGGGGTCGGACTGAAACTTAGATTTGAGGGCATAGTTTGAAATGTACATCAGATGCTAACAGACAAAATAGCCACATGAAATATGATCAGATCCCGTTAGTGCAGGGGTTTTCAATCATCTTGATGCCAAGGACCCCTAAATATGATAATCCCCTTGCAAGGACCTTCCTAAAATATAAAATCAGCTGTATATATTCACGTATTATATATAGAGCAGTTCTATATATTCATGACACTTTTGCACTGTGTGAAAGATTGTAAACACAACATGTTTTTATTCAGCTTTTATATTGTCATTAGGTGTTTCCTTCCACCTATTTATATGTGCATTTTGGGATATCGCATAAAAAACGTTAATAAATAAGTTTAAATTGAGGTGGATAATTTTTTTATCTGATAAAAAGTAAGGATGCACGATATTGAATTTTTGCCGATATTTTATACCTATATATGTTTATTGTTCCCTTTGTTTGGAAACCACCATTATGAGCAAAAACGTTTCTTTTTTTTCATTCTGGTTTTAGATTTCTGAGGTCTCCTTACTAAAATGATGCTTGTTAAAGATAAATCAATGTTAAGAAAGTTCTTTTTAATAATAAGAGTATATTAAAAGCTCTGAAAATAACAATCATAAAGTCAGCAATTTTTCACCCCCGACAGATGCAGTTGTAACATAAATATTTTATTTTTGTTTGTGCACATGTAGTGGGGGTGGCATGGCATCAGTTGATGCTGTCTTTGGCTTCAAATAAAAAAAAGGTACAATTATTTTAGAGCTCCTTAGGTTATTTTTCATCATCCATCTCATAAAATTACATTACAGATTAATAAACTGTATATAAAAGTATTTAATTTACAAGTGGCATGCTTGTAATTTATGACATCATTACTGCTTTATTTATTCAGAAAAATAAGTAACTTCAGTTTATTTGTGTATTCTACTTTTCATTTTATTACTGTAACAACAGCGCCCCCACTAAATATAACGGTCTAGGGTCGGACACTAGGACCTGGAGGAGCTTCTGCTGGCTGCACGCGCTAAATGTTGACGGTCACGTCCTTCTGTACACACTTTCACAAATTCAAGGCAGCATTTAAAAACTGTGAATATAAATCACCATACATGCAATGTATTTGCTTGTTGACATACAAGTTCACTTCAAGAATGACCACACTGCTGACATGATTGCCACGTGAGTAATTGTAGGCGCATATCAACACGTTATCATATCGGCATAATTTTTTCATATCAATTTTTATATTTTAAGCGTTTATCGGCCGATTCCGATGTCGTACCGATAATATTGTGCATCCCTAATAAAAAGACACGCACATGAACTACAATGGAAACACATTTACCGAATAAAACCCCTCAATTTTTTTTAAATCCCTCGATCCCTAACAAAACTCACTTGACTTTGCCTCAACAGTGGATGTGATTGGATGACTGGTCTAACCAGCAGACCAATCAGTCAATCATAATGTTAGGTTTATTATTTGTCCATTTCTGTTTGTGTATAAGGTATTTTCCATACATAATTATTTAGTTAAAGCTACACTGTGTAACTTTTTTAGTTTATTCTTAGCTAAAAACACTTAGTTCTTTCAAAAATATATGTCCTCATTATTAATGTATATTTACTTCTTTCAAGTAATAAAGTATTCTCGTAAGTTTATAATATGCCATTGAAAATACATACGGGTAAGGGGTTCGAATGGGGGTCGCCATGTTGCCCCTCCATCTTGAAAGTACATTAGCCAAAGAGGGACATACCCGTAAATTCAAGCTTCGCCTTTCGCGTTTTAACACTCGATGGCACCGTGTCGAATGTGAAGAGGGGGATTGCTGGATTGAACTGGAAGCCATGTTAATCTTGGACTAAATCGGCCACCGTAGGAGTTAAAACGAAATCGGAATTGGGAGGAACAGAATATTTACTGGATGGTCATATACCTTTTCACCGCTAGATAGGGGAAAATATCACACAGTGTAGCTTTAACCATCAAATTTAGCTCCAAACTCGTATTTTTGTGTAACAAAAATATATTTTTACCATATAGTCGTATCTTTAATTTTGTGAATTTTAATATCAAATATTCAACATCAATCCAAAACAATTGGGAAAATACACATTCAAAGAATAAGTGTTTTATGGATTCTTCTTCTGTGTTACAAAAGATGCACGGTTGTCTCCATGTCTCTAAAACATCTTGAGACTACTTCTTTCACTAGATAAATAAAATGAATAACCTTATATGTAATTTCTTTAATTTTATTGGTGAGACAGTATTTACTGGGTAAACTCCAGACCTCTTGCCAGTCAATCTGATTATACATTGAGTTCTAAAAAGTACATTATTTTGGCAATAATGTAGTTCTACATAATTCTTTAATATAAAAGTTATAAAAAAAAATGTATCACACCATTAATACTTAACTGATTAGTACTATATACGGGGATAGACTCAGAAGATACATTGCTTGAAAAAAGTTGAATAAGGCCACTAGGAATGGCATCAAATATTACTGCAAACTCTTTAGCAGTTACAGGGATATTATAATAATGAAGGAATTCACAGTAATTAAACAGATGTCCATTACTCTTAAATAACTGTCTGACCAAAATTATACCATTATTGTGATGTTGGTTTGATCATTCAGAAATGCCTGAGTCAAAGTCTGTCATCAGAATGATTTGGTTTAATTCCCTCCCAGAAGCGTCTCACATGATTGTTCACAAACACCAGCATCCGAACAGAAGATAACATGACAGCGTTTATAGGCCTTTATCACAGTTCACGTGTCCTCGCATCTGGCACGGATTAGTAGGGTAAACGAATGCTGTGCTATGAAATACGTCCGCTTGTTATCCAGTTATTGATACAGGCGGCAGAGGAAGTTTTTTACGATACTTTTTGAAGCTTCCGCTTTTCGAATGCAGAAGTGTGATAAAGGCCTATTGCGTTTCTTCTGCATGCTCTGAGATGCAAGTCATTATGATGGAGGAAAAAAGAGCCACAGGCTGTGTTTGAAACCTACCCCCCATACCCTCATTCACTGTTCCCTACATCACTCAACTAATATAGTCCACTTGAAGGAGTGAATGAAAATGAGTGAAGCGAATTTGGACACTGAGTGCATCAGAAGGGCTGCCACTTTTGCATAGTTTGTGCTTGCGGTTTAATAATCATTTTAAACTTATCAACCTGGCAGCTCCTAGCCTGACATCGTCATACTGAATTCTAGTCAGAATATGAGTCTGATACTGCTCCGTTGGGCTGTGATTATGGGGCGTGTTTCAACCAAACCAGGAAAGACCTCAATTGGATAGACCTACAACCAATCAGAGCAACGGAGCGACGCATAACGTTAGTTGTCAAATGTCAACAGAACTCAACTGCACTGTGTTGCCAAGTCCGCGGGTTAAAGCGACCCCAATTATGTGATATACAGACCCAGGAATGCAAATTTTAGCAGGCAGTCCAGCCAAAATAACACATATTTTACCCCCCAAATGCCTAAAATGTTGTGGGCGGGGCTAAGTTCGGCTGGCATCCAGGCTAGGCAGCTCCAGTAGTAATGAAAAGATTTATCTTGAATAAACCATAATTAAACAATCTAATAATCAGTTAAAAAGGAGTTTATACCTGTATTATGTTACACTGTATCCACATTGGACCAGCAGTTTGGAAAATGGAGGGATGGATGGATGATTCAGATACGGACCTCCTCTTCTGGTCAGATGTGGCTCTTACGGTGCATTATGGGATTTCTCTAGCCGTTATTGCGGTGCATTATGGGATTGAATGATCGCTCTCGATAACATCCACTGTGGTTTCGGACACCACTACAAATTACAGTCCCCTCAAATAGTGGCCTATTTATGGGTATAGGGGGCAATTTCGGACACAGCCACCATTTCTTCCCCAATTTCAGCAACTTCCATTTTTATAACAGATTTTTTGCACCAATTTCCCAGGAAGTGACTATTTTGCTCTCTTGAACACATGGGGTGGAAACACTTTATTCGCAAATGTTTTATGCGATATTCCTATTTTGCGAAATAGGAATCGAAAAACTTTACTGAAAAGTTTCTGTTGCAATGAAGGAGAGACACGCAGACAAAATTTTGGAATATGTAGTGGTATTTTTTTAGTAATATTATTGGAGTAGAAATATATTAAATATGTCATGATCAACTTTACACCGATTTTTCCATTTGCAGAAAAATTTGAAATTAACCCAAGCTTTCCCACTTGCACATGTGGGAAAGGCAAGATCCGCTTGTAACATTTCTGAAAGGCAGGTGTTTGCATTCTTTTTTAGTAACCAATCAGTCAGCCTAATCAAGCTTAACCGAGGTTTGGAAGGTCGAAGGTCATTTTGATTTTGGCAAACCCACCTAGCACAACATCCTGATGACATGCAGATGCGGATCCACTATAAACCTAAAGGTAATTCCATCGACTGAGCTGCTGTTGGATGTGTGTTTTTTACACATTATGTAGCTTATGTGTGTTCTGTTGAGGTTCATCAGTTTGGTACAGTGAACCAATATACATGTACCACAGATGGCACCAGTTTTATTAGAGCCAACGGCGAGCAGGAATCTTGTTGCCATGGACGCAATGTGTTCGTATGAGAAGCATGCATGCAAGGGATCAACTGGATTGACCTCCTCACTCTCGGGTTAACAGAAGCCGCGTGTGTATCTGGTTCCCTGTACCCGTCTAGGCGTATGTGTGCGTGATTCTGGACAAGAGTGTGTTAGCAACATGTTCGGGAAGGCTTATTAAACAGTGAGGTTCAATCTGCGGTATCATTACTCACACTGTGAGAAAGAACAGAAGAAAGAGAGCGAGCGTGAGTGAGTGAGTGCGGTGGAGCTTGTTGAACTTTGCCTCTGTAATGTACTGTAGGCCTCATGTCTCGTAAAAATTCCTCTTGCCAGCCAGTAAACACACGGGATCCAGAACTTGCCGTTTATTCCACATGCTTTTCTGTATTTTCTACAATACATGTTGACGGCATAGTACAATAATGTTGATTTCCTCAGAATAAATAAATGAATCATATTTACTCTCCATCATTTTTCTTCAAAGACAAGTTTTGATAGTCCCTATTGTGATGGATGTAAAAGAGAAAAACAGTGTGGGATTTGGTCTTATATTCCATTAGGAATTGTTTAAAAAAATATAAAGCCTATAATTGTATAAAACCACATTCTGTGAACTTGTATTTGTTAAAGCCATGTTGCTACAATGGGATATAACTTTACACAGAAAATATTACGCAATTTTAAACACTACAATCATGGCAACACGCGTTTTGTTTGTCTTGCTGGCGGCCTACTTCCTTCTGAAACAGTGAGTATATTATTGTCTCTTTCTCTTCCAATGTAAGGCTATAAGAATTTCCATGTTTTAATCACGCTTTTTATTGCTAATATGTGAACGGCTTGAAACGAAGCTTAAAAAACGAGACCTTCCTCGACTTTCTAAGTTGCCTAAAGCCTGTAGACGGATTTTTGAGTTGGGGCGTTTTTGCCGGGAAAATCGCGTCACTATGGAGTGTGAGCACAGCTGTAAGTGGCCTACATCTTTCACTTCCAATGTTTTTATTTTTTAAAGGGTCTATATTTAAAGCTGCAGTCCGTAACTTTATGCGCTCTTGCGGTTAATAAGCAGAACTGCATGCGTCTTGTGGAAGAACATTGCAGCTGGAGCTACTTCTCTCTGTTTATGTCTATGGCGAGTCACGCAGGGACTGTGCTCCTCCGCAGCGGTTTCTACCAGACCGCTCTGAAATAGTCCCAATATAAACACTTATTATAAGTGGACCATAATGAATCGGGGTAAGACAAAAACACGGTTTGGAAAATGGATTCATGTTGTACATTCTCATTATATCATTTTTGTAAATCTTGAACACAAAAAAGTTACGGACAGCAGCTTTAAGAATTTCCATGTTTTAATCGCTTTTTATTGCCAATGTGTGAACAGCTTGTAACAAAACTAAAAAAAAAAAAAAAAACAGACCTTCCTCTACTTTTTTTTTTTTAAGGTTATCTACAAAAGCCTGTAAACTGATTTTTGAGCCTGGACTTCGCTCGCCCACTATGGTATGCGTGCACAGATGCAAGCATGTTTTTTAAAGGGGCTATATGTACGAATTTCCATGTTGTTTGCCTGTGTGTGAACAGCTTGAAACGAATCTTAAAAAATTGAGACCTTCCTCAACTCTATGTTGCATATGAAAGCCTAAAGTCTAAATATCTAAAAATTCTAAACATTTAATAGATAAGTAAAATGACATAAGATTTTTTTTTCCTGGGAAATAAAATCAAAATGAAGAATTATCTGCCAGTGGGGTAAGAATAATAACATTGTGTCTTTTCTGTCCCAAACGGAAATAAGATTATATTTCTTATCCCATTGGCAGATCATTTCGCTTGTTTTAAGCAAAAACTCACTTCATTTAGATTTGTTCAGAAAACAAGAAAAATATATTTTTTAGACTTGGTTGTCTATGAAAGCCCGTAGACTGATTTTATGTGAGGAAGTCGGGTCGTTTTTGCCGGGGTGTGAGCAAGAGTTGCGGTTGCGGTTGACTAATAACAAGGGTTTCTGAATTCTGCATGTATTCCCCTATGTACAAGAAAAAGGAGCGGTAAATGTAAGTTTATTTTTGTGATAGTCGATTAATGCACTTCTACTGAACCCAGAATATGCCTATTACTATATATAAATTCATGACTAAATGTAAAGGTGAGTTGGAACTATTTATTATGTGACCAAAATGGCACACATGCCATATCTAGACATCTCACAACTGTGTGTCCAGATTGTGTTATCTGATACACTTGGCTGCTAGACAAAATAGAGGACATGTGGATATTAGGACACGAGAGTTAGCGAGAAAGACTTCCTGCAATATTGTTCTCAAAACAAGGCAAGCAGTGGGCAGCTTGGCCCTTCAAGCTGTGGGAGATTTTACACTAAATTAACTGTCGTCAGTCAGCCAGGGAGGAAGGCTGGAAACAGGTGTTTCCTGTGCAAACAAAGCAGGTGCATCATTTGCCGTTTTTACGGTCTTTCTCCATTTGTCTTTCCCCTTTCAGTCTCATATGCATGAACTATACTTCATTGTGTCTCATATATGTACGTCTATCCTCTTCCTTTCGTACACTTGTTTTTTTGTTTTTTAAATCACTGATTTTGTACCTTCTGTTTCCTGAAATTAATCTATTAAATTATTAAATGCAAGTATAAATTGAATAAACAACGTTACCAGTCTTGTTAACAATATTTATTATGAGGTAGAGCGTTAAGTTAAACAGAAAAAGTTGTCACATTTGATGCACAAATATTTGTAACATTTACATAATGTATGATAGTTTAAAATATTCACAAGTAATAAGACATAAAGGGGTAGTTCACCCAAAAATGTAACTTCTGTCATCATTTACTCGCCCTCTCAAGTTGTCCCAAACATCTATGAATTTCTTTCTTCTGCTGAACACACAAAGATATTAACCAAACCGTTGATTTCCATGTTATTTTTTTTTCAATACTATGGAAGTCCATGGGACTCGTCAACTGTTTGGTAACTCAAAATATCTTCTTTTATGTTCAACAGAAACGGTTTTGGAACAACTTGAGGGTGAGCAAATTATTTTTCTTTTTCCGTGAACTATCCCATTAAAAGGCACCATATTAACAATCTGTTGTATACAGTCTGAATTCACTGGGATATATATAAATTTACTGTACACACCAAACATGGTGAGTAAAAAAAACTACTTTAATTACTGTGGGCGCATAATCCACACTGGCATGTTTTACATTTTACTCTCTTTAGCCACACTTAACATGTCTGTCAATGATCGAGCCCAGATTGTGTAAGATTTGTCAGCTGCTGATCTGAAAACAATGTATCTCTTACAGTCCAACAATAAGAGTCTTACACTTTTGACTGTCAGACATAATAACTGTGGATTTCAACACTGGATTGAACGGGACGGCATTTAAGTAACATCTCAAGTGAGTAAAACATGGTGATTTTTAGTCTTTTAATAGTTTGAGTAGACTCGTCTTTTCCTGAAGGAAAGGTGCAAAGCATGTGACATTAAAACGAGCATGAAAAATACCTGCATGTTTCATTTCACAAAATACAAATAGCTCTGTAATATGATAATGAATATGTAAGTACAAAAATACTGAGATACTCACAGCAAAGCTTGCGAATATTCATTGGATGGAGTGGCTCTGTATAAGAAACAGCCTAGATTAGACACAACGGAAATATCCCTCACCATGCATTTGTCTGAGCCAAAGCCCACTCCAGGCATTTCTTAACTTCCTTTTGTATATTCCCGCTCATAATATCTCACTGTGTCAGACAGGTGGCCCGGGTGACCACGTTGGACACGCTGTCGGGTGGTACCGCTCATGCTTGTTGGCCTGACTTGTCTCTGAAGTACCTGAGAAAGGATTCTGGGTGAGCTGCTGTGTTTCCTGAAGAGAGGGTGGCGTGACGTTTTCAGACGTACGGTCCTCCTCGAGGTGCGTTACTGTGTATTGTCCATGTATGTCCTGAGTCCCTCTTTGTGTGTGCGTGAGGTCTGATCCTCCGGATTGTGTGGTTAAATGATGCTGCTTATGCGCCGTGTGTGTATGTTTATGTGGTCTGTGTGGCTCAGACTGCAGTTTGTCCAGATGTGGGGGTGTGTATTCCTCGTACACGTTTGGGTGAGAGTGTTTCTGTCCAGTGGTGTTTCCCTGAGGGCACTTTCCTCGGGTGTCCTGCCCGCGGAAGCCTCTTAATTTTGGGCTCCAGTGTTCCCTCCACTGCAAGGCCATCGTGGTGCGGTCTGCGACTAATCGCCTCTCTTCGGGGACCCAACTCCGTCCGCTTTCCTCCGCACCGATCAGGAGGAAGGTGCGGCCCATCTGAAGCGCAGGGCAGCCGCAGCTAAGATCCCGATCTGGAACCCAGAGGGCCTGAATGCCTCGCTTTACGTGCGAAGAGCCCATACGAAAAACTGACTGCACCAATATGGAAAACTGCCACCAGGGACCAGAGCGTTCCTTACCTTTTACCTGCACCTTCAGCACTGGAACAAAAATATGACAGAAAACAGGGAAAAGTATGTTAGAAAACATGACTAAAGACTGGAATACACTACAGGACCTTTGCCTTCATTTGTATTCTGGACGAGTCAACGGCAGTTGCCAAAAATCAGAGCCAGTCTGCAGAATTTCAGCAATCGGAGTTGGCGAAAATCTTCAGAAAATTGCATATGTCTGGCTTTTCAAGCTTGAAAACGTTTACCCCTAAAAGTCACTTTAAAGACAGAAAATGAAAAGTTGTGATTTTCTAGGCCGATATGGCTAGGAACTATACTCTCATTCCTGCGTGATAATCAAGGAACTTTGCTACTGTACTCTGGGTGCAGCAACGATATACACAACGCCTGAAAATGTGCACCCTCCCTGTGTAAGCAGGTTGTCACAGTGGTTATAATGACGGAAGTTAGCCTATTTTCAGGGTCTGCGTAATATTGCGCTGCTGCACCCATAGTACGGCAGCAAAGTTCCTTGATTATCACGCAGGAATGAGATTATAGTTCCTGCGCCATATCGGTCTAGAAATATTCGCAACTTTTCATTTTCTGTCGGTCTTAGAACACGATGTAACTACAGAAGAGTCAAGTTTTAAATAGGGAAAATATGGAAACTCTTTGGTCATTTTTTTGAGCGAGATGCTAACGGTCTAATCAGATTCAAGGATCTATGCTAAGCTATGCTAAAAGTGCTATCGCTAGACCCGGAGATCGGCTGAACCAATTCGAAAATGGAAAACTCAATTGTTTAACTCTAGCGGAGTTGGAAAATGAGCCTATTTTCAAAAAAAGTAGAGTGTTCCTTTAAAGCTGTACTATGTAACTTTTCCGTCCACTAGAGGTCGCCTGTTCAAAACACCGGCGTAGTTTGATGAAGCCATGTTTGAGCGCAGAATCTTGGGACATGTGGTCTTCACCTCACAGCCGGTGGAAATCGGGATAGGACACGGACAGAAATCATGTTCATGGATGTGATTATTAACATTACTGTAGTATGAAGGAGAAGCAGGAGCAATTGTTAATATGAAGGTAACACACGCCTCACGAGCAGCGGGACTTTTATTAAGCCACAGTCGCCGGTGCCACTTCCGCTTTTCCGGTCACGAGTATGAGGTAACGCAGCTCTGTTTATCATATTAGACACATCTGAGTGTGTTGAAAATGATGTTATGACGTTACTCTCTGCGTTCGCTCAGCGGCTGCTTTGACACTTGTTCACACTGCAGTGAGAGTAAAGCGTTTCTGCAAAATAAAACCGAGGGTAACGCAGATATGACGCAATCGACAGGCGACTCCCTCACACGTCCCGGTTCCTTGGTTAAAAGAGCAATTTCTCACGATTTACAAATAGTTGGAAACATTTTGGGATGTTGTAAGAACTCAACTGAACAAAATGTATAACACTGGCCTAGTGGTTTTTGGATATTTTACTGAAAATATTTTACACAGTTCACCTTTAAGGTTCGTCATCAAGCTTCTCATACTTAAGTGAATTTCGAAAGAAATGTAAATCTATATATTTCCGCCATATGTAAATAAAAACGTAATTGTGACTTTTTATGTCTCAGCTGTCATTTACATATCTCACAGCTACGACCTTGTTTCCCATAATTGTGACTTTATATCACATAGTGCGACTTTATATCTTAATTCAACTTTTTATTTGTATTCCGAGGTGTAAACAAACTTCCTTAGTTAAGGACATACCATAGTCCTTGAGACAGTATGTCTCCAAATTCATTTTGACTCTTGCCTGGGAGGGTGGACAGTAAGAAAGACACTCCTCGCCTGCGGTGAGAGAAAAAGAGAGAAAAGTTAATTACACGCTTTTTATATTTAAACTTCGTTTTTTTTTATCCGTGAAAGTAATAATGGACCATAAAAAGTCCAATGGAAAGGTGAATCCCACTTATAAATTCAAAACTGACACATTTTGCAATATATTTTAAATGAGTTTGTACAAACTAGACCACCAGAAGGGAAAGTGAAAGGCTGTTCTATATCTCTATTCAAGAGTTTAAAAGAGCTCAGGGGTCCAGGAGTAAAAGGCAGTTCTGGAGTCTCCAGAGAGCTGGAGTTGGCCTGTGTACTCAGTGCAGATCACAGTAATGTGTGCGAAATCAATCAGCAGTAATGGACTGCACTGCACTTTCTTAGATATTAGCGAAGCAGCTGTGGCAGGTATATATTACCATAATTATGGCAGACTGTACAGTATTCTGTTGCTGTCAATGGTAAAACACGTTTTATTCAGAAAGAGACATTTTTACTGTCTGCTGGTCAGCAGGCCAGACTTCAAGATAATATCGCACTGGAAAATACTTCACTTGAGACTCATATGAGAGAACAGCAGGAGCACCTTTTGCAGTTTTAGAAAATTGTGACCGGTAGAGCCAGTCCCAGGTTTCTTTTATGGAAGCTTGTTTCCGCCGCTGAATAAAAAATAAAAAAGGCAATTCTGACTTTATAACTCGCAATTGCGAGTTTATATCTTGTAATTCTGAGGAAAAAAGTCGCAATTATCCAGTTTTTTGTTTTGTTTTTTTTTTCATGGCAGAAACAAGTTTCCATAATTCTTTGCAGGCCTGAAAGTGGCCATAGATTAATTCTGATCTTCCTTTGTGTGTAGAAAACATGCATTAGCACATGGTATATGTAGACTACTACATATACATTCAGATTTATTTGTATTTAAAATAAAATAGGAAAGCCCATCTATTATCTAAAGTCTATATTATTTTGGATTTATATTATGATTATGATAATTATTGGTATACTATTATTATGATCCCTTTTAATATTTGGTGCATTACTTATCTCACACAGATAATAGGAACGTGAATGATTCCAATAGTGCATCTTGTTAAGGTGACACATACTATTGCTTTTCTAAACTATCTAATGCATCTAATGATTACACATTTTAATGGAGCCAGAACGCTATAGTGACTGAAGGAATGAATAATAATAAACTATATGCAGCTTGTGCACTTTACCCTGAACAGAATTGTTACACATCAAATGCTACAGCGCAAAGCTAACCACTAGGGGGCAGTAAATCACAATTAATATGCTTTATTATGCAGTATATACTATATGCACCTAAAGCAATTTTATTATTTGTTATATATTGTTTGAATCATGAAAATAAAGTACTTTTAAATTGGAAAAAAAAAAAAACACACACACACACCATTATATATATATATTACTTTACATTACATAATTCTATTTTGTATTTTTTACATTAACAATGTAATTAATGTTTTATTTATTAAAACTTAGTACAAAAGTACAAGTTAGTGTTTTAAGCATTTTTACATTTATTCCAAAAAAAACCCTCAAGGCAGCAATAATTTAAACAATATATTTGATTTGTGAACTGATGTTCAGCTGTTCTTTTTAATAGTCAACGGATTCTCAGGTCATCAGTCATGAAGCTCACACTGGTCAGGAAGATGGAGCTATCTTTAATTTCACCAAGCTATTTGCTCACTAAAAACCCCCACAGTCATCATGTTTTCAGGCCGTTTTAAGTTTGATTTTGACGTGAGATAAAGTGGTGATATTTAAGTAAATCAGCAATTCATAATATTTTAATGATTTATGAAGGATCATGTGGTGCTGAAGACTGGAATAATGATGCTGAAAATACAGCTTTGATCACAGAAATTAATTACATTTTAAATTATATTCAAATAGAACAGTTATTTTACATTTTAATAATATTTCACAATATTACAGCTTTTTTTGTATTTTTAATAACATAAATGCAGCCTTGGTGAGCAGAAGAGACTTCTTTCAAAAACAATCAAAATAGAAGGGTTTCCAAACTTTTGCCTGGTAGTTTATATATATATATACACACAGTGAGGAAAATAAGTATTTGAACACCCTGCTATTTTGCAAGATCTCCCACTTAGAAATCATGGAGGGGTCTGAAATTGTCATCGTAGGTGCATGTCCACTGAGAGAGACATAATCTAAAAAAAAAATCCAGAAATCACAATGTATGATTTTTTAAACTATTTATTTGTATGATACAGCTGCAAATAAGTTGAACACCTGAGAAAATAAATGTTAATATTTGGTACAGTAGCCTTTGTTTGCAATTACAGAGGTCAAACGTTTCCTGTAGTTTTTCACCAGGTTTGCACACACTGCAGGAGGGATTTTGGCCCACTCCTTCACACAGATCTTCTCTAGATCAGTCAGGTTTCTGGCCTGTTGCTGAGAAACACAGAGTTTGGGCTCCCTCCAAAGATTCTCTATTGGGTTTAGGTCTGGAGACTGGCTAGGCCACGCCAGAACCTTGATATGCTTCTTACAGAGCCACTCCTTGGTTATCCTGGCTGTGTGCTTCGGGTCATTGTCATGTTGGAAGACCCAGCCTCGATCCATCTTCAATGCTCTAACTGAGGGAAGGAGGCTGTTCCCCAAAATCTCGCAATACATGGCCCCGGTCATCCTCTCCTTAATACAGTGCAGTCGCCCTGTCCCATGTGCAGAAAAACACCCCCAAAGCATGATGCTACCACCCCCATGCTTCACAGTAGGGATGGTGTTCTTGGGATGGTACTCATCATTCTTCTTCCTTCAAACACGTTTAGTGGAATTATGACCAAAAAGTTCTATTTTGGTCTCATCTGACCACATGACTTTCTCCCATGACTCCTCTGGATCATCCAAATGGTCATTGGCAAACTTAAGACGGGCCTTGACATGTGCTGGTTTAAGCAGGGGAACCTTCCGTGCCATGCATGATTTCAAACCATGACGTCTTAGTGTATTACCAACAGTAACCTTGGAAACGGTGGTCCCAGCTCTTTTCAGGTTATTGACCAGCTCCTCCCATGTAGTTCTGGGCTGATTTCTCACCTTTCTTAGGATCATTGAGACCCCACGAGGTGAGATCTTGCATGGAGCCCCAGTCTGAGGGAGATTGACAGTCATGTTTAGCTTCTTCCATTTTCTAATGATTGCTCCAACAGTGGACCTTTTTTTCACCAAGCTGCTTGGCAATTTCCCCGTAGCCCTTTCCAGTCTTGTGGAGGTGTACAATTTTGTCTCTAGTGTCTTTGGACAGCTCTTTGGTCTTGGCCATGTTAGTAGTTGGATTCTTACTGATTGTATGTGGTGGACAGGTGTCTTTATGCAGCTAACGACCTCAAACAGGTGCATCTAATTTAGGATAATAAATGGAGTGGAGGTGGACATTTTAAAGGCAGACTAACAGGTCATTGAGGGTCAGAATTCTAGCTGATAGACAGGTGTTCAAATACTTATTTGCAGCTGTATCATACAAATAAATAGTTACAAAATCATATATTTTGATTTCTGGATTTTCTTTTTTAGATTATGTCTCTCACAGTGGACATGCACCTACGATGACAATTTCAGACCCCTCCATGATTTCCAAGTGGGAGAACTTGCAAAATAGCAGGGTGTTCAAATACTTATTTTCCTCACTGTATATATATATATATATGTTGCAGGTCAAAGGAAAAACCATTGGCTTACCAATGCTGTACTGAGGCTGGTAAACTGGGGTGGGCGGTGCAATCTCCTGAATACCTGAACGAACAACAGACAGGCAGAAAGGGGGAAGAGGGTCTCATTAAATTACAGCAAGCAGTGACAAGTTTATTTGTGTGTCTTTCATTTTGTCCTTCCTCTTTTTCACACCTCCGCTGTGGGTGACTGCCTCTAATCCCTGCGCTGGCTCATTAGGGCATACTTGCCATTTGTGAGTGTGTGGGGAGAAAGGGGACGTGTGTGCTGTGACTGCAGTTTGCCCTGTTGTCTTTTAGTGCATGTGGAATGCCTGTGTTAAAAAACAAGCGTACGTTTGTCACAGCGAGTGAGCCCAGACAATTTGGTGCGTGTGTGTGGTCTTAAAGGTCAATAGGGCCACCTATCAGGACGCCCTCTGCCACACACGCATACATACGGCCCATGATAGGTCTGGACCGCTGGGTCAACCATATATTACCCATGAGTTCTGTACTTCTGCCCATATCTCTGACACAACTGGGGCACTGACACCTTATCCTCCTCCTCCAACCCCCCAAACTCTGAAGTCCCTCAGCAATAACTCATATCAAGCGTCAAACGCTTGATGCTTCAAATGCTTCACTCATTTGAGTGTTTTTAGCCTGGGAGGCGTTGGCGTTGGCATTGTTCGCGAATGCAGACCTGAACAAATCCATTTGCTTTAAAGGATGTAGTGTATAGATAGAGTTTAACATGGATAACATGAGACTTCCTGGTCACTGTTATCCAAAATAAAACCCCACAAATCTTCAAGTGCTAATAATATCTAATGTCTGGGTCACTTTCCCTGTGATAAACGACGGCTGCGTTTCCTGCTCCATGAGAGGTGGCAAGCGGTCCGTCCGCTGGTGCTGGTTATGTTTTTAGCCGCGGCTCGCCTTTGGTGCAGGAAAGACGGGAGCTCACGCTATAAATATCCATGTTGAGACGTTCCATGTAGAACAACAAACAAGCTCTTCTATCACTGAGCCGTAACCCGTGAAGAATTATGCGTCTGTCGTGCTGGGAGGGAAGCGGGTCTGGTTGTGCGGCGCAACAGGTGCTGCTCGCCCAGACCATGTCAACCTTCTCCCTGTAGCTTGCACCGTTGCGTGAACTTTGAGATATAAAAATGCGGCAATACACACTGGATTATCACTTACTGAGAGCGAAGCACCCAGAAATCCAGAAAGACCATTGCAATGTTGATGAAAGCCAAGCGACACAACCTGAGAAATTTCAGGACTTTGTATGGAACCAGTTATTCACAGGAATGAGGGGAAGGTGTTAGAGTTTCAGAGAGCGGCTTCTACTAAATCCTTCATAAACAAACAGCAGTTTGCGAAGTGACAATGATACTGACTTTGGAGTTTAGATCAATTAAGCAGGTTAATTGGGTCAAGGGCAGTTGAGGTGAGAAATAAACCAGGGAAAAAACACGATAGCCCTTGAATTTAATGCGGAAGAAAACGGGATAGACTTTTCAATGGCACTCAATGCAGAAAGTTCCTAGATCACATCTTTTTTACAACTCAACTCAACTTTTTGCCGACTGAAAGTTTAAAAAAAAATGTTGAAAGACGTTTCGTCAGCTGAACAATGTATGTAGCCTAAAATAAATTGAACACACTGTACTTGTCTCCCTCACAGCCTCGTTTTCAGGAGTGGTGCAGCCAGGTATGATGACAGAATTCGCTGCTGGTTCTTTTGCTTTTCCTATGGGGTTTTATAATGGAGGTTTTCAATTTATTTGCAAATTAAAGCCTGTGGTAAACATAACTTGATGATACTTTGACGTTTTGTTCTACAACATAAATTGCACACACCCATAGCAAAAATGCAAAGTTCGAAGAGGTTGTGTTTATTTTTGAAACGGTATGTTTTTAATAAGTAACTAGATAAGACTGTTTGGGTGTGTGCAGTTTATGCCGTAGAACAAAATGTCCAAGTATCGTCAAGTTATGTTCACCACAGGCTTTATTTTACACATGAATTGAAAAACCTCATAGGAAAATGTCGAAGGAATCAGCTGTGATTTAGATTTCCGGGTTCTGACGTCACACCTGCCATACAATACCGTTCAAATATTTGAGGTTGGTACGTTTTTGAAAGAAGCTAAAACAATAATATTGTTAAATATTATTAGAATTAAAAAATATATATTTATTCATACAAACAAAGCTGCATTTTCAGCAGCCAGGATTGATTTTAGCCCTAGAACGTGTTTTTTGCAGTTGGGCTAGTTTTGGCTGTTTGGGCGGGTTTTGAAGAGCAACTGGGCTGGCTTTGTTATGCGAACCTGGCAACCCTGATTGCGCCTGTATTCCGTGTCACATGACACTGGTAGGTCACATGATAGAGACAACATGGCGAATGTAGTACGTCCGTATTACATTTATACTACACACACACAATCATACGATATAGAACATACTTTTGAAGTAATTACTTATTCAAAATAAGTACCTACTCAAGAGAGTGTGTGATTTCAGACGCAGCCGTAGAAATGGTATAGGCCTAAACGTTGTAAACATATAGGCTATATATATATATTTTTTTTATTCAATTACAGACAAGTACAAAACAAATATAAGACACGTTGTTGTTGTGCTGCGTAATAGTCTTGTGGAAACTGTGATGCTTTTTTTCGGGATTCTTTGTGCTTTTAATTCTCTGTAACTTTTATTTGTGTTTTTTGCTCTTCTTTCTCTTTTTATGAACTGCACAACCAAGGTTTTCAAATTGAATTGAACTGAAGAGAAAGTTTAAAAGAACAGTATTCATGATAGTGTAAATACAGTAATAGCAAGTGTCGTGTACACACACAAATGAAAATAAAAAATTTTAGTAAAATTTACAAAAGTACAGAAATTGTTTAATATTAACTGAAAGCTGTCTAGTTTAATTCGATGCAAGTCATAGGCCTATTAGAATAATGTTGAAGTCAGACCTAGATAATGTGAAAGTCAGTTAACAATTGTCCGGTATGTAGCTAAATGTGTTAATCAGACTTCGTAGTGCGCAGTACCGAAAGACAGACCTGATGCACGACTTGCATTTAATCCATCAAATATTCAGTTATGAATGTCATGCACATTTTTGCTTATAGGCGAAACATGATGCAGCTTGATTAACACTGAGACAAGAATGTGATTGTGAAACTGACAAAGTGGGGAGATAAACACTTCTATACATCAAGTGAACATGGTTAATATCATTACTAAATACAGCGATTGTTGTGGCCAGCAACTTTAGTTATTATACAGAATATAATTGAAATGAGCAGATTGAGGTGTGATACTTACGGACACATGGCCGGAGGGGGGAGTGGCCTTGCTTGTACCCGGGGGCACAGCGGTTACACTTCTGTCCCGTGACTCCTTCTCGACACAAACACTGCCCTGTGGACTGGTTACACCAACGGCCCACTGCGCCCATGGGGTGGCACTGACATGCTGAGACAGACAAGTGAAAATGAAGAGATTAGGATTTTTAAAGGGATGGTTAACCTGTATGAATTTCTTTCTTCTGTTGAACACAAAAGAAGATATTTTGAAGAATGTCAACCATTTCCTTTTGTGTTCAGCAGCTGAAAGAAACTCGTACAGGTTTGGAACAACTTGAGGGTGAGCAAATGACAGAATTTACATTTTTTGGATGAACTATCCCTTTAAAGGACACACAAATATAGAGTAGAGCATGGCAGTGCTGGAAAAATCGTGTTTGGAATTGAGAATTATCACAAGACTAAGGGTATTAGTGTAAGACTAGACATATGAAGGGAAATGACCATTAATACTACACAGAACAAGGCAGCTGTGGTTCCTGTCTTCAGTTGTAATTCAAGTCTCATTGACCCCTGAGCAACATTTTCCCCATAAAACATATGTTAGATGGCTGGAGACCATCGAGAGGAAAGATCTGCTTCTCTGCTTCTGCTCAACCCTTTTTTCATCCAAACAAAGCTTCTGCCGTCCTACAAACATTTATATACGCTTAAAAAGTCAGGTCTGTTTTAACATTAACAAGTTCTAAATCTTTCAGTTCCCAAATTTTTAAAGATAATTCTATCACTTAATTCAAATATTTAGCTGTTAGCAGAGGTTTTATGGTATTTCCAAGACATAATTTAGATTGTGTATACATTTGCACACTAAATTACAAGTAAACATTGATGTATGGTATGCATGCACAAGCATGCAGCGTAAACTGATGTTATATTGGGACATTGACTAAAATGCTCCTTGAGCGTGCCATAGACATGAGAGCAGTCAAAGGGCAAGTGTCAGTGCACATTCCATCACTCATAGTGTAGCCATAACATAGACACAAACTATGCTGCCTTTCACACACCTCAGACCCCACAGGTGGCAAAGCCACCTATTTTTTTCCACTTGTGGAACAGTAAGAATGATTCACTCTCTGACATACCAGCTTAAACATGATTTCCACACAAAACATATACACAGACAGATCAATTGTTACTGACGTTGGCAGGCCTTGCGGTGGCTGAGTGGTTTGCTGTGGTCACGCGTGTATCCGTTCTGGCAGAACTGGCAGTGGCGTCCCATTGTGTGGTGCCGGCACTTCAAACAAATTCCTCCACTGACCCGACCAGACTGCTGATACACGGCCATACTGAACCTACACTTATTAGAGTGACCGTTACATTCACATGCTGGAAGAGAAAGAAACAGACAAAGATGAGGGCAGGTAGAGGATTGAATGATAGCAGTAAAAACAACTTTTCAAAAAATCCTTTCATTTATCTGAGAAGCAACACTGCATACAATATACACGCATTTAGATCGTAATTTCTTGCTTAAATTAAAAAAATCTTCCAGTGCAGTAAGATGTGCAAAATATACTCGTATGAAAGTCTCCTAGGTTGCATCCGAAACCACATACCCTCTTTAGTAGGTACTTATTTTGAATAAGTCCTTACTTTGCGAGCACTAAAAAATGATGTTCTGTGTAAGGAATAATTGACGACGACCTTGGGTATGCATTGTTTTTCAAATAAATTCAACATCCCGGAGTCAGTTATTCCCCTTATACTACGGTTACCACACCAGATTATGTGTTTCAAGACTTTTGTCAGGTTTTTGTCCTTAAAACGCTCTTGTGTGTAGGACTAATTGCTAATTCCTCTGTTGCTAATTCCAAAACGTCATTTTAGAGGTAGTAACTGAGGCCTGAGCCACTGATAGCAGACTGATAGAGAGATTAAGCGTGTGTGAATTACCTCAGTCTGTGCATCTCTAAACAACGAAATTGTAAGTTTATCTGCTTCAAGAACAGCGCCGTTATTACCTCGCTAGTGAGAAATGTCATGTAGCTTTTTAAGTTGTTAAACTATTTTACTGATAAAATCATCAGAGCAGAGCTGACGTTTCTGTGCAGGTGGTGTCCGTATCCGTACTGTATGTGTGTGAGAAAGAGATTATGTGCTTTCCGTACATAATAAAACATCATTTTGTGGCAAAAATATGGAAATAATTTTCGTTTTTTATGCTATTGTTTACTAAATTTATTTTCTTGGTCAGTGTCGCTGTGGGTTTTGGTTCTTTTGCTGTTGTAGTCTGAAGTATATCATTTGGCGAAGTGATATGGACATGTAATGCGGTCAAGACCTGCCTGGAACTACTTTAGCCGTGCGTTTCCCTAAAAAAAAAGCCAACCTTAGAACGTGTGTCAACCAATCGGATTCAAGCATTCAACAGGCCCGTAGTATAAATAGCATGAATGTGTGTAGTATGAATGTCATTCGGACGTACTACCAAAGCCACTTGAAGGCAAGCCAGCAACCTTAGCCCAAAAAAGGTAACGCCCGCTAACGCCGCGGTACGCAGGGAAGGAGACAGAGGCCGTTTTTTGAATGGATGTCAATAGAGGAGAGGCTTCACTACAAAATCACACCTGGAACATTCAAATCTGTGTTTGCACTGCCGCTGAGCAGAGAGCAGTTATCAGTACTGGTATAAAACAGCTTCACAAACCGTCAACCACACAGTTTTGTTATTTCTGTGTGTACAAATATTCATATTATCACAGAAGTATTGCGATAAAGTTTATAGTTTGTGATGTAAACACATGTCCACGGACGCAATCAAAATAGAGCAAATCACCTTTTGAAAGTAACATGGCGCTTCAAATGACTGTATCGATTGTATCAATTACATTGTTACACCAGTAGGTGGCGACAAGTGACTATTAAATTATGTATTTGTCATTGAATCATTCATTCAAGAGATTCGTTCAAAAACGCTGATTCATCTAGTAAGGAAACAAGTTAAGTCATTGAATCGTTCATTCAAAACCATTTTTTAAAATTATTAATTCAGTTTAATTAAACATTTTAAATAGACTGCAGCAATTAACATATTGTTAGAACCTATAGTAAATGACATCTTATTTTCTTTAGTTGTTTGTTCAGAATCATAGAAGAATTATGATTACTGTTTAACCAGAATCGTGCAGCTCTACTGTGAATTTGGAGTTCACACATACTACTCTTGTCCCATACTGTTTTTCGTCTACTATATAGTAGTGAAGTATGCGATTTCAGATACAGCCTTAATATGTAGCACTGCTGATTACCCAGTACGCATTGCGACTGAGTGAGTTTGATCTGATTACTCACCAGGATTGTAAAACACAGATGTACGTCATCAATCTAATCATCCAAAGTAAAAAATAAAAGGTGTTGGATGTTATAAAATTTTATGAAGTATTGCTTATCATGTAAATTAATTTAAGGATTTTTAGATGTTTAAACTGGTAAATTAAACAAAAGATACTAATAAATATTTTACAGTGGATTACAATACAGATATTTACATGTTTTATATGATATTGTGTGGAAAATAATATGGCATAAATAACTTTCCCATAAGTTATAAACAGCAAATTATTCAAAAAATTATCCTAATTAAAAATGGACATTTAAGCACAGACACACACAGGCTTAAACTCACGGACGCACGGGTGTGGTTGGCTGGGTGTGGCCCGTTGCCATGGGCGATCATAAAAAAATGGCTCACATACGTCACAATCCGGCCCAGATGTGTGATGCTCGCATTGACACACGGCACGCCCCTGGTTGTCACGACGACAGCGAGAGGCGTGGCCATTGCACTTGCACCTGCCTCCGACCTGTAGGTCGGAAAGGGCGAGAGGGGGTTTCGGTGGGGCGTAAAGAGAAGATGGGACGAGGTGTTGCGAGGCGTTTTTTCTCGATTTAGAACGGGACTTCCCCCTCCCTCCATTGTTTCTCCTTCTCCTCAACTCTCGCCCTTTGGAGCCCTGCTGTGGGATATTTAGGGACCAATCACATGTGCCATCCTGGCATGGCTTGTAACCGTCCTTCTTACGGCCCCTTCCCACTCTACCTTGAGATCCCATCTCCTTTTGGGTAACATTGTGGCCGCTTTGCTGCACAGTGCTTTTATTCCTAGTTCTCTGTGTTGAAGTCTGTTTTTCTCGACTATTTCCCCAAATTTCAGATGTTTTAACGCCAGTGTTTTTCTCGCCAAACCTCAGAACTTTGTCTCCCCTTTCTCTCCATCTAAACGCGCCTCCCACTTCATTCAGTTTCTCTTCTCTTTTTTTCATTTTGTCCAATGATTGATGAAACACTATCCTTATGTCTGTTGCAGTCACCCAGTCCTGGAGCCCTGGACTATAGTCAAAATCCGGTGAGGAAGGACGTCCATCCAAAGTCGAGAAGGCCAGCATGACATTTCCACGATGCTTCTGCAGTGGTCTGGGATCTGAACACAGCGGCTCCGTCTCCTGGTGCTTTGTCAGAGCGATAGACTGTGCAGGACGGCTGAATTGGCCCATGCAGTCGCTTGAGTAAAACTGTAGAGGGCGCCAGCTCCGGCCAAAGTCCATTGACTTCAAGATGGAGATGGAGTAGGACTCCATCGACTCCACCTGTTGACAAAACTGAAGACTAATGTAAGTGACTTCAAAGCGCCTGCCCAGGGGAACTGTCAAAGTCCAATCCCCAGCACCAGAGCCTTCGGCAGCCGTCCAGCACGTCAGATTGTGGGGGTTGTGAAGGTCTGTTAGAGTGCTGATGTTCGTCTTGGGTCCTTGCTGGAGGTCCTCCATCGTCACAGGCATCCCGTAGGCCGTGTTAATGAATTCAGATAGGCAGTGGCGTGGACGCCCATCCAGTTGGTAGCAGGGGTCATGAGGAGAGGTCCAGCTGAGAGGAGATTGAGAAAGTAGAGGAGAGAGATGGGAGAGAGGGAAGAGGGTGAAGAGGAAAAGAGGGAGGAAGGAGAGTGTCTGGAAAGGAGGGGAGTGATATCTGGACATGATGTCGTCAAGCCTGTAAAAGTAGGGAAGGAGAAAAAGAAAGATAAAAGCATTTATAAGAGGTCAGGATACTGATGGATTTACATGACATTTGAGTGTAGCGATATGGATTTTCACAATTAAAAACATCCCAGCTCACGACACTCATTCTAGTCGACTGTTTTACACATAATCCAGCCAATCAGAGACCCATTTGTCAGCAGGAGGCCTCTCTTTATCTGGTCTGTGTCAATGCATCCTAACTCAATGCTTTTCAATATATATTCATCTTGACATTTTCAACTCTAGGGCAATTGAGTGTAAACATAGAGAAACTGCAAGACATGACTTAGAGCATGTGGAGCAGCTGCTTTCTCGTTTATCGTATTTATGGCTTTACACTCTTTTAATCTAAACCTGCCCAATGCAGATGTGGAGATATGAAGATAACATTATAAAAAGGACTATCGCCCGGGACACACTAAGCCAACGTCAAAGAACTAGCGGCGATGAAAGCTGACTCTGTTGTATAGCTGATAATGTTGTCGCCTCTTCTCAAGCTACGCTTGAACACACCAACAGGACTAAAGGCGACTGTCAACTAGCATGTGTGTTCTGCGCCTGTGTGTAAGTAAATACTTGTCTATATCAGGGGTTTTCAAACTTTATGATGCCAAGGACCCCCAAATGATGAACTTTTATGTGGGATCCCCTTCCTAAAATCCATCTATCTTCATGTACGAAAAAACATTTAAACTGTTAGATAAATAACTGTTAGATAAAAAACTATTAATGTTGGATGTATAAACCCGAAGAAGAACATTTTCAATTCAAAATTATTTGTATAAGCACCTTTCACAATAAATGTAAGCAGCTTATGTACTGTGTTAAGAAAACTGTCTTACAAAGGGGACTATGGTGAGAAAAACTCACTAGAAAGATACAAAGCAAACATATACAATTCTGGAATGTATACAGCAAGAAAGGAGAGAAACATTTAGAAATGAAACCTTTAGAATATTCGGTAGACTTTATCCATTTTTGCTTTGTCTTTTTATTCTCTGAAATTTTCTGGGGACCCTTTTAAACCTTCTGGAGGACCCCAGTTTGAAAACCCCTGGTCTATATCAGTAGGTATAAATAGTCTATTTTCATAATTCAAAAAGGGAAACCGAAACCAGGACTGCAGATATACAAACTGTAAACAAAGCCATAGATTCCAATGTGGTTCTTTGGTCATGTGTTCAACAGTCTAAAAAGTACAAAAGCTGTACTTTTTAGACTGTTGACCAAAGAACCACATTGGAATCTATGGTTTTATACAAAGAAAAGGCATCCTGATCCTGTTTTTTTATCTTTATTTTTAGTGAAATTAAGTCACTTAAGAATTTTGTTCATTTGTTTACTTGCCATGTGCATATAGAGTAATAATTGAATTCAATATAACTAACCTTTTAGCCAACGTTATGCAAAAGTTTGGGTTGACCTACACGTTGTGGTTTTTTAGGGGCCATTTACACGACACCGTTTTCAACTAAAACACTTTTTATGTTTTGGCTGTTCAATTACACAACAATGCCGTTTTGGGGGCCTGAAAACGCAAACTTTTGAAAAGGGGTTTCAAAGTGCATGTTTTTGAAAATGATACCGTTATCGTCTCCGTGTAAACTACAAAAACGTGAAAACGTCATGCGCATCCGTATTACAAATTCAGTCTACAGGCATTGGCGAGAAACAAAGCTACAATGGCAGACTACAGGACTGTGTTTTTGCTGCTCAAGATACTGAGTTTATTAATGCTTCTCCTGCAAAGTGTTTATGTGACGTTACTGCACCACGACCAGCGGAGACGCATTATTTACATTCTCCAAATTCTAACATCACCAGTGATTCTAAATCTGTCAGGACCACTATCGTCAAAGATGATTGATTGACATTCAGCATATAGTTTGGATTGGCGGTATGGTTCTGTTCTGGGCAAGAACTCCCTGCGCATCCATGGGAGAGCAGCGATAACCCCCTTAGGGTAAACGAAACAGAACCAACATAATGTATTGCAGATATCATTAATGTCAATATTAAATGTACAAAATAATTTGGGAATTTAGTCTGATTCAAGGGTAATGAGAATACCAAATCCTGACTGGACGAGAGGTGGAGCTGGGGATGGAGGAGGGTAAATGAGTTTTGGAGAAACGCGATATATACTGTGGATACTGTATACCTCGGACTGGGGCTCCATGCAAGATCTCACCTCGTGGGGTCTCAATGATCCTAAGAAAGGTGAGAAATCAGCCCAAAACTACATGGGAGGAGCTGGTCAATGACCTGAAAAGAGCTGGGACCACCGTTTCCAAGGTTACTGTTGGTAATACACTAAGACGTCATGGTTTGAAATCATGCATGGCAAGGAAGGTTCCCCTGCTTAAACCAGCACATGTCAAGGCCCGTCTTAAGTTTGCCAATGACCATTTGGATGATCCAGAGGAGTCATGGGAGAAAGTCATGTGGTCAGATGAGACCAAAATAGAACTTTTTGGTCATAATTCCACTAAACGTGTTTGGAGGAAGAAGAATGATGAGTACCATCCCAAAAACACCATCCCTACTGTGAAGCATGGGGGTGGTAGCATCATGCTTTGGGAGTGTTTTTCTGCACATGGGACAGGGCGACTGCACTGTATTAAGGAGAGGATGACCGGGGCCATGTATTGCGAGATTTTGGGGAACAACCTCCTTCCCTCAGTTAGAGCATTGAAGATGGATCGAGGCTGGGTCTTCCAACATGACAATGACCCGAAGCACACAGCCAGGATAACCAAGGAGTGGCTCTGTAAGAAGCATATCAAGGTTCTGGCGTGGCCTAGCCAGTCTCCAGACCTAAACCCAATAGAGAATCTTTGGAGGGAGCTCAAACTCCGTGTTTCTCAGCGACAGGCCAGAAACCTGACTGATCTAGAGAAGATCTGTGTGGGCCAAAATCCCTCCTGCAGTGTGTGCAAACCTGGTGAAAAACTACAGGAAACGTTTGACCTCTGTAATTGCAAACAAAGGCTACTGTACCAAATATTAACATTGATTTTCTCAGGTGTTTAAATACTTATTTTCAGCTGTATCATACAAATAAATAGTTTAAAAATCATATATTGTGATTTCGACATTGATTTCTAAGTGGGAGAACTTGCAAAATAGCAGGGTGTTCAAATACTTATTTTCCTCACTGTATGTATGCGGTGATAGACGTCAGATTCCTATTAGTAGACATGATTAGCTGACAGTCAGCTGATGCGAGCTTGACTAACGTGACCTGCCAGAACTGATGCTACACTTGATTTCTGGCATCACCAACTACTGGCCAAGCATGCATAACACAGCGTTTTTAGATGTTTTCGCCAGATCATTTTGACAAAGTTGTCGTCTGTACGTGAAACTTAAAAAAAAAATGCGAAGGAAAAACTTTTTAAAGTACATTGTTGTTGTGTAAACGTACCCTTAGATAGAGAGAAACTTTAATACAAGTGTGTCCAAACTATGGCTGAGTAGTGCATGTATGAAAATATTTTTTGGAAAAGATGGAAAATTATAATAAATTAGGAAAAAATCCTGTGGTACATTGACCCTTGAATTGATACATTAAAATGTAGAACCATTCTTCGGTTAGAAAAAATGTAATTGAAATAACAAACCAAAATTTAGGCGTTAAATATAAATATTGGCCAAAAATAGTGTATTATTATTCTGACAAAACATATCATAAAATATTATTTTGTCAAAATGAAACACTGTGGTCAAAATACCTTAGGAAAGGCATGTCTTTATGGTCCCTTTTAAAAAGAACTGTGGTAGTTATCACATACAAGATATATGAGGAATGCATCGATTTAATTGAAAACAAAGATTTCATAAATCACACTTAATTGGATCAGTTTGACCCCCTTTATGCATTCTAGTGTTAATACGTCACATCAGGGTCTAAAAGTCCCATCTATTCCAGAACTCAACATGTGATCGGCACCCCTGAGCCCTGACTATAAATTCCAAATAGTAATTCACTTCAGGAAAGATGGCTGAATAAATTCTTCCTCGCTCTGTGTGTGGGACAAAGAGAAAGATTATGAGAGAAAGGAAGAGAAAGGGAGAAAGACAGAGAAATGAGGGGATCTGTGCTAAGATTAGAAGATAAAATAGAGTGGCAGATTTATAGAATGAATGTGAGAAATGCATGTTCGTCTTGAGCCACTTCCTTTGGCAGGACGGCGTAAGCCTGTACCCGCCTGTCTGCAGGCCTTCGGTAATGAATCTCTGTCGTCTTGGCCCGATGATGGAGTCTGTTTATTTATCTGATGAGAATCTACACCAGAAGTCTCGCCTGCAGACATGAGAAACAATGCGCTCACTTATCCTTACACAGAGTGATGTAGAGCCCTGACAACTTGTGGGTTTAGAAACAGGCCGGCAGATGGGTTGCATTTGAGAGCTAACACCCTTCGCTTCCAATGAAACACACTGTAAAACCCTTGGTGTTCGCTCCGTGCCTCGTGTGATCGGTTGTTAACTGATAAAAGGACATCTTATGAACACTTCTGAACATTTGCTGTTCCCTCACCCTCTCAGTGTATCACCTGTTCTGAAAATATTCCTAAGTGCTGATGATTGATGATGTCCTAACAAGCGTTTGACATTGACAGTGAAGTCAGCAGGGATGCATAAACGTCCCGGTAGGAGAGGGGAGCACTGAGAGATTCACGAGAGGAGTCACAGGCTCAATTAGCTCATGGGCTGAAATACGAGGACCCCTGAGGGACAAAGGTCAAAGCAAGCGCACTGAGAGGTAAAACCACACACTTGCTCATCTATTGTTCTTTGGGTTTCTATACGTTTTAATACTTCTTTTCAATAATTATGGCTTTAAGCATTTTTGCTCAGAAAAATCTACGACGCGAGGTGACGAGCGGCCAGCTGCGGGACAGTCCAGCACTCTTACCCGCATTCCCAGGGTCCGGTGTGCAGCTCACCATCATTCCACACATGTTGCGACGTGCCCCAGGGGAAAACTGAGAACACTGTGAAAACCCCTTCCGCATTAATTGATCGCTTGATTAATTGAATCTCGGGTTTCAGAAAGGCGGCAAAGTATCTGAGGGCGATGCGTAAGACTGTAAGTTGGGAAAGTGATGAGGGTGTGGAGATATTCACGGCTGTCGGGTCACGGGCAGGGAGGGTTTGATACTCTCTTAGCATGATTTGCGTTTGTCCCTGACTTCGTTGCACCCCTAGCTAATTAAACAAAGCTCATTACACACAGCTACTTGATGGATTGAAGCTTAACCAATGTGTTTATTGAGCTCGTAAGCCCCTTTCTAGTGGACAAATTCAAACTTGTTCAGTTCTAGACTTCAGTATAGCAGCGCCTGGATACAGTTTCCACAATTTGCCTAGCTCTTACCATAAATTCACACCCAGCGTAGGGTGAGAGCTGCTAAGTGTCCTTTCCTGTTCACCAGAAGTTAGCTTTGAAAGTGATCGGGGGCACTTCTTCATAAGTTATCACAAAGTCAGACAGAAATGATCGGATCAGCTTTGTTTGTGCTTGAGCCAACAAGACGAGGCACAAGTCTTGACTGATAGACTGGGGATAGCGATAAGAACAAATATGTTTATAATAGTTTGCCAAAATATATATTTCATCAAGCTAATATAAAATGTGCTCACAAGCACAAAAATAATGGGACTGTAAAAAAGAAGTTAGACTCTGATTTTACTGGACTTTTTAACCATGTTTGAGTCGAAAGATGACAAGCTTGAAAGTCAGTGGGCCTATTTACAATAAAAGTATAAAATTAACAAGTTTACCTATTTACATTTTAAATTTACTCACTTATCGAACGTTTCTCCACTAAAATGAGTACATTTAAATTAGTAGAAATTTGCTTAATTTGTTTGTTTTAGGAATAGACCTACATTAATCCTAAAGTCACACCTTAAGAAAATGTGCTTTTCACTATTCCCATAGTGAATGATTGCAGAACAAATATGTCTTTATTGAACATTGATGGTGCAACAGATTTTGGATTTTGTGTGAAAATAAATCACAAACATGGTTTGTTTGTTTAAAAATCTTGTAAATGTATGAGGTGGCGAGGTGGGCCTCACACGGGGTAAAAGGCTCGAAGTATTGATTTGCAAATACTTCAGCTAAAATAATATGTTGTTAATAATGTATCAAGTTAATACTTGTTCAGAACAATCACTTTAGCAAAGATTGTGCTGTGTTTTTGGTTTATTTTGAGAAAATAATTCATTTTTGTTCAATAAATATGCTGTCATTAAAATGTTCATTAAAAAAGAATATAGTAACAAAATTATTTAAAAAGTAAAGGTTTTGAAAGCATTGAATGAGATCCAATAATAGATTTACAGTAGTAACAAATTAATATTTTATATTATATAATAGGATTAATATCATATTTTTAAATATGAATATGGGTATTATCTCTAAGGTGGACACCCAACTTAATATATGATATTTACATCTAAATATAACCATGTCACGTCAATAAATGGAAAAGTCAGCCAGCTATTTATTATCATGTTAATTATTGTGCCTTTTGCCCCAACAGCAGATGCGCTTTTTATTACCTTGAACAAAACTGATCTTTAACAGCATCTTTGTCTGAAAATATAGACAATAATTTTATCGATTTAATTTGCTACATAAATCTACATTTAGCATTAAATATTAGCACAGAATCAACTTTGCGCTGCTCCCCAAGATCGAGGCCAAATTTCCACGTGCAAAGAGAATAAAGTCAAATGCGCCTTTTACCCCAGTGCACCTTTAGCTTTTGTACCCTTCTATGTAATTTCTATGCCACCGAAAGTAAGTGCAGAAGCAAATAGCTTTTCAATCAGACATCGATTAAACATATAACCCCACCCCCAACTCATGCCATTGGTCGAATAAATCAACACAAATAGGGTGATTTTCCTACTGTTTATCATTTTCGACTGGCTTACTTGGTTGTCTCTGCATCTTGAGGTGGGATAGGAGAAAGGATTTTACTTTTATTTATAAATAAATAATAAAGTAAAATAAAAACGCTAATATAGCTAGTTGACCAGAATGAGTTAGCCTGACATGTCTATATTCTTTTCAAGCTCTTTACAAGTTGAACAGAGATCAAATTAAAGCCACAATATGTAATTCTTCGCCACTAGAGGTCGCTTATTCAAAACACAGGCGTAGCTTGATGGCGACTTGATTTCGCAGAGCTTTTATTATGCCACAGACGAGCACTTCCTCTTCTTCCGCTCATGTGTATGTTGAGTAACGCAGCGCTGTTTATCAAATTAGATACACTTGAGTGTGTTGAAAGTTATGTTATAATGCTACTCTGTGGGTTCGCTCGGCGGCTGCTATGAGACACTTGTTGCACATTGTAAGCTAGATCAATATTAGACATGATAAAACATGGTACTCGCAGTAAATCAAGAAAATGAAATTTAAACAAGAGTTTAAGTGTGTTGAGCGATATAACAATGATAAGTTTCCTGTCGATGAATGTATCCAAACAGTTTCTCACCTGTATAATAAAAACACATAATATAGGCCTATTACAGAGTCTTGGGTTTCTATGGTTTCTACAGGAAATAGAGGGTAACGCGGGTATGATGTCATAGATAGGCAACGCATGGACAGGGTCCGGTTAAATTTGCTCATTTCTCTGGATTTGGAAATGTCTTGGAAACATTTGGAATAATGTAAGTAGGCTACACAAGTCAACAAAATATATAACATTGTTTTAGTGGTTTTTGGATATTTTAATCCAAAAAATCTTACATATTGTGCCTTTAAGTTGTCATATAGCTAGAAGAAAAAACTCTGTGACAAAAACAAGAATAGGTTTTTAGTCTACATCATGAAAAAACAACAACATATAAATAAAATCATCATATTTGTAATAGAAGCAAGTGATTTAGAATGTGATAGAAAGCCTCCCTTTTTTTCTCTCTGAAATATGATTTTGCACACATTTGGCAGGACTCGGGTCTATTCTTAGGAGATCTGGATACCTGTCAGTTCCCGCGCGCACAGTGCTGCTCTTAAATTCCTAAAACGTAACCCTTGGGTATGATGTCGGACAGATGAGAAAGATTTGGCCTGCTTAACACATTTGAACGTTCTTCCTCGTGGACGACAGCCAGCCAAGGTTGTACTGAATCCTTGACGAGCGATCCCCGAGATAGGCCTATACGCGTGGGATCCATGCTCTTGAAATGGACTGATTGAAAATTGCCTGATTTATTACTGTTGCGTCCTCTGTCCATCATTAATTCATCAATCACTGTCTGTCCGTTCGCTTTCCTCAGAAGGATAGCAACAGCAAGAACACAATGCGCATTCTCTTGCTCTTCCAAATAGATGAGTTGTACGAGGGATACAAGCTCGCTCGCTTTCTCTCATGCCACACACACACACACACACACCCGCGCGCGTCTGGTTCGCTATCTTTGTGGGGACTCTCCATAGACATAATGGTTCCTATACTGTACAAACTGTATATTATATTCCCTTACACTAAACCCATCACACAAAACTAAATGCAATTTTTTAAATTAAAAAAAGTATGATTTATAAGCTTGCATCCGCATGGGGACCTCAATTTAGGTCTCCAAAGTGACAAGAGTCCCCATGAGTCTGTGTGCATTCGGGCTGAACTTCCCACCGGGATAGAAAACATGAACACACACACCTGTTCAGCAATAGCAGCTGCCAGTAACACCTCTGCAAGCTTGAAATCTGGTTGATTTCAAACGACCCTCTTGCATAAAATTAAAGATGTGCAAAGTATGGAAACATTGCTCTTGAATTGATATTAGATTAGCTTTCAGTTTTCACTAACACTAACATCCTTCAGCACAAGTATCCTATAGCTATAATCAGACACACTTCTGGGAACCTGATGCACCACCAAAGCAGGTTACAGCGAAAAAACACCACGAAACATTAAAAATTATGTTTTGTTGTCAGTACAGTTGAACATGCAGACAGTCGTGACACTGTAAAGTAGGTCTGTTGAATAATTATGACTTTGAGAGACGCGCGTTTTGTGAAGTCTTATTCAAACAGCCACGCCATATGTAACCTTGTGTGCTTTGAAGTTTACATAAAAATATTCACAGTGCACTCATGTCAACTTTAACATATGCCTAATAGTTCCAAGGATACATGTTTGAATGGGAAAACACATGCATGGCTACATTAGACAGCGGCACAGGGAGAGAAAGAAGGGGGGGGGGGGGGGACTCTCTCTCTCTCTCTCTCTCTCTCTCTCTCTCTCTCTCTCTCTCTCTCTCTCTCTCTCTCTCTCTCTCTCTCTCTCTCTCTCTCTCTCTCTCTCTCTCTCTCCCACGCTATGTGCCCTGGCAGTGAAATCATGAAATATCCCTGCAGGTTTCGTCTCAATGTTGAAAAACAGATGCACATGAAATCGCCGTCCGTGATTCCACTCTCCACTTATGCCAAGCACAACATTCCATGATGAACCTGGGGTGGAACAATTAGCAAAGGGGGTTTCACCCCATTTATCCTTAATTAAACGTTTAAAATAAAGGTTAACCATGTGTTTAGAAGATGCACGAGAGAATTGATCATCCTGTCAAGTATGCTGGCAATCTTCCCATTCAAATTCAGATCATCCTATATATATATATTATATATACAAAAAGATAACTGATCATCGCAGGCCTATCGAGATTTCCTCCCAATTCTATATTTCCCACTGTAATCTGCGTTTGAATTGCGCAATGAGATTTAAATCGCATGGGAGGTGAACTAAGGCGAACCCTATAATGATCGTTTAATGAAAAATTCTGTTTTATGGAGCTATAATTACAACCATTCGTGTTTATCAGTTGACCCGACATATGTCACAGAATAACGAGGCATGAAGTGCGCCCGCAGAACAGGGAACGGAAATTGCATTTTTACTCAAATATAACGGTTTCGCAGCTGGCCACCTACATGGCCTTAAGCTGTTATTATTATTGTTTTATTTTTTACTTTTGTCTTACCCCGTTGTTGTAGGCTATTGCAAGAACACAACTGATTGTGTCACATCCGATGTGTTAATCCAATGGAAATTATTTCAAATTAATTGACTTTCTAAATTAGTTCAGGTAGGCTAATTCAGGGTGATTGGGATACTTTTGCCATTTAGATGACTTGGGGAAAAAATCACCATAATTATGCACCATAACAAGACATAAAACAGCATTAGCCTACATATAAATAAGAGATACGTCTTTACAAAATGCCAGATTTGCTACTTGAACTGCGCGCGCGATTCTGGAAAATGTAGCCTACAACCTGTGTATATTTTTTATAATTAAACTACAGCTATAATGAAAACACAATTATTCCTAACATGCAAGGGAATGTGAAAGAATATATTCTTTAACCGAGCCTAATGTTTCAGGGTTGTTTGACAAGATTTGCGGTGCGCGCGTAGACGAATGGTGTCATTATCCTTAAATTACGCGTAGCCTTCCGGCAGAACAATTTGGTACAATTCACAGATCATCCAGCCCATCCGCATCTGACAGCTACAGGTTCCTGAGCCCTGACTATGACAATGAATCACTTGGTTTCACAGGCCTGTGTTTTACATCGCTTTATGTTAAAGTAGCCATATTGAGTCATGCACTCGCGCTTAAAGGAAAGAACGTTATTATAAGGCATATAGCCTATAAAATGCAGATCTATAAAAGCAATATTTACCAATAATGATAATAGTAATAAATAATAATAAGCCTAATCATAATATAGTGATAAAATAATTGTTCATTTATTTACAAATGGCATGCTTTATTAAATATTAGGAAGTATGCGTTTTAATTATGTAGAACTATGTTTATTTATCTATTTACCTTTTTAATCTTTTCTTTTTTTTTACAGGACAACAATTGACAATATGGAAGTCTTCGGATTCCTTGGTGAACATTTTTTTTAAAACTGCATGCAAATTCTGTTATTACATTTATATTTGACGGAAAAATCAAATAAAAAAAATATTAAATAGGTCTAATGTAAAATAAATAATCTAGCTGGATATTGAGATTCTCAAACTAAAACCCTGCTTGGTGTTAAAAACTTGCTATGTCCCATATTTTTTTCGTTGGATTTTTCAAATCAAATAAAAAAAGAATATACATCACCATGTGAATTATTATTTTATTTTTTTTAAAGAACAAATTTGCGCAGGCTACTTTCTACTATCCCCGGTTAAGACTCATCAACAGCTCAGTGTGTTAGTCTAAATTTAAATCTCTTGTCAGCAGTCCTGAACAAGCCTGTTTTAATTTAGCTACAGAAAAGGTGCACATGCACGAGCAAAAGTGAGTTTACCTACCATGTGCGTGTCAATGCGGGTTGCCAGTGTAGCCGCGTCCTGGTTGATCAATAAGAGCACGACAAGTGGACAGATATTCTCAGGCGGAGCAGCGCGTTCGGTGCTCGCGGCAGGGTTTACGTATCACCCTGACGTCAACTCCTTCACAGGCATAGGACACACACACACACACACACACACGGAATGCCATGCATTAAGCACATTAAGAATGTATGCACAAACTTTTCTCTTCTCTTCAGCTGAGAAAATACCACCTAGGGCAATTTTGGTTACGCACCGTGATCTTGAACTTGTACCCCCGCGGGCGTCAATTCAAAGTTCAGTGCGCAATTGAAACACCACTTTGGGTAACCCCTGCAGGAACGAGGCGCTCCCTCTCTGGAGAGGATCTAAGCTGACACATATGGAAATAGTGAGTAAGGGTGAGGCAAGGGGAGAGAGTGAAAAAAGAACAACTGAATTGAAAGGGAAAACAAAAGAAACTCTCCCAGAGCAGTACCATAAAACTGATTGATGGCTTCCCCGGAGGACTGTTTCCCAGGTGGATGGCTGTGTGTGCCCGCATGTCGTTTTAAGGTTTGATGTTTTTGGACGCTTGTCAAGTACAACAACACTTAATTGAGGGATGAACTGGTACAATTGAGCATATCGCATATTCTTGGCATTCTTTGAACACACAGATCAGTTTGACTGGGGAGCTACAACACACAAAAGTGTCTGCTGGATGTGTTACACCATGTGATATTGAAAGCAGGCTGGAGGAGGTCCAGAGTGTTGGAGAGAAGTGAGCGGCAAGAGCAAATGTCACCAAAAAGAGGTGAGAGCTACTGTGGTCGGACTGCAAAACAGTTCAGAAAATAGCCTACTACAACGGCACTTCATTTGTCAGTGGTGTCAAGTTATGGATTTCATTTGTTGTTCAAAGCCCAGAGCCCGAGTATTAGCCTTTGATTGCAATTAGAGGTTCTGCGACCTCTTTAAATATCAAAACCAGCTTTAGTCGTTTATCACCACGTTTTTTCTCCTTCATCTTTTGTTGTCGCAACTCGTCTCATTTCATCCTTAATTAGGTTTCGAGTATTTGATGATGCAAACAGTGCAAACTGTGTTTGATTTTGAAGCAGCTGCTCGTGAGAGCTTTGTTTTTCCTCGAGACGAAAGGAAGTCTGAATCCTTGGCGTAATTTGTGTTTTGATTTCGAATGAAACGCGTCATAATTAATTCCATGAATACACATTTCATAAATGTTTGGATCAAGCATCGCATGGAATAACTTTCAACATTTGAGGGGTTACGGTGCCAGAAAAATATGTAGTCTAATAGAAGATGGCAGAAATTCAAGCTCAAATCTTAATTTGATTCAAATCACATTTTTGTAGGGAGTATTAATGGGAGGATGCTGAATAAAGAGTTTTCACAAGTTCAAATGATGTTTTTGTGGAAATCAAATATGCGTTGTCCTGTTAACAAAGTTCAGGACTGTTCTGATACAGACAGATTATTATTCTAAACAATGTGCTGGCCTGCAGAACGGTTTCTCTTCAAAACTATACTGTGTAGTACAGAGTGCTACCCTTCTATTCACACTGACAGTGAGTCATGTGATGCAGGACTGATCAAGAGACATGGAAGAATGATCTGAGCTAGGCCTATGTATGGTACAGACATTACCTATATGCATATGGACAGGAATAAATGACCAAGAACAAAAGAACTGCACTTGTGGTAAGTCATGCATGCGTGATTAATAATGTTTAAAAGAATGTGTAGTAAAGTTAATGACTGCAATTGGTCATAGATGTCATTAGCCCTGATTTTTCCTGGGAATTTAAGAAGTTTATTGAACAAACCCTTTGAAATTGGAATATTTTAGGAAAAGTGAGAGTGGAAAAAGTCCACTATATAAGAGATTTAAATTCACAATCCATTGATTTAATCACACTTAATCAAAACTGCATGCCCTCTGCGGAAGGACCTTGTTTTGGCTCTGCGTGACTGTGCGGATGAATTTGACCCTTCACAATAGATAATGCTTTACAATGAACTCAGTTAGAGAACTACATATGCCAATTTATCTGTTTAATAAAATACTTTATTCACATGTTGAGTAATAAACACCATCACCTCCGCTCAGCTTTTACAACATTTAAAATCCCTCAGTTCTCAGCATCTCCAAAAGCCAAGCCAATGTTGATTCTGGTTTTATTACGAGCTCTGTCTCGTTCTCTTTTCACCAGCAGACTCTCCTCTTTTCAGACTTAAAGGAATACGCCGACTTTTTGAGACTTTAGCTTATTCACCTAGAGTCCATACATACCATTCTCATCTCTGTGCGTGCCATAACTCTGTCTGACACACCCGCCGCTAGCCTAGCTTAGCACAAAGACTGGAGGTAAATGGCTCCAGCTAGCCTACTGCTCAATAAGTGACAAAATAACGCCAACATTTTCCTATTTACAAGTGATGTGTATATTAACAACATTGTACTAAGACCGATGGAAAATGAAAAGTTGCACTGCGTAATATCACTGCGCCGCTGCACCCATGGTACGACAGCAAAGTTCATTGATCATTACACAGGAATGAGAGAATATCGGTCTAGAAAATCGCAACTTTTCATTATTCGTCGGTCTTGGTACACAACGATTCTCTCTATTATGATGAGGAACGCACAGGCGTGTGACCAAGCGGCAACCTCCCGCAGTTTCTCTTGAAGCCAATACAGAAGTGATTTAAACTGCAGTTCATCGACTGGCCACTAGAGACAGGCTCCAGAAGGGAGCAGAATCTCATTGAGCCTCATGTTAAAATGCCCAACTTTACAGCAGATTAAAACATGTTTACAGCCTGGGACAAACTGTGGTTTTGGTCTATACGGCTAATTTTGCCCTTCATGACAACTGTGAGGGGGGTGAATGTTTTTATAACTCATTCGTTTACATTATATAAAGCCTCAAAGTTCTGCATAATTAAGGGCGTGGCCACTTTGAGTGACAGGTAGATTGCCGTTTGTCTGCTGTCTTTTAGTCATCACGTCAGCTCCGCCCACATCCCGCCTCTTTGCCCATTTTCTGTTATCCGGGTGTGACGTGCTGCCAAGATGGCAACGGCCATCTCGTCCATACTTTGCGCTTCAGAACTGCTCTTCAGAATCCTATAGGTGAAGTCACGGACACTACGTCCATATTTTTTTTACAGTCTATGCGTGTGACGCATGTATGCAATTTCCCGCGAAAACCATCCTGACAGGTCTAAAACAAGCCTGTTGCACTTGTGTTAAAAACTGAAGCCAAAGCGTCTTAATCGCCCCCAGGTGGTTAGTCCAAGTATAGCTCATAACCCCCATGTATTCTAATAGACGCAAGACAAACTAAACAATCAAATTACACTTTAAATAATTTTTTCCTAAAGTTGGTTACTGTCATTTTAGGCAATTTTTATCATGCCGATTTCATATAATGAATTGTTCTGCATCTGCGGGAGTGTAGGCGGGCTTTTGATATTAGGGCTTTACTTCCTACTCTTTACCGCGCAGACCATAGATATCCATAATTAAGGCTAGATGTCTTACGGCGGCCATCTTGTCACAGGCAGGGCTCTGTGGTACCTGATGTAAGGCGAGTGATCTGCATGAACACAAATACTCTTATCTCACTGAAATCTTGAGGGATTTACAAATGGTTTGGTTTCTTAAAAACGTTATTAACGTGGCTATAATTATGGATGCTTGAAAAAATTATGAATCATTTTTCATAAGTATGCAGTGTCATAACTACATCTGTGACGTTTGTAACAAACCAAAGTTTGAAAATCGGTAGAAAATTGAGCAAGTTATGGTTATTTAAAAAGTGCAAGCACCATGAACACAATGTTACGCGCGAGCGAGCTGCCTGTGACAAGATGGCTGCCAGGTGCGGAAGTCGACCTCCATTGGCCAGCAGCGCGGACGAGACATCTAGCCTTTATTATGGATATCTATGGCGCAGACTCCGTTCCCGAGGTCACTACTGCGCAGACTCGGTCCCAAATCTGCACTAGATGTCAGCGCCATATTCGAACCTCCAACGGCTTCACTTTTTTCAGCGGAAGAGAATGAAGTCGCGTCGTCCATATTATTTTACAGTCTATGGTTTAAAATATATACACTTATAATAGACTTAACATAGTGAACCGGGGTAAGACAAAAACACATTTTTGAAGGATTGATTTGAGGATTTGATTTTTGGATTTGAGAAGTCTGTCTCCGTTCAAGCAAAAAGAAAGAAGTGTAGTGAGCTGGAGCCCTCATTTGTAAATGTAACTTGAATATATTCAACATGATATTATTTGTGAATTTATGGTAATAAATCATAAATCAGCAACCAGCGTTTTTTATGTAAATACATTTGACTGCTATTCAATCTGAATTGTTTAGCATAACTAGCTCACTGGTGACTGATATAAAACTGACCTCTTGCTTCACACAAGTAGAACACTACATAAGACTGAACCCCTGAAGTGATGTAGACACAATATCCTGTGTTATTTAACTGGACTCAGAATGGCTTTAGGCCTAAAACTGCTCCAGGTGAGGCTCGAACTCACAACCTCGGCATTGCTCTGCTTTGTACTGCTGTATAAGTACCGCGCGCTAACCGATTGCGCCACTGGAGCTTCAGATGCGCATCTTTACGCAATCTGAGCATCTGATAATAACAACAATAGAATTGAAAGCATAGTTCTAAAGCTTAAAAAGGGAACGTAACCCACTCTCACGAGTGATATCACACGCAACGACATCAGTTATTGGTTTATTCACACGGACAGTTTATCATCTGGACCAGTTTATGAATGGACAGTTTGTTTCTTAGTTTATGTTATGGCTGGAGCTCTACTGCCCCCTTGTGGTGTCTAATAAGTTGAAGTCCCTTTTTGTTCGCAATTGTATTTTTCCTCGAAACCCATGCTTAATAGTTAGTAACCTACTAATTAAGGGTAAGTGTTGCATTGAACTCGTTATTTTATTTGATGTGTGTTATACATAATGCTACAGTTCAGACCTAGAAGCATGAATTCACTTGTCATGAATTGAACCACTAGGTGACAGTTCATGCACATCATATAGCTTCAGCCAATTGGGGTCAACAATAATGGATCATTTTTCATGCAAAATATAATATCGTTTTAATCATTACATTTAAAAAAAAAAATGCATTAGTTACACTTTAATAGAACGTCTGAAGAATAGCATTTTGCTCTAAAATGAGCCCTGAAACTTAATTGCTTAAACAATTAAATATATAGCTAGCATAATTGTTCTGGTCCGAGGAGATTCTGAAAATTGGTATGTAAGTATGATTTACTTACCACTTAAAGGCTCTTTAATTTAAAGCAACGACACATAATAACCTGGAGACAATTGCATCACATACCTTAATTCAACAACTCTTATTATTATTAATAATATCCCTTCGGTTATAAATACGAGTTTTCTGGTAACTGGACAATTGTGTTCCATTTCTTTTTGAAATGCAACCCGGAAAACTCGATTTTGACGCAATTACAAACTCGACTTCCACATCGAGGTCATGATGACTAGAGGACATTTGCTTTTTAAAACTGCTCCAGGTGAGGCTCGAACTCACAACCTCGGCATTGCTCTGCTTTGTACTGCTGTATAAGTACCGCGCGCTAACCGATTGCGCCACTGGAGCGATACATTTAGTCACTATAGGATAGGATTGTTTTTCATCCTGAAAAGACTGGAGAATGAATAATCCAAAAACCTGAAGAAGGAATCGGTCCACAAATTAAGACACACACATGATTTATAGCAACAATGCATCATTTAAAGAAATACTGTGCATATTACATCAGGAGAAAAAAATGTTTTAAAAGTACCCCAAAATACAAAAATCATAAACCCATTGGTTTGTGCACAGTTATGCTGTAACGATAAATACTAATACAGTTCCCAGTCTGGTCTATCAGTAAAGAGTGTTAGTGTTGTTTTTGCTCTAACACAGTAAACAATAAAAGGCACATTCTGTAACACTGCATAAAAAACAGACATTAAAAAATCTGCATGAACAAAGAGGTAAAACACCAAGGACTTCACATCCCATGATTTGTAAAATGTTGAACACAGACAGTTCATTTTCATAATCTTAACGCTTGAGAAAATGCTTTCTTTGACGTTTCTTTGGTTCCTTATGTAGCTTTGTGCAAATGCGTCATCCAGGTTGCATGCATTCGTCAACCATTATGACTCTGCTTTCACAGTTCTCCTGCGTCGTGGGTCTGTCTTCCATCCTCTCCCTCACTCTCTCCTTTAGATCGCTTCATTCCCATGTCACCTTTCCATACCTCATTCAGGCACTCTGAAAGAGATGGAAAATGAGGCGGCTTGATGTGTGTGTAAGTGCGTGTTTGTTAGGAAGGATCAGATTGGGTATTTACTACCTTGGTCCGAGTCGCTGAGGACATGGGTTGCACAGAAGAATCGTTCAAGTTTCTCGTCTTGATGATGAAAGTACCAGTTCTCCACAACCTCTTCATGCTCTTCTAACATGGTCTCACACTGTAATATAAAACATAAAATGAGAACATACTGACCAAAAAGGTCAAAAAGGTTTTTAATTTGGATATCCAGATCTATGCGTTACAACTACCTAGCTTGGATGTCAGCTGAACTTCAGCCCACAACATTTGAGGTCGGGAAGTTCGGTCTGGACTTGATCCGTTGTGGAGCAACTATGCTCGAACCAGAGCTGTTCGGACCAATCAGATTGTCAGGGGGGGGGGCTTTAGACGATGATGGGCAGATGATCAACAGTAACGTCATCATCTACGTCACCAAAGAGCGCTTGGGTTGAATTAGTTCTAATCCTAATCGGAGAACTTGTTTGTATATGCATTCACCTTTACTATTTCTCTCAAAAATGATGATCGTGTTGGTAAGTACTCTGTGTATCCTTAAATTATTTTTACAACACCAGCAAAGATAATTTACACTCGTCTTCTTCTTCTACCTCTTCCAGCGTGCGGTTGAGCTCTGTTGACAACTATGCGTCGCTCAACATGCGTCACTTACTCCGTTGCTCTGATTGGTTGTAGGTCTATCCAATTGAGTGCAGAGGCATTTTCATTTATCCTGGTTCGGTTGAAACACACCCCATAATCACAGCCCAATGGAGCAGTATCAGATTTTTATTAAAGGTCCCGTTCTTCGTGTTTTTTTGAAGCTTTGATTGTGTTTACAGTGTGCAATATAACATGTGTTCATGTTTTGCGTGTAAAAAAACACAATTTACTCATCTGTATACCGCTGTTTTCACCGTCCTAAAAACGGCTGATGACTTCCTTTATTCTATGAAGTCCCTCCTTCAGAAATACGTAACGAGTTCTGATTGTGCCAGCGGTTCCTATGTTGTGATTCGACAGCAGCTTAGCGCACGTAACTTGCACGGAAAGGTCACGCCTCTTAACGGGAGATGTATGCGCTCAATGATCTCTACAGCGTCCCTGGGAAAGCCAAACAAAGGTGATTTGACTCCGGGATGAAAATAACAGCGTCTCGACGACATGGCGACAAACACACTCAAACGCAACACTTCCTCTTCTCCACGTGGGACAGCAACAAGACCACGCCCCCTTTTTTTGCGTATTCTTGTGGGCGGAGGTTAGTCTGTTCTACTGTTCTACTGACGTCATTTATGAAGGAAGTACCAGGATGTAGTCCAAGCCGGCCGTTCGCTGTAGGCTTTGAAAGGGAACTTCTGTTAAAAAAAATATCTCGCTTGGCATTGAACTTTGAGCTTTATAATTTTACAGGTATTATTTATGCTCTAACAGCAACATTACACACTAACTAAAGTTTGAACAGTGGGACCACGAAGAACGGGACCTTTAACTTCAATCAGGTGTCACTAGGCTCATTGTAAGAGGGCTTTAGCCCCCTAAATGTTCACCCAGCCCCCCTAAAAATGTGCGATAATCGCCATAATATTTACACTAATTCATGATCGCCTCAGTCCCCTGTAAAACTCATATGAAACCGGCGGCAGGCTCAGGCTCCTCCTCTTATTTTAGTCTGCGTTATTCAGCTTGTTCTTCAAACCGTAGCAGCGCAGCGCCAGTGTCAGAAGCACAGAACAACATGTGTGTATTTATTGATAGATTGTTATGATATCTGCATCTGTGTAGTTCTTTGTCATAAATGCAGTTCACATAACATGATGCAGGAGCAATTCAAGTTTCCCATCCATTGTAAAATCTGAGCTAATTTATTTATATTTTTATGAAATTCCTTTCATCTAAATGGCATGAAACTGACTTTTCCTACTCTCGCTATACTTCATACTTCAGCGCGATCATTTTTATAATATCCATTTTATTTTGATAATAAATCTAAAAGCAAAACACTATAAAAGCGTTGTTAATTTTGACAGCAAATTTTGATTTAGTTTTAGTCAGTTTTTGATAAAATGCCATTTAGTTTGAGTCATATTTTAGTCCCCTGAATTGTTTTTATTTTTATTTCAAGTAATGAAGATTTGTAATGGTTTTAGTTAACTATTATAACCCTGATACTTCATTGAATAATATGTGTCAAATACTATTCTTAGTCTTTCCTCCTGACTATGAATTAAATGGGAATTAAATTAAATACAGTTTATTGTGTAACCAAAAACATATATATATATATATAGTAAATATAGTAAATATATAGTAAATATAGTATAGTATAGTATATATATAATGCGTGACTTAATTATAAAACAAGCTCAAAATACACATTGACTCTTATTTTGAAATGTCTTACTATTGCAGTTGCAGCTGCTCTTTCAAGTTCAGATGAGGGGATAAAATATGCATTGTTACAACCTTCTAAAACATATTACCATATAAACGTTGTACAGAAAACATTGTCATTATTCATCAGCATGAGTTCATAAACATAACCTCGTAAATGTGCTATTCATTGATTGAGCCGCTCTGAAGCGCTGTTGTGTTAGCCTAAAGAATGCCCAACAGGGCCGTGTTTTCCATGTTACAATTCAAATGTGCGCATCTGTTACACAGGACATCAGTTCTGACTGGATCGCTTCCCTAATCGTCTCTCCCTAACATTTTCATCTCGTTTTTATTCGTTGACGAACGACAGTAGATTTTCATCATGGTTTTTGTCAACTTTTATTTAGTTATCATCTCGTTTTCGTCAGTGAAAAAAGGTTGTTGACGAAAATTATGACGAAAACTATTCAACAGCGAAATTAACAGTAGGTGTGTTTACATGGAGCACTGTAATCGGTTTAAAAGTCCAATCCGAATGAAAATTCTCCATATAAACACCTCAATCGGAATAAAAATGCACAAACCATATTAAATTGTAATCGGTTTGAGAGGGGTGGGACAAACCTTTTCATGAACCGATCAAACGAAAAATTCCTCTATGTAAACGACCTGATCCGATTACTTTGAGTGCACGTCTTTCTGTGACGTGATATAGGCTACAGCGCACGCCTCCACAACTCTCACACCAGTGACAAGAGAGGAAGTTCATTTTTCTGAGGTATTAAACGTTTTATTTCGTAACATGTTATGAACATGATGTTGGAATAATGACACAGACATAGCCTGGCTTCACCATCTCATCTTGACAGCGTTTGTCCTAGGCTTCAACTGCGCCTGACAGAAGAATTAATTTTTCCGAGGTGATTCTTACACTTTACGCAAATAATAAATGGCTTTAATTAAACTGTATAAGTCCTGGTGGCCGTTGAGAGTTGCCATTGCAAAGGGGAACATTCAAGCTGCTGGAGAGGACGTGTCGATATAAGTTTATATATATATATATATATATATATATATATATAAATATAAAAACAGTACCAACTGCTTCAAATTGGTTAAGTAACATTACCCACAATTACTTTTGTTAATATTTATACCTTTGTGATTATGGTATCTTTCCTTAATCATCTGAAATATCTATGCGTTCAGTAGGCTATGTATCTAGTAATGATGCGGAGCACGTCTTGAATGCTTTCCTATGTTTTTATTAATCATTTGGGTGCATTTTATTGTTAATTTTGTGTTTTTCAAAATAAATGAATGGAATTCATTTTGATTTCGCATTCATCATTCACAGTTTTTGAAATAGCCATTGTATAGGACATAAATTAGGTTAAACTACTGCATGTCCGCCCACAGAAAAATAAATAAATATAAAAATTACCTATACAGAACTATTGATCCACGAACGTCGCAGTTATTATAATTGGAAACGCTACGAATCTGCGCATGTTACAAAATGATTCCGATTGAAAGCATCAGCACATGTAAACACCAAAATCGGTTTAGATAACGTCTCATGTAAACAGTCCACAGAATCTTTCAATCGGAATGACAAAAAAGTGGGCATGTAAACGTGGCTACTGTATAAAAGAATGGAGAATGGAGTGAAAATGGCAAATGATCCTCTGCTGCCATCTACTGGTGGTAATTTCATGTCATTTTCATATTAAAAGTGTTTGTTTTCCACCAGGTGACAGAAATCCTCCACTAAAGCATGGCACATTTTCCATCTCTATAAATGAAAATAAGAAATGTAATGTAGATCATCTTTAAAGTTAATTTTACTAGTGTTTAAAATCATTTTAAAATAATTACAATTATTAAATAAATAAAAAGTTAAAGATATTTGATCTAGATGTTCTTAATGAATATTTGCTTATTTAAAATTATTAGGAATTAATTCAATATTCAGGGATAGGTACTATACTGTACTATACCTACTGTATTGTTCATGTCTACCCTAGTATACAAACAATATATTCAATACATTTTTTGAAATCATACATAATATTGAAATGCTAGAATCGCCCCAGACCTCAACTAATTACGATACATCATCTGAGAACATGAAAACGACATCACCTACAGCTCTTTCTTTGTGTGTGAATGTGTATTACCTGTCTCTTCATGTCCGCCACCTCCACTGATGGTTCATCCCATAGTTCGTAAGGGACACCCAATTCTACCTTCACTCCCTTATCCACCAGGTTCTTAAGTGTGTTCATGGTTTGACTTGTGCCCTGACAAACACAGCAGTCAAAAAATCAACCATCATTAGTCTGCAATCAAAGATCCACACTTTCATAGTATCTCTTTAAATGAGAATTGACAAAATTTCATGCAATTGAGGAGTGGGGAAATAGTGCCAAGGTGAGCTTAATACTTTGGCATAGCGAAGGCTCCCTGGTCTCTCAGCATGGACTTTATACTGCAGAATTCTTTCACAGATGTTGTCCATGGCCTCAGTGAGTCGTGTCTCTCTGGAAACAAATAAATCGTAATAATGGCAACAGGAGGGAGAACATCAATAGATTTTAATTTTTTTCTAAACTTCAGGGTTTTCTCTCTTTCTTCCGCTCTCTCTCTCTCTCTCTCTCTCTCTCTCTCTCTCTCTCTCTCTCTCTCTCTCTCTCTCTCTCTCTCTCTCTCTCTCTCTCTCTCTCTCTCTCTCTCTCTCTCTCTCTCTCTCTCTCTCTCTCTCTCTCTCTCTCTCTCTCTCTCTCTCTCTGGTACAGAGTGGATATGGCAAGCCGTTTTGACTTTTATTAATTCTCAGGATATTAACAACTCAATTTTCACTAATGAAAATGTTCATTCTTGATATCAACAATGACGTCATCAAGAAATACAAATTCTTGATATAAGAACTACATAGTAGAATTCTTAATATCTGTGATTGTATTATCACTAGTTAAATGTCACCATAGGCTGCCATTCAAATTCAATTATTGATATCAAGAATTGATTTCTTAGTTGAAATTCCAAGTACACATATTAGAAATACAATACATCATTTTTAATATCAATAATTGTGTTAACTAGTAAAAATATAAATTCCTGATATCAATAATTCAGTAATTTCACTATTTGAAATGTTAATTCTTGATATCTGTAAACGTATTTCAACAAGTTACATTTATTATTTCTGATATTTGAAAATGTATATTAATAATTAGGAGAGTAATTTCAGATCTAAAATGGCTTTCTTACTAGTAACAATCATATTCATGATAGGAGAAATTAACATTGTCACTAGAGACAATCGAATTATTGATTTAAAAAAAATGACTAATTTTACTAGTAGCAATTCAATTGTTGTCATCAAGAACATACATTTGCACTAGTAACCACGTAATACTTGATATAAAAAATAAAAATTTTACTAGTAAGAATTGTATTTCCAATTGATGAAAACTAGTAAGAAATCAATTATTGATATCAACAATTGAATTTGAAACGCAGGCTCTGGTGAATACATTTACAGATATCAGTAAGTATAGTTTTACTATGATTGAAATTTACTTCTTGATATCAAGATTTCGTATTTCTCTGAACGATGATGTCGTCAGTCTTTGTCAGGTGATGTCACACTCGTGAGAACCGAAGTGCATTATGGGCAGGGCCGCCATTTGTAAGGTATCAATGCTGTGGGGTTCTGTTGTTAGAGAGTTGAGTTTTTGATGAATTTCTTTTCAGTGATAAAACGGTCCATTCTTGTTGTGTGATGGGCTGCAATAGTGTCTCATGACAGAAAGGGTCAAAATTAAACAATGGGGAAAGGTTTTTTAGCTTTCCCACTTTGAAGAAAGGACATGGACAGCATGTAGCGGACATAACGTGGCATCCGATGGCCTGGGTTACAACATCACCTTTGCAAACATAACTCTGAATGTACAATAATAAAATACACTATTAAATTCTACATACATTGATTTACTTCAGTAATGTCAGACAGTTTGTTTCATGATGATGACTTGTTTTATTGGAACATTTCTGTTTTATTGTGTTGCATTTTGGTTTGTGTAATTGATACAATAAAGAACAAAAATGCACGAAAAGGTTATTGAATAATTAAAAAGCCATCCTTAATCATTAATGAATTATAACGTTAACAAGACATCATTATCATTACAGCAAGCCCGGCCTTTGCTGATACTACTGTGTTGTCGCAGTCCTTCGGTCGGAATGTAAATAAATCCTGTACCCAGCCATTGGTGAAATGTCCGTGGGCTTCAAGAGATTTATAGTTTTTAAATTGTTCATTGGTATGCGCTTAATAGCATAAACAAGATAGTTGACAATGTCGAGGTATGAGGATGGAGGTAGCAAATAACGGTCCCCAGCATCTTTATTGAGTTAATCATTCATATCAATTCAATTATAATATCTTCAATACGAGTCAGTTACCCCTTTTCCACCAAGGCAGAGCTAGAGCTAGATCGGAGCCGGAGCCAGAGCCAGAAAAGTGGTTCTTAAGTAGCACCAAAACATTGCAGGGCTAGAACAGGGCTAGAAGTAAGAACCGATTACGTCAGGCGCTGGGGGCGGGGACGGGGTCAACAAGACGAACACAGACTTGAGATCCGCCATTGTTGAAATAGCAGCTAATGGAGCTAACAGCTGCTGCTCGTTTGTAATCTCCGTCTATACAAATTACGGCGAACTGCATGAATGCGTTGGATTTGCTGTGTTTTGATGCCGATGTAGGATCGTAAAGCCGTGTGAATCAATAGTAACGCAACGTTTGCATTGTTGATGGAAGGCTTGTTGGCAGCGGTGCTGTGCAGAGACCGATCGTCGTATGATAACGAGTCCAGCGAGAGCATATGACTCATTCATGCGTTTTTTAAAAATTTTTATATCATACGTGGATCGGTCTGTGCAGCGCCGATGCATCTCGAACAAGCCTGGTGTGTTTGTGTTTCCCGCTGCCCAGGGTTGCCAGGTTTTCACAACAAAACCCGCCCAATTGCGACTCAAAACAAGCCCAATCGCGTTTCGGGGGGCTTCCCCGGTAAAAATACATTTGGGGTAAAATATGTGTTTTTTTGGCATGGTTGCCTACTAAAATTCGCATTCCCGGGCCTAAATATCACATAATTGCGGTCGCTTCAACCCGCGGCAACAGTGATGAAGTAGCCCAATTCCGCGGGAAAACCGCAGACTTGGCACTGCCTCGCTAGCGTTGCTGAGAAAGATGAGACGTATACAGTGACGTAAGACCTGGCTTTGTTGTGGCTCTCAGCATGTGGAAATGCAAACGGTTCTTAGCAGGCTCCTCAATCGAACCAACTATGAACTGGCACTACTGCCTTGGTGGAAAAGGGGTAAGTGAGTAGCGATACCTCAAAGATGGCGCCGCGGTGACGTCACACACAACAAACCCCCGATTGCTAATATCAAGAATTAACATTTTTATTAGTAGAAATCAATTTCCTGACATCAAGAAAGCATTTCATCTAGTGAAAATTGAGTTGTTGATATCAATAATTAATATCCTGAGAATGAATAAAAGTTAAAACGGCTTGCCATAGTACGGTATGTGTCATCAGTAGCCTACTTACGAAGTGTAGTATTTGATTTTGCGCCGGCGCTTGCCAGTGTCCAAAACTTCTCCGAGCTCCAAAACTTCCTTCGAGCGGCCAGTTTTTGCTAGGGCATCCTGCAACTCCACCGTCAGTAATTTACAAACTATTAAAAAAACATATGCCATAAAATATTAATAATGCAATAGCTCCTGTAGTTAAAAAACAACCTGACTGCATATAACATGCACGCTTTTCGCATGTAAACATAAGTGCACAGACTAACTCTGCACTAGTGGAACATTTTAGGATGGTTTCATGATAGTTTCTTTTGTCATTATACATTTAACACCTACGGGGAAAGGATACTTTCTGTTTCTTACCCTCGCATTTATTCGGCAATCGCTCCTCTTGGTTTGCCGAAACGAGGCTGAACATACAAAGCAAGAAAAGTGCAAACATTTCCATAGTCTGTTTACAAACTTGAACTCAATGAGAGTTCACATTAAAGCCACATCGACATGTTGGACGGTCACTTCAGGCTAGTAGAAGTTGTGGAACAGAGCATGCGCACTGCTAAAGCCGATGGTAAGTAATGGCAAACAGCTAACGCGTTATCGATTTAGACATAGCTAATCAAAAGCTGATCGAGTTTAAAAGAAAGTGCTGTTCTACTGTGGTCAAAGTAAAGAAAATCACTCAGAAGATTGTGGAATGAGTACAACAACAGATTCATTCATGAGCCTTTTTTCATTAATTCTACAGATAGGCCTGTAGAGGTGTTCTGAAATAAGTCCTCAGTTTTTTGTTGTTGTCTTTTTTTATCATTCAAATACAAATTAATGTCCCAGATACACTTAATGTCGTCACATTTTCCTGGTTTAATAGCCTATGTACATTACTTTTCTTGCCTAAATAAACACAAATGCAATTCTATTTTGTATTTTTGTATTAACAATGTAATTAATGTTTTATTTATTAAAACCAATGTATTTATTTATTTATTTTTATTTTATTTATTTATACCAAAAGCATTTTTTTTTTTTATTCCAAAAACTAAAGGCAGTAACAATTGAAACTATATATTTGATTTGTGAACTGATATGTTTTTCAGCTGTTCTTTTTAATAGTCAACTTATTTTCGGATCATCAGTCATGAAGCTCGGTAAACACTGGTCACGAAGATGGAGCTTTAATTTCACCAAACTATTTGGTCACTAAAAAAAACCCCCGCAGCCATCATGTTTTCAGACCGTTTCGAGTTTGGTTTTGATGTAACGTAAAGCAGTGATATCAGTGATGGGTGAGTTGTTTACTTAGGCCTACTTTTTAAAGGGTAACTAAACCCTAGACCAACTTTTTTTAGTTAATGATCTGTAATATTGGGGCTTTATTAATGATGTTCATTGATTCGAGTCAATGTTTTGACATTTGAGTATAAAGTGTTTTAATTTTATAAAATATGGTGTAAAACCGCCAAAGTGCTGCCCTCTTAGGGTTGAACAGTGGCTACTGCAGTTGAATTTTCCTATTGGACGTTGTGGTACATCGTGACGTAGGATGGTACCGCTAACGGCTCACTACCACGCCCCTGGTACGAGCTCACCACGCTCTCGGTTCATCCCCTCTGTGTCTGCCGGGCTCTGCCCACTTTTCCAGCATTTTTTGAAAATTGCCAGTGGGCGGAGTTAACCTCTGAGCAGGGGTTTAGTTACCCTTTAAAGTAATTATTCTTCCTAACACCATCATTTTGTTCATTCAGACCTATTCGTGAATGTGCAGGAAAACAAGAGGCGGGATTTATCGTATGAACCAATCATATGCAATCATAAGGAGATGGAGGCATTGCCTCCCCTAACGTGACATTCCCCCATTCATTCTCAATTGCCCCCCATCAAACCCACCAGTCAATGGGCTCAGGGGAGGCAAGAGAGATGCGGCGTCCCGCTGTAACTTTAACCGCGGGTGACTCTATTAGACAGTGGTACTTTATAAAAACAACTGATTTACACACATTGTAATATTTGTGTTGTTTTATTTTTGTAATATGGATTATTTTCTCATCCAATTTTTTTGGGGGGGAGGCACTGCCTCCCTTGCCTCCTCAAACTCTTTACTTTTAAGTCTTAATTTAAAGGAACATGCCACTATTTTTGAAAATAGAGTTAAACAGTTGAGTTTTACCGTTTTCGAATCCATTCAACCGATCTCCGTGTCTGGCGGTAGCACTTTTAGCATAGCTTAGCATCTGATAGGACCGTTAGCATCTCGCTCAAAAATGACCAAAGAGTTTAGATATTTTTCCTATTTAAAACGTGACTCTTCTGTAGTTACATCGTGTACTAAGACCGATGGAAAATGAAAAGTTGCGATTTTCTAGACCAAAAATAGTGGCGTGTTCCTATAATTTAAGATATGATAAGTTCTAAGTTACTAACGTAAATTGCCATGGTTAAAAGTAAGATTTTTAATAGAAAATAGAAAAAGGAATGTGTACATTTTGTTTAAGTAGTTGTTAATTCTGCTGAGCAACATTAAAAAAATAGCCTACATCTTTTCAAAAACCTTTTCTGTTGACAAAAAAGGCATAAAAATGTAAACTCAAAATGTATATTATATTATATTACATTATTTAAAAAATAGTCAACATTTTCACAAAAAATACAAGATTAAATGTGAGAGAGATTGAGTACTCCCTCATTGCCATTGTTGTATACATTCTCCATAGGTCAAAACATAAAGGCCGAGCCACACAGATGTTTAGTGGCTTAGTGAATCAAATATACATTACTATTGATAACTATCTATAATCCATGACCTTTTGGCTGTCAAGAAGACGGAAGCAGTGTCTATGTGATCTATTGTTCCACCTGTCCTTGAGCGAGTTCAACAGGTTTAAAATGTAAGTGATGTGTATTTATAACAGTGACATGTAGATTGCATTAACTCAATTGGCTGGCACTTGAGTTTCAAGCAATTCTGTCATCTGTAAAATCCATTCGGAAAATATTACAAACAATTCCTGGCAGTAGATTGACTTTTTATTGGTGTCAATATTCCTTTATTGGATTAGCTGTTGGTAGGGAATTAGTTAAAGTTTGTGTGCCTTCATAAGGGGTGTCACGTCCCTCTTAGGGATTCAGGTGTCAGTGCCACACGTTTATTGACAGCCAATATGGTATGATGAACCTTCTGGTGGGTCCGTGAGGGAGGGGGCTGAAGAGCGAAGGACAGAGAATGATGAGAGAGATGACAAATCCAGACAGAGAACTGAGATAAGTACTATGAGAAACTGGAAATACCCAGCGTGAACAAGAAGGCCAGATTGTGAGTGAGACTGATTATGCGCATTAATGCATGTATATGCAGGGGGAGCTGCATGCCTAATTAAGGGACTTGGAAAAGAGGAAAAGCCCATGTGTTAATGTGAGAGTGAGAGACACAGGAAGACAGCGAGGACAGGGACAGGTGGCGGTGAGAGAGGAGCTGCGCTCAGCATATTCCTCTGAGGTTTCAGGGTCAGACAGAGGGCACCACCAAATAATACACAGGAAAATAAGGGAAAGGGCAGAAAAAGAGAAATGGTCACACGAGAAAATATACATAGTTGAAACAAAAGCAAAAGAGTTACATGCAGTATATTGTTTTTTAAAGCTGATTCAACTTTTATGGTTGATTTATTTATTTTAATGCATTGTTTATACATTTTGTGGTAAATATTTCATGGCCCTTTCTGGCGGTTGCGTCTTAATAGGAATGCTTTTATTTCATTGGAAGCTAGAAGACTGTCTCTCTCTCTCTCTCTCTCTCTCTCTCTCTCTCTCTCTCTCTCTCTCTCTCTCTCTCTCTCTCTCTCTCTCTCTCTCTCTCTCTCTCTCTCTCTCTCTCTCTCTCTCTGTGTGTGTGTGTGTGTGTGTGTGTGTGTTCATGTGCTCATGTGCTTCTATCCTGGTGGGAACTTCATCCTGCACACTGACTCATGGGGACTTGAACCTACATTTATCTGCACTTTTCCATAGTATTTTTTACTTTGAGAAACTTTTACTTTTACTTCACTACATTCCAACGCATCAAATCGTAGCTTACTTTTTACTCCACTACATTAAAACATGCCGTTCCTCGTTGTTTTGAACGGAATTATCGTCCCCTCCCCTGCTCCGAGAGTCGATAGCGGTGTTCGATTCGTGAGTGAGCTGATTCTTTTCAATCAACCTGTTAAATCGGTTCGCAAATCGCACCGAATGATTCATTCGCAAATTGGACTGATCTGATTCTAGTTGTTTGAGTCAAGTGATCTGGTCAGAGGCTCTGAGCAAGTTTAACAATTCACTTTACACAAGTCTGACTCAAACGAGCCAAGAACTGTGATCGTCGAAGCTTGAGTGTGCGCGAGACTGACGGCGTGAAAAGTAAGTTAATGCTAAGCTAATGGCGAATTTTAGGATTGATTGATTATTGCGAATGTAAATCATATAAGTCATGACTCTCAGTTGTTTATGAACCAAGAGGGCGAACTGTTTAAGCCCACTGCATGTCCACAACTATATCAATGGGGTGACGCTTTATGTAAAAAAAAAAAAAAACCCAAATAATGAAAGAACGCAAATTATATATTATATTATAATTATATAAAACTAGGCCTATAGCATAGCTTACGTTCTTAAAATATTATGCATTTTGCTCTGACTTTTGTTTTTTGTTTTGTCAACACACTTTTCCTTATTTTTAAATAGCCTATGGATTATTTAGTTTTCGTTTTTTTTTTCACTTGTTTGCACACATGAAGTAACCTAAATTGATGTTTAATATATTCAATGATTTGATAGTGTATGACACGTTTTGGTAGTACAATAAAGCGTTTTCTTACTTGCAGATCAACACATATTATGTATCTGCATCCACTAATCTTCCTTGCTGGTTACTTGACAATTCATAATAATTCCTGATGCCAGACCCAGCAACCCCAGGTGTTTTTAGCAGTATGGATTTTATATATATATATATATATATATATATATATATATATATATATATATATAATATATATATATATAAATCATGGGTCTTGTAATTTTCACAAATTAAATTGTGTATATTTTCTTAATAAAATTGTGGTTCAGTGTTGTATAGAAAATATAAAAAAATCACACTAAAAAAACAAGATACATTTTCCTAATTTTTTAAAGGAAATGTAAAAAATTTTTGAGGCTTGAATTGAGGAACCGATTAAGATGATAAAATTAAGGGAAAAAAGGCCACCTATTTATTTTAAGAGAATTAGCTCAATTGTGTTTTGTTTAGAGACACCATTGTTAGTTCCCAGCATGCATTACATGCCACATGCTTTGCATATGGCTGGAAATGGAAAGTTAATATTGAAGTTAAGTGTTATTTTATGTGTTTCTGAGTGAAGGCAAACATTTCTTAATGTTTAATGATCATTTATATTTGATATTTGAAAGAGTTTCTTTATGTTGAAGTTTTGACCGTTAGCATTGTGCAGAAGAGAGCTTATGGTTAGGTTGTGGATAACTGCATATTATTATAAAGCTTTTTACTTTTTTCAATGAGCAATGACTTTGCTAATGACAGTGCAGTAACAAGTTTGTTTCTGTTTGCCCTGTGCTATCATACAGTCTATTAATTATATCAGTCAAATATAAACAGGTAATTTCCATTAACTATAATTTGTACTCTTTTTTTTTTAAGTCAACTTAAAATAAATAAGCACATTTCACAAAAAATATTAAATTAATTGTTTCATAGACTAAATAATTTAGGACATTTTAAATGATTTATTCAGGTAGATTCCATTAAAGAAACCAAGCCTTAAAATCTACTCAAAAATATGATGTGTAATATTGTTGCAAAGTAGCTAGCACATGGCATTTATTACAGTGCATAAAATGATTAAACATCGATCAGTACTTTTTACTTTTAATACTTAAGTACATAAAAAATCGAATACTTTTGTACTTTTACTCAAGTAAAATTGTAAAGGAGTACTTAATACATTTACTGGAGTAAAATTTTATTTATGAGGGTATCTGTACTTTTACTCAGTAGCCGACTCAATTTGTGTTCACTGGGTTAGGGTAAGAAGCTAGAGATTGCAGTGTGTGTGTGTGTGTGTGTGTGTGTGTGTGTGTGTGTGTGTGTCTGTGTGTGTGGGGACACTCGTCTCAGTATCAGTAAATGTTTATGTCACTGTGTTTTGAGCTAGACTGGCTGGACGGATGGAGTTACCTCCATAGACAAACGACTTTCTTCGTGTGCAGGTATTTACCTTCAGATAGAAAGGCACTCAACATTCACAACATTACGTATTATGAAGATGTATTAAATATTGATGCAAAGTGAATGCCAGAGTATTTACCTATTTAGAAGACCCAAGGATACCCATACCTGGTCTACCGGACAAATCCTGGTTGTCACAGCGACGTCAAACAGAAAGCCAACACCTGCTGCCGTTCCTGTTATATTAGACACATGGACTCTGCAAAATGACTGATGGCCGATGTCTTATACTTACCGTCCTACACAAATACACTGCCTACAACTGCCGTACCTGAAACTGCCTTTATTACGGGATACAGTGTAACAAGGAACATATTACGCAAAGGCAAAGCAAATAAACAAAGGTGAGGTACAGGTGAGTGCTGTATCTATTTACTGTATCTGTTTGAATTTAGGTTTCAATTGAAACGTTCATACAGTAGTTTGATATCTACAAGCTTCATTGTTTAAATGGAAAATATTTAGCATTACAAAAGTATTCAAAACCATAAACAGTTATTTACATTTCCTGTTGAAATTAGGTTCTTTATGATGATTATAATTTTAATAATTCAAACCCAGAGGTGTGTCATTGTTTCAGGTTTGCGGATTTACTGAAATAAGATGTTTGGACATGGTTCAGTCCTGTATAGAAGTTATACAGATGAAAGACAATTGCCCCAACAAGGATGTGATTGCCTTACAATTGGCCTCCATATGTGAATCATTAAAATAACTACCTCCTTTCCTGACAAGCGTAATCATCCTGGTTGTGAATCCGAGGTGAAAATGTGTCAGAGGAATTTTGGTCAAGTTGCTTTTTAGTCATAATTCAGACACATATGTGTAATACAAGTAATACTTTGCCCATTCCTCAAAAAAGGAAGAAAGCATTTTGTTTAATAGAAGCAGGAATGAGTGCAATTTTTACCAGGAGAATGATCCCAAATGCAGACTCAAATTTGCATGGAAATTGCTTGAGAACAAAAAGGTGAATGTTCTGCAATTGGCCAGTCAAAACCCTGATCTCAGTCCAACTGATGATCTGTGACAGATTCTGAAAATTGCAGTGCATCTGACTAACCAGAACAGCCTGTGGTGCAAAATCAAATCTGCATGGACAAATAGTCCAAAATCAAACCTGAACAGTGTGTGCTGCAAGTTTATCCACAAAATATTCATATGCATAGACTAAATACAAGGGAAATAATTGGGGATTGGGCATAATTGGGGACACATAACAAGAGACTGAACGTGATTCAAGACGAATCGATATACTCATGACCAAAGTTCTCTTTCGTTCTTCGCTTCAAAGTAAAAAGAAATTGGAAATACCTTTGCATACTGTTAACAAACATCCAGGAGCTGCTGAGAGCGACGTTTAGATGAATATATACCGTATTAGGGCTGCCACTAACGCCTATTTTTATATTGATTAATCTATCGACTGATTTATCACAATAATTTTCAACAATTTTACTTAAAAACATTTAATTTAACTTTCAACGTTGGCCTTCAGTAGTGTACTATAAAAAAGTATAAATGTAAACAAGCCCTTGACAAAATGTGAAACTAAAAGAGTAAAAATGTAAAAAGGTAAAAATTTGTAAACCAACATAACAAAAAAAGAGAATATCAGCAAATACTTTTTATATAGAATAGTGTTGTCACAATACCAAAATACCTCAATACCGATACTGAATCGATACCATGGCAGAAAACAGTAAAAGTAATTGAATAATATGACATAACTTACTATTCATTGTTTTATCATTGTTTATCATTAAAAACTCACTTGTCCGGCATGTTCCTGCCCTGTCCAGCTTCACACAGAATATCAGGTCCGGCCCTTTAAGAGCTGCACGGACCAAATTCATTGTAGCACCTGATTTCTCATTCAACTCTGTATACGTTCACTAAAGACATATCCGACTGCGCTTACCCGAATACTCGCCAGGACGTGCATTTTTACATATTTTTTTACCATTCAAACCCAATAATCTGCAAAACTGGCGTCGCGATCTGTCTGAGTGAAAGACGGCTGCGCGCGCTTCAGGTCAGAGTCCGGCAGCGAGCACGTCCCGGCCACGCCGCACTTTTCTGTTGCGTTCTTTTTCCTGAGCTGCGCGTATATAATTTGACTGTTCTTCTGCTTCCATTGTTTAGTTAACGGTGGAAGCAGAGCTCACACACACGTCCTCACTCCTGCTGTCACACAATGATGCAGATTAAGAAAGAGTGCTGTAAAAGTATTAGAGTGCTTTCATTTGTAAAGTACCGGTACTAATACAATTTCATATTGTACCCAACTTACCCAGTCGACTAAAAATATTGACGTCGACTAATTAACAGCGTCGACGCAGTCGATTGTATTGACCAATCGCAACAGGCCTAACCGTATTGTTCTGAATACAAGGCAAAGTTTTCTTCTTAGAAATACATCTGAAAAAACTGGTTTGTCTAATATTCATGGTCTAGACTTTTACGTGTCAATAATACACCTGCAGCAATAGGTGGCGGAAAATACGTGTAAAACGAGTGTGCCAAGAAAACAGTGTGTCAGAGTGTAGTGTAAGAAGATCGTGAGCGGAATTAAAATAAAGATTATCAAAGTAAAGCTTACCGTCTAAGAGCCGCATGACTGTCATGTTTGCGTGCCTCGCTGACGGGACCAAACTTCCCCCGTATGTGATTTTAAAATGTAGACGGTACCCAGATTTCAGATTTGCTTCTACTTTTAAAGGGTTCCTATAATGCCCCTTTTTAGTGAAGTGACGTATGGCCAAGTATGGTAACCCATCCAAGTGCACACACACAGTAGTGAACACACACACACCGTGAACACACACCCAGAGCAGTGGGCAGCCATATTGCTGCGGCGCCCGGGGAGCAGTTGGGGGTTCGGTGCCTTGCTCAAGGGTCTCACCTCAGTCGTGGTATTGAGGGTGGAGGAGGGCGCTGGTTATTCATTCCCCCCACCGACAATTCCTGCCGGACCTGAGACTTGAGACCGCAACCTTCCGGTTACAAGTCTCTAACTCTCTAACCATTAGGCCACGGGGGCAGTCTGTTACAAGATGTCCTCAGAGTGTGTATGTGAAAATATACCCCCTCAAAATACTAGTGATGCACCGATCATGATTTTACATGGCCGATACCGATTTTTTTTTTTTTCAAACAAACTGGCCGATTCCGATACCGATTTCCGATTTAAAAAAAAAAGATGTACACAATAAATGAATGAAAGTATACATGAACAAGATGTTTATTTGATATTTAACAGACCAAATTGGCTTTTGGCCAATGAAAACAAGTCCGCAATCTGAAATCAACGGGAAATTAAATTGGGTTGAATTTATGTGAAATTAAAGGCAACAACTGCACATTCTGCAATCCAAACAAAGATGTTACTTAAATCAGCATTTGTTTTTAAATTCAGTGTAAAGGAAAAAAGTTGTTACCAGTGAAATTAAATAATAAAACCAAAGTATATAATTGTTCCAAAATGTTAAATCAAATAATGTTTAGTGCCTCTTCCCACAGTTCTCCAGTTTCCGTTTGTAACACACAAGTGACATGTTCGCGAATGATTGCAATATAGGGGTATGTGCACGCGGGCGCACTTCCGGAAAAATCTGCAGAAAAATACAAAGAAAACCGGGTCAACCAGAGCATGTTAAAATTGTCACTTTTTGTGTGTGTCCCTTTAAATGCAAATGAGCTGCTGCTCCGGGCCCCCTTTCAGGATGAGGGGCTTATGAGCTTCAAGAGCTCATGTTAACAGCTCTGATTACCTCACGCAGACACACACTGAAAATGTCAGAAACTGTTCAGCCTTTTATGTTCAAACCGGAACAGGACGTTCCAAACAGGACGTTTCTGAATGGTTAGTTGATGAATTTTGATATGGAGTTAACTATCTTCAAGTCATTGATTAGCATATTCTGTCATGATAATCTATAGATCGCTTGTTTGGGAACTGTTGTAAGAACAGGTATAGTTTAGTTTAATTACGGTTATAACTTATGTTGTCATGTTGCTTTTATGACATGCTACCGCATTTGCGTTACGTACTGTATTGCAATAAATGTGAAAAGAGACGCGACAGCTTGAGCAGATGCATAAATGTGCTACAACAACTCCTCTTCTCAACATGGCCTCACCCCCTTTTTTGCGTGTTTCCAGGGGCAGGGTTTATGTAAATGTTAGGGTTAGTGATGTCACTAACCCATGAATAAGCTCGTAGTCCCTACCAACCATTTGTTGTAGTCCTCAAAAAGAGATTTCAGTATAAGTATCTCCCTTTGCTTTGAACTTTGAGCGTCAAAACTTTGCAGATGGTTATGCTCAAACAGCAACATTACACACTAACTAAAGTTAAAAAAGTGAAATCATAATCAACCACCCCTTTAATTCAATTTTGGTTTTAACTATGAGATGGATTGCCTAATCGATATATAATTCAGATTGGCTACAGGTTATATTAATATAAATGTGATCGTTTGTACAATTTACCAGTATTTACCCATACTTTCAATGAGGTCAAACGTTTCCTGTAGTTTTTCACCAGGTTTGCACACACTCCAGGAGGGATTTTGGCCCACTCCTCCACACAGATCTTCTCTAGATCAGTCAGATTTCTGGCCTGTCGCTGAGAAACACAGAGTTTGAGCTTCCAAAGATTCTCTATTGGGTTTAGGTCTGGAGACTGGCTAGGCCACGCCAGAACCTTGATATGCTTCTTACAGAGCCACCCCTTGGTTATCCTGGCTGTGTGCTTCGGGTCATTGTCATGTTGGAAGACCCAGCCTCGACCCATCTTCAATGCTCTAATTGAGGGAAGGAGGTTGTTCCCCAAAATCTCGCAATACATGGCCCTGGTCATCCTCTCCTTAATACAGTGCAGTCGCCCTGTCCCATGTGAAGAAAAACACCCCCAAAGCATGATGCTACCACCCCCACGCTTCACAGTAGGGATGGTGTTCTTGGGATGGTACTCATCATTCTTCTTCCTCCAAACACGTTTAGTGGAATTATGACCAAAAAGTTCTATTTTGGTCTCATCTGACCACATGACTTTCTCCCATGCCTCCTCTGGATCATCCAAATGGTCATTGGCAAACTTAAGACGGGCCTTGACATGTGCTGGTTTAAGCAGGGGAACCTTCCGTGCCATGCATGATTTCAAACCATGACGTCTTAGTGTATTACCAACAGTAACCTTGGAAACGGTGGTCCCAGCTCTTTTCAGGTCATTGACCAGCTCCTCCCCTGTAGTTCTGGGCTGATTTCTCACCTTTCTTAGGATCATTGAGACCCCACGAGGTGAGATCTTGCATGGAGCCCCAGTCCGAGGGAGATTGACCGTCATGTTTAGCTTCTTCCATTTTCTAATGATTGCTCCAACAGTGGACCTTTTTTCACCAAGCTGCTTGGCAATTTTTCCGTAGCCCTTTCCAGCCTTGTGGAGGTGTACAATTTTGTCTCTAGTGTCTTTGGACAGCTCTTTGGTCTTGGCCATGTTAGTAGTTGGATGATACTGATTGTATGGGGTGAACAGGTGTCTTTATGCAGCTAACGACCTCAAAGAGGTGCATCTAATTTAGGATAATAAATGGAGTGGAGGTGGACATTTTAAAGGCAGACTAACAGGTCTTTGTGGGTCAGAATTCTAGCTGATAGACAGGTGTTCAAATACTTATTTGCAGCTGTATCATACAAATAAATAGTTAAAAAATCATATATTGTGATTTCTGGATTTTTTTTAGATTGTCTATCACAGTGGACATGCACCTACGATGACAATTTCAGACCCCTCCATGATTTCCAAGTGGGAGAACTTGCAAAATAGCAGGGTGTTCAAATACTTATTTTCCTCACTGTATATGTATTTGTGTAACGGTGAGCTCACAAAACCATGTGTATATTGTGTATTTGTGGGAAGCTTTGATGCTTTTAATGAGAGCGAAATAAAATGGTCTGAATCAGAAGCCGTTGATGTGCTGTCAGTCTCCCCTCGTCCCCCTCCACTCCGCCGCTAAACCACGCCCACTTTTATAGCATTTTTCAAAACTGACGGCTGCTGAAACAGGGGGTTTCATGACCCTTTAATAACAAAAACACAACAAAAATGACAGCGGTGAGAAAACAGCAGTTAAGAAAACATCTGATCACAGCAATGTGGATATTTGCACCAGCTCTGCAATTCACCTGCCTTATATAAACAGATGAGGTCATTAAAATTACACTTATGATAGTTTGATTATAAAGTATATTTGATTGAGACTATATAGCTCTGGCTATGTGAGACTATAGTTTGAATTCATCTCTATTCTTTGAATGACCCATTGACATTACAGTACTGAATGGCTCTTTCTGCATTAAGCTGAACATTGTACAATCATTCGTTTCATGTGTCATTGAATGGAAGAGAGGCTCTTGGGAGCGTAACCCTCACATCCTTTTGATTTTCCCAGCAAAAACGTCCCAAGTCCTTCACATAAAAATCAGTCTACACTACAGGCTTTCACAGACAACCTAGGAAGTTGAGGAAGGTCTAAATTTTTAAGTTTCGATACAAGCTGTTCACACATTGGCAATAAAAGCGGTTGCATATAGCCCATTTAAATTGTCAAAGAGAAAAAATTTAGTGTGTTTCCCTCTAAGAGGTAAATCAAGAGTGCAGTGCTAGTGTTGGCCTGTCCGGTATGTGCACACAACTTGGATCCAGAGTACGCACACATACTAACACAAACATGCAAACACTCATAGGTGGCTCATATACCAGCACACTGAGTTAGCCCCTGGCCTCCCTGTGCCCCTTGCCAGACCCCCAATAGCTAAAATGTCCCCCTAAATCATATCCATTCGCGCATACACATACTGTCTCTATTGCACTCAAACACACTTGACTGCAAGCTTGACTTTAATATGAGATATCCAATAACTCTTAAACCTTGATCCCAAACTCCTCATCGAACCGCTCTGAACACAACTCTGCCCCTAAACATGTTTTCTTTAGCTGTTTTACGTACAAAGGGACTCCTGACACATTAACCTCTCCAGGGCATGTCTAACCCTTCTCCATTTCCAAGGGAAACTACACCGTCTGCAAATACACCGTTACCCAATCATCCCTGAAACTGAAGCTAAACTCGAGGTTACAGAACAAGACTTAACAACGCTTTACAGATTCTGATGGCCGTTACTGCTGTATGTGGACAAAAGTATCACTTAAACACCAGAAGATTTTTATTTTAATTACTGTCTGATATTTCACGGCCTCAAAATAATTGAACAGAAATAACATATTTAAAAAAACGTGTTAAAATTAAAAATAGCATTGGCCCTTAAATATTTGATTTTATTTTACTTTGGATAATCAGTAAACATGGGTTGATTTAAAATGTATCTCATGTAGATCAATGAAGATTTAATTATTGGAATTATATGAAATATTTTAATTATTGGAAATTAAATGTGGGTGTATGTGTGTGTGTATATATATATATATATATATATATATATATATATATATATATATATATATATATATATATATATATATATATATATATATATATATATATATATATATATATATATATATATATATATATATATATATATATATATATATATATATATATATATATATATATATATAAATTTATTTATACTGGGATAGTCGGTGACATGGATTGATTTTATAAATATATAAAATTATGTGAAGTGCAACTTGAATTCAGGAATTATACGAGTTAAAATAATAATAATTTAACATTTTATCAGAACAAAATAATAATTTATATATATATATATATATTATATTCTCAGATCAAAAATATATCTGGTCTACATTTTTTTCTACATCAACATGTTTATGGATTATTCCAGTTTAAATATAATATAAAATATATTAAACGTGGGTGTGTGTGTGTGTGTATATATATATATATATATATATATATATATATATATATATAATATAATTTATTTATATTGGGATAATCGGTGAGCATGGGTTGATGTAGAAAAAATATTGTAGATCAGATATATATTTGATTGTTCTTTGAACTCATATAATTTTCCTGAACTCAAGTTGCACTTCACGTAATTTTATTTTTATAAATAAAATAACAACATCAACATCAACCCAAATCGGTGAACATGGGTTGATTAAAAAATGTATGTCATGTTGATCAGATGTATTTTTGATTGTTCTGAGAACTTAAACAATTTTTTTATTATTATTTTTCTATATACATTTTTTATATTATTATTATTATTATTTGAAATTATATAATTCCTGAACTCAAGTTGCACTTCACGTAATAAATCAACAAATATATTTATTTATTCATTTATACTGGGATAATCGGTGAACAAATCTATCTATTTCACTTCATGGAAATTCTATTTTACATGCATTATTGTATTGTATTGTATCGAACTGTATTTAGCTCTAATACATACATTTCTCCCCATCTTATATTCCCTCGACTCTGTTCATATTTCTCCTCCTTTGCCCACCCCTTCTCTATTCTTTAAATCTGTCCTCCTTCGCTTCTTCTTACTTCTCCCCTGTGCAGTATGCCAGAGAAGGTGTGCAAGTTTCAAGGTCAGTGTTATCATAAGCTGAAGAGATCATGTCTGAGGCGAGGAGCTCTGTTCCAAGATCCGTTCTTTCCTCCTTCAGCTGAGTCCCTGTTCTACAAAAGAACGCCCCCTCCAGGACTGACGTGGAAGAGACCCAGGGTAAGAGAAACTGACTGACCGTGGACTGTTGCTTTTTTATGTATGTGTACATGTGCTTGCATTGGTCAACTGTTAGAAGTATATTATCATGTGGATGGCCTCAAAGATTGTGTTGGTGCTAAACGATTCACAACATTAAATTGGAAAAATGTATGGAAACAATAATTCTTTTCTTTGTTATTGAACAAAGTTTGCTGCCCAAGTGCAGTCAGTACATAAGTTGTGGTGGCAGGTCAGTAGTTTCTGACCCTCTCGTATCAGTGAGTGGATCTGTCCTGGAGACTCTTGTGATTCTAAATGTGGCTGTGCAGTCAGCAGCGTTAGAGATATGTTTAATTAAAGGCCTTTCTGCCGGCTGCAAGGCGTCGGAAACCTGACTCTTTGGAGAGTGTGTGTGTCGCCCTGCGCGTATGGCTACAAATGAGGGAGATTACCAACTATTTATTTTACATTTACACATGATATACTGATTGAAACAAACAAACAAGAGAACAATTAAAGCAAGATTCTAGAATTTCAAGGAAAATTTCACAAACAAAAAATTTAATTTAAAGAATAAATTAATAAAACGTTAGTCGTGCCATTGTTTAAAGCTACACTGTGTAACTTTTTTAGTTTATTCTTAGCTAAAAACACTTAGTTCTTTCAAAAATATAAGTGCTCATTAATGTATATTTACTTATTTCAAGTTATAAAGTATTCTCGTAAGTTTATAATATGCCATTGAAAATACATACGGGTAAGGGGTTCGAATGGGGGTCGCCATGTTGCCCCTCCATCTTGAAAGTACATTAGCCAAAGAGGGACATACCCGTAAATTCAAGCTTCGCCTTTCTCGTTTTAACACTCGATGGCACCGTGTCTGGATTGAACTGGAAGCCATGTTAATCTTGGACTAAAACGGCCACCGTAGGAGTTAAAACGAAATCGGAATTGGGAGGAACAGAACCTAATATTTACTGGATGGTCATATATCTTTTCACCGCTAGATGGGGGAAAATATCACACAGTGTAGCTTTAATACTGTTATCTGTTGTCTACTAATGCTAGTACTAATTTGTGAAAATCCACAATCTTTAAAATTGAATTAAAATATGATTTAATTAAAACAACAATTTATATGTCATTTAAATGCCATTTCTTGTGAATTAATATTCTCCTAATGTTATTTTTTTTCTATTCATTATCTAGGTTTGAAGAAGGAAAAAAAACAGTATATTATTCTGAAACAATGTCTTAAAGGGATAGTTCAGCCAAAAATGAAAATTCTGTCATTAATTACTCATCCTCATGTCGATCCAAACCCGCAAGACTTTGGTTCATCTTCAGAACACAAATGAAGATCTTTTAGATGAAATCTGAGCGCTTTCTGTCCCTCCATTGACAGCACAACTACCACCTTGACGCTTCAAAAAGTTCATAAAGAGATCGTAAAACTCATCCATGTGTATTTAGCTCGATCGCTTTATATGATTAACAGATTGAATTTACGCTTTTATTCACATCTAAACATTCATCAACGTACACATTACTTGTGGTAAACAGAGGCTCAAGCATGTTCGCTTGATGTGTTAGAACCAATGAGGTTTATTCTTGTGTTACGCAGCACGTTTGAGCTTCAGCAAGAACCAATGAGGTTTATTCTTGTGTTACGCAGCACGTTTGAGCTTCAGCAAGAACCAATGAGCTTCTGTTTATGTTCACCGATCGATGTTTAAATGTGAATAAAAGCCTAAATTCAATCTGTTCATCATATAAAGCGATCGAGTCTCTTCATAAACTTTGGACTAAACGGCTCAATACATATGGATTTACGATCTCTTTATGAACTTTTTGAAGAGTCATAGTGGTAGTTGCGTAGCTGTCAATGGAAGGACAGAAATTGCTCAGATTTCATCAAAAAGATCTTCATTTGAGTTCTGAAGATGAACGAAAGTCTTACGGGTTTGGAACAACATGGGAGACAGTAATTAATGACAGAATTTTTATTTTTAGGTGAACTATCACTTTAATAAAATAGGTCTAATCATAAACGCATCCAAATAGTGTGAGGGTCTTTTCTCTTATACCCAGGAACTGTGTAAAGACCCTCGACTATTTGTGGATGGGATCAGCACAAGGGATCTGCACCAGGGCAGTCTGGGTAACTGCTGGATGGTGGCAGCCACATCATGTTTGGCAGCAGAATCCTCGCTCTGGAAGAAGGTCAGACTATAAACAGTATATATATATTGTGTGTGTGTGTGTGTGTGTGTGTGTGTGTGTGTGTGTGTATGTATGTATATATACACACACACACACACACACACACACAGCTGTACAATTTAAAAAAAAAGAAAAAATTACTTTTATTTAGCAATGCATTAAATTGATATAAAGTGACAGTAAAGATATTTATAATATTACAAAATTCAAATAAATGCTGTTCTTCTGAACTTGAAAAATCTTTAATCACCGTTTCCACAAAAACAATAGCACTGTTTTCAACATTGATAATAAATAAATATGCAAATCAGAATGATTTCTGAGGGATGTAACGGTGGTGACAGCCCTTAAAGGGGGGGTGAAATGCTGTTTCATGCATACTGAGCTTTTTACACTGTTAAAGACTTGGATTCCCATCCTAAACATGGACAAAGTAAAAAAAAAACAAAAAGTTGGATGTTTGATGGAGTATTTCTGTGCCAAAAATACTCCTTCCGGTTTCTCATAAGTTTCGGAAAGTTTTTTTTCCGAGTATGGGTATATGTGACGTCAGATGGGGCGGAATGTCCTTGTACGGGCCGTACGGGCTCTTCTCCCGGAAGGGCGCGCGCGCAACTAGATCGAGAGAGCAAGCCGGCTGCGCTGCAGTCACAGGACTTCACGGAATCAACAATGTCACCAAAGCAAGACAACCCTGCACAGCTTCCCTAAAGAACCCAGTGTTAAAGCAGCACTAGGTAACTTTTCAACCTTCATAATATATTGTCAAGACTCTTGTGATGATACATCGACTTACAATAGGTTGAATGACACGTCTGCCATAGCCTGACGGGGTCTGTATCGTTTTTAATCGTACTTTTAAACTTCGGGTTTCGGGTAGTAACCCGAGAAAAAAAAGAACTACAAAATTCGACTGCTTTACACGGTGGAATACGTCACTTCCACCATCACCCCCACTTCCTTAAATTCGGACGTGCGAGCCCAACTATCCTTTGTTTGCCGGATGTTACAGTCATGGCCGAGGCAGCACAGAAAGGTTTTGTCGGAGGAATGCAAAAAGAGGAAACGAGAAAGTGATCGTATTAAAGGCAGGACGAGGATCAACATTGGGCCAGCGTTTGTTCGTTGGCGTGAGCTGAAGGAGGTCAATATATTATATTGACAATATATGGTTATTGCCTACCACTCAAACATTGAATTGAAGTATCATATAGATTCTGTAAAACGGTTACCAATAGACTAGACTACTATAATGACGCTGGCTTGTAAACGTGAGCATCGCGATCATTTGGCGTTTGAAAAAAAAAAAAAAAAAACCCATGAAATTATATTCATATGACATGCTGAAACATATGCCACTGTACCTGGGATGAAGACATTTCACACGCGACGCAAGCAGAACACCTGCATGTGAACTCCTCCTGCCGTGTTCAGGGCTATCATAGTTGTCATGTCAACAAATGCACGTGCGATGCATCCCCTGATGTAGGACAGTAGTAGAGGACAATACTGTTTCCCAACTATAGGGGGACCCGAGAGCAAAACCTACCTAGTGCTGCTTTAATGGGACCGTGGATGGAGTTTGTTTTTCCGGAGCAGGAGTTGTGCAAGTGTTTGTTTGTTCCCTGAATTTCGGGCGACGATGGTTTATAAACAAGGTACAGTTCAACTCCGGATTGGTAGCTCGTCTAATGTAGCCTGAAGGCCTGTACACACCGGGACGAATATCGCACGCGCTTATCGCCAGCGTTTTTCGTGACGTTTTTCGGCGCGTCTTGAGTGTTCACACCCAAGCGATTTCCACTGGCGTTGCGCCGAGTAAACGTGCACATTCAGTAGATGCGCTCCCGGTACACAAGGTGGTGCTGCGGCACTTTACGCTTCTGACACTCGCTTGTCACACAGAAGAAGAAGAGAGACAGTATTTACGTGCTTGCCAAAACCATAGATATATTATGTCTATGGCAAAACCATTCACACACTTTTTGCTAACTGGCAAGCAGCATTAGCAGCCTATCTTCTTCTTTGTCTACTTACTACTTCTTCGTCGTATCAGTGTGTGCTCGGCAAGACCGATTTTGTGCTTGAGCGCCACCAAGTCGTGTTTTACTGTCACTTCAGCAGCTCCAGGCACGTGAACAAAAGCGCGGATCTCATTGGTCGGACAGTTTTTTACGCGCCGCGTCAAAATAAAAAAACGAACCCGAGGCGTTTTTTTTTAAATGACGCTTTTACGCCTGGCGTTTTACGCGTCGGTGTGCACACTCACATTGGCGCCCATTGTTTAGTCACGAGGCGTTAAACGTCGGCGATAAACGCGCGCGAAAATCGTCCCGGTGTGAACAGGCCTTGACGTTGTCATACTCAATTCTAGTCAGGATTTGAGTCTGATACTGCTCCGTTGGGCTGTGATTATGGGGTGTGTTTAAACCGAACCAGGAAAGACCTCAATTGGATAGACCTACAACCAATCAGAGCAACGGAGCGACGCATAACGTTAGTCGTCAAATGTCAACAGAACTCAACTGCACCGTGTTGCCAAGTCCGCTGGTTGAAGCGACCCCAATTATGTGATATACAGACCCAGGAATGCGAAATTTAGCAGGCAGTCCAGCCAAAATAACACATATTTTACCCCCCAAATGCCAATTTTCCCGGAGAACCCCCCTACCCGGAAAGCTATTGGGCTTGTTTTTAGCTAGTTTTGAGTAGCAATTGGGCGGGTTTTGCTGTAAAAACTTGGCAACCCTGTCTGTGCGCACGCTGGAATAAGTAACGTTAGAAGAAGAAGATGAGTGTAAACGATCTTTGCCGGTGTTGTAAAAAAATTATTTAAGGAAACACATAGTACTTACCAACACGATCATCATTTCTGAGAGAAATAGTGAAGGTGAACGCATATACGAACAAATTCTCCGTTTAGGATTAGAACAAATTCAAACCAAGCGCCTTTGATGACGTGATGATTACGTCACTGTTTATCATCTGTCCATCATCGTCTAAAGCCCGCCCTGACAATTTCATTGGTCCGAACAGTTTCTGTTCGGGCCTAATTACTTCTCTATGGATCAAGTCCAGACCGAACTGCCCGTGCAAAAATTTTTGTGGGCGGGGCTAAGTTCGTCTGGCATCCAGGCTACGTCTAATGCTGAAAGATGGAGCAATCCCAGCGATTAAGGTTCACGGTCGTGTGGGTAGCAGGCGGTGAGTAAAACTGCTTCAAATGTCTGTCGGTTGTTAGCTATCGATTCCAATGTTTTTCTATGTAAACATGCATAGCTCAACGCAATAGCTGAGCGCTCGTCATTCTTTAGCTCCGCCCGAACGATACACCTCCAGCCGCTCTGCTTTTCGGAAAGACTCGGTACAGCGTACCTTTCTTTTATAAATATAATAAAACTAAAGACTTTTCGGAGATATGGAAGATGCAATGCTACTCTATAGGTACTCAAGATTGACCTGAGATTGGCTGAAAAGGAGTGTTTCACCCCCCCCCCCCCCCCCCTTTAACTCAACTAACAAATTTAACAAAACTTCGGGTGTGACACTGAAGACTGGAGGAATGATGCTGAAAATTCAGCTTTGAAATCACATGTCTAAATTACATTTTAAAATGCATTAAAATGAAAACATACACCATATATTGATCATTTATCAACATGTCACTCCTTCATGTTGTATTGTCCCTTGTTCAGGTGATCCCAGACCACGCTGAACAGGAGTGGCACCCAAAGCGCCCGGATCTGTATGCTGGAATTTTTCACTTTCGTTTCTGGCGACTGGGCCAGTGGACAGATGTCGTGGTGGATGACCGTTTACCAGTCAGCGATGAGGGAATGCTGCTCTTCTGTCGTTCTGCAACGCCACGGGAATTCTGGAGTGCTTTGCTGGAGAAAGCCTATGCCAAGTGAGACACTTGTGAAATAAGGCAGAATCTAAACATATACGCACTTTCAAAAAATTATGTGCTGGACTAGGACTTCTGGAAGTATGTCTACATAGTACACCAAGCTCCTTTATTTCAAAATCCTATTATTACCTTTCTCTCTCTGTCTGTCTTTGTCAGGCTCAATGGGTGTTATGAGGCTCTAGAGGGCGGTAATACAGCTGAAGCTCTAGTTGATTTTACTGGTGGCGTCTCTGAACCACTGAGTCTGAAACAGGAGGAGCTGATCGACCACGCTGACCAGAGAAAAATGCTGTTCCAGACACTAGCCCATGCACACAGCCACAAAGCACTCATCACTTGTTCCATTCGGGTCAGTTTTTACAGTCTAAACACCCTGCAAATCAAGTTAAATACCACATGATAATTGTTCTGTGTGGCCTGATAAAAATAGTGACGCATTTAGCCATCATCTCTTATTTTGACCTCTTTCTTTTGTACACACGGTCTCTCTCTTTGTTGTAGCCAGCAGAAGGAGAGCAGGTAGAATCAGTTCTGGACTGTGGACTGATAAAGGGTCATGCTTACGGTGTGACTGCGGTCAGGAAACTCCGTATGTCGGAGACTCTGCATGGCATGTGTAACGCAGCTCGTCTGTACATGGTGCGGATGAGGAACCCCTGGGGCACAGCAGATTGGACAGGAGCTTGGAGCCTGGGGTGAGTTAACATCTGTCTATCTTTGGGTTATCAGAAACCCATAATCAGTGGTTATGCCACTGGTTAGCAGACACAACAATTGAGTTCTTGACATGGTGCGTTCTAGTGAGAAGACTAGAGCTTTTCTAATTAAAATTGGCTAGCGATCATTAATTGAGGCAGGCACTATGTAGCAAGAGTTTGATTTTGGGTTTGTGTATTCAAATTTAGTAGCCCCATTCGGAAGCGTCACCAGGCATAGGTGCCAATTTAGTTTTCTGCTGGTGGGTGCCCACACTCCATTAAAGGTACACTGTTATTTGGTCAGTCAATCATGAAAGTGGTGGATGAAAGCTTCTGGCAACATTAAAGGAAAGGAGATCATTCTAGAGAAAGAGTAGAGTAGAGATTCACGAGTGCACACGACAAAGTTTGATGTGCACATGTTATATCTGAGCGATAACACAGCCATGAGACCACTGAATATTTGAGAATGCATTTGACTTTAAAATAACGCCATAGAAATGGCTCGAGTCCCCGAGCACCCACTGGATTGGCGCCTAAGGTTAACGTGCAATATTGATATAACGGCACAGAGCAAAGAAATGCAGAGGTTGTGAGTTTGAGCATGGTTTTAGGATTCAAGTGACATTCACGTGGAGATGGTGGTCCAGTGGGTTAAACCATGGAACTGATACGCAGAAGTTTGCTGGTTCGATCCCAGCGGTCACAACCAGTGTGTCCTTGAGCAAGGCACTTTACTCCATGTTTCTCCAGGGGGATTGTCCCTGTAATAAGTGCTCTGTAAGTCGCTTTGAATTAAAGCGTCTGCCAAATGCATAAATGTAAATTCACGTGGGAAAACAAATAAAGGGCTAATGTAGTTGGTCTTTCATTTTAGACTGTATACTAGAATAGGGACCTACCAGTAAGTCCAGAGTTCAAGGGTTATCATGAAAGTCAGGTCTAACACTGGCTGGCCATCTTAACACGAGGTGGACACTCTGTAGCGTAGGTGCTAATCTTTAATTATAACATTTTGAGAATTGGAAGTTGGGACTGGTTTATTCAAGCTCCATATAGGCCATTTCTGTAATCAACATTTTGGTTTGGCTTTCCCTATAGTGTTTTGTATTACACTTTTGCAACAGTAGCTGCAGTGGTGCAATCGGTTAGCGTGCTGTACTTATAAAAGCAGAGCAATGCCGAGGTTGTGATTAAAATGTACGAGCTAATCTTCAATTGAGACAGACACTATGTAGCTAATGTGTCAATCTTCCAGAGTGGGAGCTGGAGATTGGAGCTTGTGTATTTAAGCTAAAGGGTTCAATTAGGATTTTTCTTATGGTATTTTTTGAAACTGTTTTTGCAACAACCGCTCCAGTTTCACAATCGGTTAGCCCCAGAATGACCCCCCCCCCCCCACCACCATTGTTAAACGGTAGGGGGCGCTATTACGCACCTTCTGAAAGAGTACAGAATCTCCAGATCAAAAGACACGTGAAGAAGAAGCAGAAACAAGCTTCAAGCTTATTGTGTCAGCAGATGCATATGAAAAATAAAGCGATCATCAACATTAAACAGCATATAAATCAAAACTGCTTATTGTTACTGAATGAAATGTCGACCCAGGAGGAGATATTGGACTGTGAAGCTTTGGGGGTGTTGATGGACACGATCTACTCCATCTATTTTTAAATCGTCGTTCTGTATCCCATCGAGGTGTAGTCTTTGACAAAAATGTGAATTTCTTAGCTTTTTGCTCAAAATGCTGCTTTTTTATGAAACTTGTTGATAAAAAAGAATGCATGAAGCTAGAATAAAACAGTTTTTTTTAAAGCCTATTTTTAGGTCTGTTCTTACTTTCGATATATTGCGTGTTCAGATATTCATACAACAAAGTATTCTGGGGGCCATGAAACCTTTGAGAAAATCAAAAATGCTGGTGACTTTTTTTTGTGGAGCAATCGGTTGGAATGCGATACTTATGAGTAGGGCTGTAACGATTTGACCAAAAATAAAAACCTCGGTTAATTGAACATTTTACCTCGATTACGATTAATGAACAATTTTTTTTTTTTTGCCCTCATAAGGTTGAGTAAGTTCACTGATAAGATTTGTACTATAAATATTTTCTACTATTAAAAGGTGGAATTTTTCTAATGAAAAAGTGCATTTCTTTGTGATTTTAAAACACTTGAAGGAAACGGTTCACGTTCAGCAGTTATTGTCTATGGGGCAGATTACTGCTAGTACATCAGATACATATTAGCACAGTAGGCCTACATTACATTTATTTTAATGCATTAATGAGAGAGTGATTGTGTGTGTGTGAATTACTCATACCGTCTCTATTCATTATGAAGCTGTGGTTTGTACTTACTTCAAAGGTATTAAAATACACTCACCTAAAGGATTATTAGGAACACCATACTAATACTGTGTTTGACCCCCTTTCGCCTTCAGAACTGCCTTAATTCTACGTGGCATTGATTCAACAAGGTGCTGAAAGCATTCTTTAGAAATGTTGGCCCATATTGATAGAATAGCATCTTGCAGTTGATGGAGATTTGTGGGATGCACATCCAGGGCACGAAGCTCCCGTTCCACCACATCCCAAAGATGCTCTATTGAGTTGAGATCTGGGGACTGTGGGGGCCATTTTAGTACAGTGAACTCATTGTCATGTTCAAGAAACCAATTTGAAATGATTCGAGCTTTGTGACATGGTGCATTATCCTGCTGGAAGTAGCCATCAGATGATGGTCATAAAGAGATGGACATGGTCAGAAACAATGCTCAGGTAGGCCGTGGCATTTAAACAATGCCCAATTGGCACTAAGGGGCCTAAAGTGTGCCAAGAAAACATCCCCCACACCATTACACCACCACCACCAGCCTGCACAGTGGTAACAAGGCATGATGGATCCATGTTCTCATTCTGTTTACGCCAAATTCTGACTCTACCATCTGAATGTCTCAACAGAAATCGAGACTCATCAGACCAGGCAACATTTTTCCAGTCTTCAACTGTCCAATTTTGGTGAGCTCATGCAAATTGTAGCCTCTTTTTCCTATTTGTAGTGGAGATGAATGGTACCCGGTGGGGTCTTCTGCTGTTGTAGCCCATCCGCCTCAAGGTTGTGTGTGTTGTGGCTTCACAAATGCTTTGCTGCATACCTCGGTTGTAACATACCTCGGCTTTGCTGCATACCTCGGTGGGCATTTTCGCCCACAGGACTGTCGCATACTGGATGTTTTTCCCTTTTCACACCATTCTTTGTAAACCCTAGAAATGGTTGTGCGTGAAAATCCCAGTAACTGAGCAGATTGTGAAATACTCAGACCGGCCCGTCTGGCACCAACAACCATGCCACACTCAAAATTGCTTAAATCACCTTTCTTTCCCATTCTGACATTCAATTTGGAGTTCAGGAGATTGTCTTGACCAGGACCACACCCCTAAATGCATTGAAGCAACTGCCATGTGATTGGTTGATTAGATAATTGCATTATTGAGAAATTGAACAGGTGTTCCTAATAATCCTTTAGGTGAGTGTATATGCCTATAACGGTTGAGTTTCTAAGCTACTTTAGTGACTTTACTTAAGTCACATGACAGCGTTGACACTGTGTTTCTGCGCTGCTCTCTGCGCGCAATCTTCACGTGATGTGCAAACTTCTGTCTGAGTGTTCATTTGTCACAACATATCAGGCATTAGTTCAACATAATACACATCTGATCGCTTTACTGTTCAAACTTGCAGGCCTTAAAACGCATACAAATGACAAGCTTTGTGAGGACGCAGGTGAAAGAGGTCTGCCTTCAGGAAAAAGCCTTCTGCTTTCTGTGTCACAGAAAAAAGCTCATGAGCACTGAACGGAGAAGTTTTCCGTATTGTTGTTTTTTAATAGAGCACAATCGCTTTTAAATGTTGAAATTGGCAAGCCTTTAAACGCATTTACTTGACAAACTTTATGAGCACGAAAGTGAAAGCAATCTGGCTTCGGGGCTTGCGCGCGCCGTATGTGTGTGTGTGTGTGTAGGCTATAAGAACGGCAATTAACTGATCTGTATAAACTGTGTAAAACATGCAGTACTATAGTGATTCTGGGCATCTATAAACACCGATAACCGCTCCTGCATCTCTCTGTGTGCCTGCAAACTGCACTTGATGTGACTGACGGGGCGGAGTCACGTGAAAACCAAAGTAACCGACATGGGAAATATATATGTCGGTTAGAGATTCTGAATGTCGGTTTCGATTATTTTCCGATTAATCGTACAGCCCTACTTATGAGGCAGTACAGAGCAGGGCAATGCCGAGGTTGTGAGTCGGGCCTCACCTGGAGCATGGTTTAAAATTCAAAAGGCATTAAAATTGGAAAACCGGGTTAAGGTATAATGTAATCTTTCATTTTAAACTGTAGAATACCAACTAGAATACAGACATTCCAATATGAATGTGCTAATGTTCCAATGATGTATGTTATGCTAATGATGTATGCGCTAGAGTGACACTTGGAGATTCGGCTTTATATTTTATTTAAAGGTCCCATGGCATGGATTGTTTTTTATTATTTTATAATGTTTCCTGAGGTGTACTTATATTGTTAGTATGGATTTTACATCATAAAATGTCATAATTTAGAAATAAAAGGCATTTTTTCTATCTTGATATTAGCCCTCTAGCTTGAATGCTCTGTTTCAAGAGGCGTGTCTGCTCTGAGACTTCAGTGAAAACGCCCACTGTTGTGATTGGCTGACATCTTTGCATTTGAAATGAGTATTAGATTATGTGGCGGAGGGGGCGTGGTTTAGCGAAGTCTTTAAGCGCTGCTAGAGAGAGACGGACTGGGCACTTGTAGACCAGAAAGACAAGAGCTGGAGGAAGATTACTGAGAAATGTTATATTGTACGGAGTTGTTGAGAGCGCTGTGAGTTTATTTTGTTTATCTGAGAGTTCTGAATAAACACGAGTCACAGTCACGCAGACCCTGTCGTCTTCCTCCTTATTCTACGAATTTTGTAACATGTGGAACCCCTCTCGAATATTTTTTTTACCATTACAGCTGTCGAGCTTTATTTTTAGATCTTTTTCCATCACATGAAAGGCTGCAGTGATGAACATTGAGACAGACAGTCTGTTGATTAGGGCTGGGCAATTTTATCGATTCTGCGATATAAATCGATATTTTTTCTCCCAAGAAAGTATCGATTTTTTAAGCCGCGAGTATCGATACATAAGTCCCATTCAAATCCCTGTGTTTACCTCCATTTGCGTTGCAGGAAGAGCGATATGGTCAGCCAGCCGCTAGTATCGCTGTAGAGCAAGTTACCCGTACTACTAACTTCACACAGACGCCGACGTCTACCTCTTCTTGTTTATGGAGTCAGAGCGAGGAGATTCAAAAAAAATGGCGGCGAATATAAATCCAGCGCCTTCATGTTTAAAAGCAGATGTGTGGGAGCACTTTGGGTTTAAAAAGAAGAAGGAAAGCGACAACATGAGTCGCCCGCAAGAACCACATGAGTTGCCCGCGGGTCTGTTCTAAAAATAGCTCACCATAGCAGCTGCGTTCAGTCGCTTTGTTCATTTAAGCGCAGGGCTCCAGACTGAAGCCGAATATATACTAGTGTCTGTAAATAATAAACTGCAATATTACTCCTGCATGTTCTGCGTCTGTGTGGATGACGAGTGCGCGCGCACTCGCTCTTATAGTCTCTGCCGACATGAACGCATTAACCTTCACTTCATGAGAATTTACCGTTTCATTTGAGAAAACTGGGTGCGTCTCATTCTGCTCCTGGTTCAGTAGTCAGGGCACTGATCAGGACATGAGTCAATGGGCTGATCCCTGATCAGTGGCCTGACTGAACTAGGGAGCTGAATGACTGAGACGCGCACCCACTGTCATATCATGAACACAGACACTGGTAATCACGGCAACCCGTCAAAATAAAAGTTCGGTTTAACATGAAGAGATTGACTACAGATTGTAGCCTACAGTAAATTTAGCTACGTATCTATGTAATAATAATACGTCTCTACTAATAATAATAATTATTAAATAAATAATACTAATTATATAATTATTAATGGTTGCTTATTTTTCACTTGATCTTTCATTTATAAACAATGTTTACTTTTAAACAGCATACAGCCTTTACATGTTTATGTATTATTTACTTATGATTATCATCATATATAATAAAACATTTATTTAAAAAAAAAATAGTGGTATTGTACCGACTACTGGAACTACTACTATACTCTTTTAGGTGTAAAACAGTTTGGATAGTTGTTAATATGAGAATTATGATGCATTATTTAAGAGTTTTAAGTATTATATAACATGAGTAGCTCTCTTTGACTTTCTTTTTTAAAAAGTAGCTCTCAAATGAAAAAAGGTTGGAGACCCTTGACTTAGACAAAGCATCGCGGTTTGCAAGCTGTGTGACACAAACGTGAAATACTCTGGAAATACCAACAAGTGTCAGTGTCAAGCTAAAAAAGCTGTCAAAGAAACTGTTCAGAACAGGCCACTTGCTGCTACTTTTAAAACTCCATTGTTAATTGCAATACTGCACTTTATTACTTTTCAAAGGCTTGTAAGCTACAGTTTGCACTGTTTCAATAAATGGAACTAATTTTCTCAACACATCTTTGATTCATTTTGTCCAGCATTTGCAAGCTGTAGACTCTCTGTCCCGTCAGAGACATATATTGTGTAATTGATGATTTTAGTTTTCAGTTCAGTTAATTCAATCCAAGTAAATGAAACACTCACAAGATGTCACCAAAATCACTCTGTCCCCTTTAAATCTTTCAGAAAATGATGTAAGTGTATCGAATTATATCGAATCGAATCGTATCGTTGGCTGAATATCGTGATATATATCGTATCGTGAGCTGAATATTGTGTATCGTATCGTATCGTATCGTGAGATTAGTGTATCGCTACAGCCCTACTGTTGATCGCGTGAATGCAGTGATCTCGTCATTGCAACACTTTTTCTCTCACAAAATGCTTTCACCACAACTAACAGCAAACACAATATCGATATGAATACAGTAAGTGCTTTGTTGTGCAGCATAACAGCGTCATTCATTAAAGCGGCAGTTTGGGCAAGTGTGCAGATACACTCGCGATGTGTGATTGATCCGAACATTATAAAGAGAGTGTTCTTTGATTGCTAATCTAGCATTTAATCACAATTTAAATGACAGATTTGTTTCATGCTACTAAGAGAAACGATGTGAAGTTGATTGTTTAGTCACTGGCTTGATTCACTGATGCATTACACTTAGGGCATCAAGGCAGCCAGCGGCAGGACTGACAGTATTAAATGATTTAGAAAGAAAGTCTGTGTGAACTTGAATGATTAGCTACACATTAGAAATCACTGATCAGAGATCAGGCATTAATGAACACTGTTACTCACTGTTTGTGGCGGTGCTGTCGAATCCATATCGTAAAAGCCTGTGCTGACATTTAGAATAAAATAAACAATCCATTTTCTCCAAGTTCTCTGGGCAGACAAAGCAGAGGAAGGGGAGGTAACATTTCCCCTTATGACGGCATACAGGAAAGATTCCAGATCGGCTCGTCTGAGCTCTCATTTTCTCAAAGGCAGAGCAGGACAGCCAGGGCTTGGTTTACATCTATCAAACTTTCTAGCCACTTGGGGACCATATACAGGCTAGGGGAACTCATATTAATGTTAAAAAACCTCATAAAATGAGATTTTCATGCCATAGGACCTTTTAAAGGGTAAGTTCAGCCAAAAATTTGTGAGATGGTGGGACAGTGGGTTAAACCATGGAACTAATACGCAGAAGGTTGCTGGTTTGATCCCAGCGGTCACCACCAGTGTGTCCTTGAGCAAGGCACTTTACTCCATGTTGCTCCAGGGGGATTGTCCCTGTAATAAGTGCACCACTGTAAGTCGCTTTGGATAAAAGCGTCTGCCAAATGCATAAATGTAAATGTAAAATTTAAATTATGTCATTAATTACTCACCCTCATGTCGTTCCCAACCCACAAGAGCCCCGTATGAGACTTTTCAAAACTTTACTATAGGGACAAATAATGACATGAAAGTATCTGAGATTCAATGCTTGTGATATCTTCATTGTGTTCACACTGGTTCCTTCGCAGGTCTCCACAGTGGCAGCAGCTTAGCCGCAGAGAAAGGGAGAAGATGGGCCTTATTGTCAAAGATGTTGGAGAGTTTTGGTAATGCTACAATATTTCAATATGGATGCGTATTTGGCAAAAGAACATTTTGACTCAATATTGTACATTTCTCACTTTCTTTAGGATGGAGTTTGAGGACTTCTGCCGTTACTTCACTGACATGGTGGTGTGTAGGTTGGCAGAAAAATCCCTCCTCTGGCCACAGACCCACTGGAGGGAGGTGTGCTGCCAAGGGGCCTGGACCTACGCATCTGGGATCCCACTTCCTTCCTCGACTTCCTGCCGTCTGAACACCAAGAACCAGAGGCCTTCAACAGGGCTCCAGTGGTCCAAACAAAGGCCAGCTCAAAGACGAGATACAAAAGAGCAAAGACTGAGTGAAAGAAAGAAGGAGGGACCAATCCAAGGAGAAAAACAGAGAAAGAAAGAGAGCGCAGGAGTAAAACCAAAGCAAATGAAGGGAGGAAGAGAGCGTGGGAATAAACAAGGAGGCGTGGAGATGAGATGGGAGAGGCAACTTGACAGAAGAAGTCGATGTGGAGGATGCATCAATCACAGAGACACATTTCTACACAACCCCCAGGTGAATCACTCTGAACTGAAATTATATTAAAGTTCATGTATATACACTCTCAAAAAAAAAGAGTACAAAATTGTGGCCGTCACTGGGGTGGTACCCTTAAGGGTACGTTTTTGTACCTCTAAGTCAGGGGTAGGCAAGTTCGGTCCTAGAGAGCTGATGTCCTACAGAGTTTAGCTCCAACCCTACTAAGCCACCACAGTATAAAACTCATGTCTCCCAGCATGCATTGCAGCATTAAGTATGTCACCATTGTTGAGATTCATATGCTGATTCTCGCTATCTGTGTGCGTCTAAACTTTTTTTCCCCCCTTCAATGTATTTAAAAATCTGAATTCAAAATGTCTGATCTGTGGCAAGAAAGTATTGTTGGTGACTATTATTTATTAATATTTTTAGTCAGTGATGAGTTTAGTCAAACATTTTTCTTTATGATCATTTTTGTTTATGGTTGTAACGCCCACATCTAGAAAACACACACTCCCACCTCTGTAATAAACACAGAGATGTTAGTCCCATCGAATCGCTTCATGAAATCACAGACGTCGGGTGACAAGATTTGTAATTCGGACATCGTTTAGAAAACTATTCCCGTTTGAATAGAGCTTAAGTGAAGCTGGAAAATGACACCAGTACAATGTATTTAACAAAGCTACATCGATCTCTCTCACCTTTATCTTGTGGCCTTTACTCTCTAGCCTTCTTAATCATTTATTCCCTAATTTCTCATTCACATGCTTGTCATTCATCTCTCTCTCCATCCCTCTCTTAGTTCATTTTTGAACTGATTGGAGATGGGGCAGAGGTGTTGATAAGTCTGCAACAGGAGGACAGGAGGATGAAAAGGAGGGAAGGAAGTGGGGAGAACCTACCGATCGGCTTTGAGGTTCTAAGGGTAAGTGACTGAGTAATTAGAGAATTTGAACAGATGAACAGATTTTGAATGTGTCTGTTTCATTCATGTGGCTTTTGGGGTTTGTTTATTTATCATCGGTTTATCCGCAAACAAACGGAGCGATATGAATTGAGGAATGTAAATCACAGTAAATCTCCAGACTTTAGTCTAAATGTATATTTATTTGGCCTTCTTCCTTATGTCCCCCAGCTAAAAAAATGTCTATGAACATTTTAAGTTCTAAAAATGACATTTTTGAATGTTCTTAAATGTTTGAACACCGTTTTTGTTTATGTGAACGCTAAGAAAACATTCAATTTTTTAATGTTCCCTGGGGCCTCATTTATAAACGTTGCGTACGCACAAAAGAAGGCGTACGCTGCTCTCTACGCAATAATTGGTATTTATAAAAAGCAAACTTGACGGGAAAATGTCTTTCACGCAAGTTTTGACCCAGGCGTACGCACAAAAACGGGTGAAATGAGAAATGGCGACACCGTCGGCAGATGGAAGAAACACGTGAAAGTGTGTGAAACTGTAGACCGTTGTGTAAAAGAAATGGCAATACTGCCTCTCATAAATAACATGAAGACTTCACAAAGCAAGTCTTACAATTAACAGCCGACACGAACACCCGTTTGATCGATCTGCAGTGCAAAACAAACAAAATTAAACAAAAATTACAACAGAAATGCAAATTAACATATATTTGCAAAAAGAAAAGTGAAATATGTTCTGCAATAATATTGGCATGTTATGCAATTCCTCCCCAGAAATAATATGGTGAACAGAACGAAATAATGTGCAAAACTGTTATTCTCGTCAATGTGTCCGTCTGGTGGAGCAGATATAGATAGATAGATAGATAGATAGATGGATGGATGGATAGATAGATAGATAGATAGATAGATAGATAGATAGATAGATAGATAGATAGATAGATGGATGGATGGATGGATGGATGGATGGATGGATGGATGGATGGATGGATGGATGGATGGATGGATGGATGGATGGATGGATGGATGGATGGATGGATGGATGGATGGATGGATGGATGGATGGATGGATGGATGGATGGATGGATGGATGGATGGATGGATGGATTAATTGTCCACTGGGGAAAGTTGTTTTCGTAGTAAAATTTCTTCATCAGCTACGGAATCATGGTATTCATGCATATGCCTTTAGTTTTATTTTTAATAAAATAACGTATGACGTATGTCTCAACCATTCAGAAAGCTGCAAGACTTTACATTTGCACTGAACTATTTCCCATTTCCACGTAGATTATAACCGACATCTGTAGCTTGTCAGATGCAATTAAATGGATGGAAATAAAATGCCCTATCACAATGCGTAATGACGCACAATGGCTGATCTTGCGCTCTTAGAAGATGTGGCAAATGGAAGGATTCGGAGTGAACGCATCTTCAGACAGCAAGAAGACTTGCTGGCAAACGAGGACACACTCTGGCGATGGAGCGCTAGACGCTTTTTTGCCTCGACTTTGATGTCCGACCATTTCTTTTTTATTTCGGCCATGGTCCGAGGTTGTGAGGCTACAGCATTTACGGCGTCTGCAACCTTTTTCCACTCAAGTGCCTTTTTGGCATTAGTAATGCCCACACTGTGCCCTCCAAAACAACATTTTTATCCTCTTTTCAACCTTGCCAACGATAACTTCTACTTCACATTGAGTGAAGTTACGTTTTTTATTTCCTCTCTGTGTTTGCCATGATTTCGCAATCGATGAATATTAACTTGTGGGCGTTTCACGGACTATTTATGGGCAACTATGGGCGTGACATGAAGCCGTAAAAGCTGCGCTACATTTAGAATTGATTGTGATTTATTAAGGGAAAACTGCGTAGGATGTGCGTGCGCACGGTTTTATAAATCTGAATATTTCTGTGCGTACGCACGTCCTGTTTCATCCGTACGCCACTTCTGACGCAAATCCTACGTAAAGTTTTATAAATGAGGCCCCTGGACATTATGAACATTCCCAGATCATTTTGAACAAACGTTCTATAAACTTTACTGGATGAACTGTGAGAGAACGTTAGCTTAAGTTCTGAGGATGTTCCCTGTCCTAGCTGGGCTTCTATTTTTCTTTCCGTCAGGTGGAGGTGAATCGTGTGTGTCGTGTACAGTGTTTATGTGAGCAGGCTGCTAGCTCTGTGTATATGGACTCCCGTAGCGTCACTTTGCGAGTGACTCTTGGTCCTGGACGCTACGTCATCCTCCCCACTACTTTCCAGCCTGGTGCCACTGGTCGGTTCCTTCTGCGTTTTTTCTCACACTCACACGTGCGCCTCAGGTACAGGAGACTAGGCCACTCTGTGACTGTTTTGGATTAGAATAAGCAACTGATAAGTAAACAAAATGTCAGAACCTTGCCTAATAGTAGTTTTCAGCAGGGCCGTCACTAAAGGGGAGAAAGGTGGTCATGATTCTAGGGCCCACCCATCACCCCCTGTGTCTCCCTATTCTTTTATTGTGTCTACTGTCTTTAGGGAGCTGAAGGAAGAGCTTCCTGCACCTTCAGTTTGGCAGTGTTGTATTCCTGAGCCCAGCGCTGTAACCACAGTCCATCTGCTCAAAGCATCTGGCCTTAGCCATCCCAAACAAACAGGTTCAACAACTCTACAACTTTATATTTGGGTCCATTCATTTAAAAGGAAAATGTGGGTTAGCAGACCTAGCTTTCTTAAGGCCTGTTCACACCTGGACGATTTTCGCATGCGTTTATCGCCGACGTTTAACGCCTCGTGACTAAACAATTGGCGCCAATGTGAGTGTGCACACCGACGAGCAAAATGCCTGGCGTAAAAGCGTAATTTAAAAAAAAAAACACCTTGGGTTCGTTGTTTATTTTGGCGCGGCGCATTAAAAACTGGCCGACCAATGAGATCAGCGCTTTTGTTCACGTGGCTGGAGCTTCTGAAGTGGCAGTAAAACACGACTTGGTGGCGCTCAAGCACAAAACGGTCTTGCCGAGCACACATTGATACGACAAAGAAGTAGTAAGTAGACAAAGAAGAAGATGAGCTGCGAATGCTGCTTGCCAGTTAGCAAAAAGTGTGTGAATGGTTTTGGCCATAGACATAATATATCTGTGGTTTTGGCAAGCACGTAAATACTGTCTCTCTTCTTCTTCTGTGTGACAAGCGAGTGTCAGAGGCCGCAGCACCGCCTTGTGTACCGGGAGCGCTATCTACTGAATGTGCATGTTCACTCGGCGCATTGCCAATGAAAATCGCTTGGGTGTGAACACTCAAGACGCGCCGAAAAACGTCACAAAAAACGCTGGTGATAAGCACGCGCGATATTCGTCCTGGTGTGTACAGGCCTTTAGGGTGTGTTCACACTTTGGTTCGGTTCTCTTGGTTCTTTTGGTCTGGACCAAAGAATAACAAAAAACATTTAGTCCTGGCCTGCTTAGCGTTCACACTGGCATTTTAACACTGAACCTAAAGGCATAGGGATAAGTTCACAACCTGATTGGTCAGGTTATTACATATATTTGGCGACAGAACTTACCGAACATCCAAAACAATGCTGTGTGCTGGGCTAAATGCACTCGTTGTGTGTGCGTATCTACATGTGATGGTATTTTGACCAGTTGAGAACTTGTGAAGAGCTTATAAAATGTGTAAAGGAGTCAAAACAGCGACAGGAATCCCTCTGTCACACACACAAACCAAGATCTGCTGCGAGGAGACGCGGTTCTGATGCCTGTACCGAACTGTGATGGGCAACATCGCGACTATGACGAGAAAAAACAGGTATGAGTGAGCATTCTGTCCTTTTCAGGGTCACATCTTGTGACATCATGTCCTGTTTTTGGTTCGTTTACATGTCATTGGTCCGTGTTGCGTTCATATTTCATTCAAACCGTACCAAAGATGGGTCTCAGTCAGCTTGTTGGTCAGGGTTTGGATGGCAGTGTTCACATTTATTCTAATGAACCGCACTAACAGAGCAATCGCACCACAGTTTGTTTTAATTGAACCAAGCATGCCAAGTGTGAACACACTTAGCTATAATAAAATAAAAAGTGAGCAAATTGGTCTTGAAAACACATTCTTGCTGATTCATGTTGTTTATAATGATATAATCCCAGTTAAGAAAATGGCTTTAATTCATTCATATTTGGGTTATGGCCTCTTTATGCACAAAGTTGTTAGCAAGCATATTTGTTTCAAATTTAATTCTACTTTTCTTATACACTCTTAGAAGAAAAGGTTCTATATAGAACCTTAAAGCTTTCTGTCAAGTTCTTCATATATAGAACCCCATTGAACCTTTGTTTAAGAGTGTGTATTTTTCAGCTCCTGATGTGTATGCTGTCATTCGGTGTGAGGAAGACTCTGTCAGGACTAGAATTTTCAAAAAAGATGGAAGCCCTGAATTCAACACCAAAGCCATCTTTTACAGCAGGAACCCAAAGTCAACAATCTCCATTGAGGTCAGATGTTATACATTATATATTGATAATGTTTGTATTACTGAGGCAAATGGTAATTTATGTGTGTGTTCGATTATGCATAGCTGTGGAGAAGAGGCTTGCTGTTGGACTCATTCCTGGGTGGAGCACAACTTCAGACAGGAGGAAATGAACAAGGACAAAACAGAGTGATTGACTTGCAGGGTGGCCAATCACGGGGCTGTGTTTTTGTAGAGACCTCCTCCAGCCAGTGCCTGACAGACCTGTGACTGACAGGTGTGCTCAAGGTAATGGCTGATGATATAGCAAAGGACTGAACAAGACTTCAGCACAATGAACTTCTACCAGGGACAATCCTTCTCGAGCATCCGTGGATTATGTGCTTTGCGCAAAGGTACGATGAAATTCAGTTCAAGTTTGTATGGCACTTTTCATAATACATATTGTTTCAAAGCAGCTTTACAGAAAATGCTTGTTTAATCTTTAAATGAATATGAGAACCTGCCAAAGCTCTTAGTATTGTACTATTTTGAGCAATAAATATTTCCGTCAGTTTTTGTTTGTGTTTGTGTCCTGGTGAACCTATGATATGGGGAAGAAATTTGGGGAAATGTTTTGGTCCCCATGAGTAAAACAGCTTATAAAAAATATAGAATGCTGTTTTTTGAAAATGTACAAATGCAGAAAGTTTTCTTTGAATTACATTTTTACTTGGATACGAAGTAAAAATCATTATGTCGAAAGTCCTCATAAAACATGGAAACCCAACCTGTACGTGTGTGTGTGTAATTCCCGAACGCATGTACTGAAAACAAGGCAAAAGCAACAAAACAGTCAAATAATTTAATAATTTAATATTTAAAAGGACCGTGTAACGGGTAGCGTGTGAAGATAATCCACCAAGAGACAAATGCGTGAAAATACACAAGGGAAAATAATCAACAGGACTTGGAACAGGTGTGTAACTTAAAGGAGAACTCCGGTGAATTTTTAAGTTAATCTTGATCGTTATACCTTTGTGAGTACTGTCTATAGAAGAAGAAAAAAACAAACCGGATTGGTGCTTGCAACACGGAGCTGTTACAGTTAATGCCCAGAGCTCCCACTCAGCTAACACGGCAGCTATGGGAGTATATACATAAAGAGTGTCTTTGTGCCTCTTAACAGACACAAAATGCAATTAAAATGTCTGTCCAACATGAACAGGGCCCTTACATGACAACGAGATGTGTTTAGCAACTTAGCCATTGTTTAAACTCACCGAAATAGTGTTTTAGACGGCAAGCTGTGGTCTCGCTGAAGTCCCGTGAGAACTCGGTTGTAGCCGGTAAAATGTAAATAGTGCAGGGGGGAGGAGCGTTGTGTGTGTGAAGAGTGATGATCGGCTCTAGGCTAGATCGGCTCACAAGTGAAGAAGAAATGGTTCGTAACGCTCCTCCCCCCTGGACTATTTACATTTTTACTGGCTACAACTGAGTTCTTACGGGACTTCAGCGAGACTACAGCTTGCCGTCTAAAACACTATTTCGGTGAGTTTAAACAATGGAAAGACTGAAGACTGAATCTCTGAAGAGGAAGATGACGTGACAGTTCGATGTGTTCAGGGTAGAACAAACAAGACCAGGCAAAGGTGAACTGGAGAATGTGCTAGTGATGGTGATCATGATTGGTTCAGGTGGTGCTGATCAGTAATCAGGTGATTGGGCATCGGGCAGCTCCTGATGACCGTGGTGGACGGCCTCTGCCTCTTGGTGCTGGACCACTGGAATGACTGGAATGGAATTCTTGTAGTAGGGAAGGATCCAGGATATCACGGTGACCAAAGATCTCTCTTCTGGACTGAACCCCTCCCAGGCGAGGTGTTCAAGAAGGCCACCCTGTCGCCGGGAGTCCAGGATGGTGTTGACTCCAGATCCAATGGAGGAGGAGGTACATCGTCAGCACCAGATCCTGCGGAGTAAGGAATCAGAGGGTCAGTGAATGGTTTAAGAAGGGAAACATGCAAGGAAGGGGCAATGCAGTAGTGTGGAGGAAGGTTGACCCTGTATGTGACTTCGTTAATCTGCCTCTGGATGGTAAAAGGACCGACATAGCGGGGACTCGAAGACTGATATCCCTGGTTGAGAGCCAGACCTTCTGCTGCTCTTCTGGTGTCAGCCTGGCTCTTTTCAATTTTGAAGATGGATGTGAGCTGAGTCCCAGGAACTCTCGCTTTCTAAATAAATAAATACTGTTCAGACGATTACCTGTTTACATTCTTCTGTTCCATGACACTAACAATCAAAAATGCAAGGTGAAAACCATGGAAAATGGAAACATTTCAAATTTACTGCCAAACTTACTCCAAAAATGATGGAGAGATTTTCTTGTGAAGGACATGATTTCATCTAATTGAATACATTCCAGCATAATGCATGCCATGCTTGTGTATTTGTTCACACAGCAAGAACTGGCTTATCTTGATATGTTACAATTCTAAAGCAAGGATGTTAAAACCTTATGAAACAAAACCCATGATAATCATTTCAGTCCGTTTCTAATCCCGGAGTGTGTCAGGTAAAGACTTACCAGAACCAGAACTTCAGGTAAGCATTTTTGTGTAAAGTAACACTTGCCTATTTGTAAGAGAAATGTCTGTCTGTGTTTTTTTTACAGACTCACAATCATAACATAGTTAACGTAGTAGAATTAAATTGATCAATACTGTAGTTGTACAATATTTCATTCAACTCAACACTAACTCAAATCAATATTGTTTATACTATGTAAATTGTGTTAAGAAAATAGATAATTGAACAATAATTGGCATTGTAAGTTCATAATGATTTATTAACTGCGTTCTTAGACAGCTAATTTAGACTCTCATTTATAAAGTTTAGTGTTAAAAACAAAATCATTTTTGAATTCTTCCAAACTCTGCATTCCAGTACCCTGACCTTTAAGAAATTCACAATAAATTATTATTTCATTGTTTTATTATTTTATTTTATTAAGTCATGCATTTCTCTGGGTTTTATTTTGCATAGGAACCATGGATTGCCTAATTGGAACTAGTATAACTTGCCTTGGTATGTGCATTTTACTCCCTAAACAGTTGTTACTTCTGCACTTAATGAACATGACATATACTCACTTTTGGACTGATTTGTATTTCAGTGATTTCAAAACTACTATTCCTGGCTCTTCCCATTGCTCAGATTGCAATAGGTGTGTTGCAGTGAATGTAGGTACTGTATTTGTTCCTTTGCTATACCTTCAGTTATTTGAGGTGCTCTTGTGTTTCCTATACCCTCACAGGTGCAGTATATCTCCGAGACTGTCCCCAGCAGCACTATATCCCAGTGTATGTGCTGGTGTGTGGAGTGTTTGGTGTACTTTTGGCCTTGCTGTCTTGTCTGCCCTGCGCCCGGAATGAGGGAAGTAATTCTTTTCTCTGGCTCACCTGCACTTTGTGGAACGCTCTGGTTACTACCTTCTTGTTCTGCTGGCTGATCAGTGGTAAGATTGGGTGGCACATGTGAGAGCAATCTTAATTAAAGCAATCTGGTTGTTGTATTCGTGCCGTGATTGAAACAGCACTGCAAATGTGTCTACAATGTGATTTTGCAGCGTTGAGTATTGTAGCCAACCTGTATTGTATTGTAGCCGAAATCACACACTCTCTTCTTGAGTAGGTACTTTTTTTGAATAATTACTTCATGACCGCTAAAAAGTATAGTATGAATATGTGTAGTATGAATGTAATACCAACGTACCCATGTTGTCATTATCATGTGACCTACCAGCGTCAAGTTGCGTCGTGTCACGGTCATTCACAAATCCTTTCCCGTGGCCTCATGGGATAGTAAAGTGTCCATCATATGCACACTTCAGAATGGCACCGGAAGTAGTAGGTCATTTGGGTACTTTTTGCCTTTAAACTCTGTATAATTTAAATGTGTCATTCTCAAAGAAAAGAAAACTAATCTCACATAGCCAGATCTATAGTCTCAGATGTACTTTATACTCAAACGATCATAACAGTGTAATTTGAATGACCTCATCTGTCCACATGATGCCAGTGAATTACAGAGCTGGTGCAAATACTGTATATTTATCCACTTCGCTGTAATCAGATGCTTTATTTACTGCTGTTCTGTCACTGCTGTCATTTTTGTGGTGTTTTTGTTATTGATGACATATTTACATATTCATCTAAATGTCGCTCTCAGCGGCATGGATGTTAGCTAACAGTAAGAAAGAACTTCTGTCAGGACCACTATCGTCAAAGATGATTGACAATTAGCATATAGTTTGAATTGGCAGTATGGTTCTGTTCTGGGCAAGAACTCCCTGCGCATCCATGCAGCCTACACTCTCTCTCTCTCAAAAAAAAAAGAGTACAAAATTGTACCTTTTAAGGTACAAGTGGCCGTCACTGGGGTGGTACCCTTAAGTGTACATTTTTGTACCTCTAAATCAGGGGTAGGCAAGTTCGGTCCCAAGTATTGTTGGTGAATATTATCTATTAATATTTTTAGTCAGTGATGAGTTTAGTTAAACATTTTTCTTTATGATAATTTTTGTTTATGGCTTCTTTTGATTTGAACAGATTATGTTTTGTTAGCACTGTAACAAAAACCACAAACACACTTAAAAAGCCAAAAAAAACGGTCAAACCAGTTCACCAAATCGGACTGAATCGTTCTAAACGGTTCGCGTCTCGAGTCAGCGCTGATCCATCATTTACTAAAGTTACTAACTTTCTGACATGAGTGACAGTCCCTCCGACTAGAAATAAACTAATAACCTGAAGTATATGCTGTAACTACAACAGTTCACTGAACTGAGACGTGCTGAGAGAACTGATGAGAAGTGACAGCCGTCTCTCTGGCACAGCCTTGTGCCTCTTAGACCTTGTTAAACCACACCCCCTCCGCTACAAGATCCGATACTCATTTCAAATGCAAAGATGTCAGCCAATCACAACAGTGGCCATTTTTACTGAAGTCTCACAGCAGACACGCCTCTTGAAACAGGGCATTCAGCCAGAGGGCAAACATCAGTATAGAAAAAATGCCTTTTATTTCTAAATTATGACATTTTATGATCTAAAAATCATACTAACAATATAAGTACACCTCAGAATACATTATAAAATAAAATAAAAAATCCATGCCATAGGACCTTTAAACAGGGAAGTAACAATGCCAACTTCATCAAATGATAATCTAAAAAGAACAGATTAGACATGGAAGTAACAGGATCAGTGATGTTTTCTTCATCAAATAGCCAATGTCATCAAATCGTAATCTAAAATTCTATTTCTGAAATACATATGTTTCTTTTTTTTGAACAGGTAGTGTGTGGATTTACTCTATTTATCCTCCTAACTACAACCAAACCCAGGCTGAAGTTCCCTACTGCAATAAGACTCTCTACCTGTTTGCATTCTGGACCACCACTCTGGGATACAGTCTGTTAGGTCTGTTGCTGCTGTTCGGATGCTGTTATTGTATCTGTACTTGCGTTATTGGATTAGCAATAGGTTAGCAAAAACAGAAATCGCTTACTGCACCTTTAATGGAACTTAATGACAGGGTTCTAGTATTGACAATAAAGAGAACTCAATAAAATGCAATGATATAACCCTTATAGATAGTTCACCCAAAAATTTTAATTGTCATAATTTTCTCCCCATCATGTCGTTCCAAACCTGTACATTTTCTTTCTTTCTTTTTACTGACGAACATAAAATAAGATGTTTTGAGCAACATCTCAGTGGGTTTTACAGTAAAAGTCAATGAGGTCCAATGTTGCTTTGGACTTTCATTTTATGAACAAAAACTGTTGAAAACTGTTTCTTCTCTCAAGTAAATGTATGTTGTGTAAAGCATGTTTAGATTTAGTTCTGTTATTAGAAAATGCTAATTAAGAAAATGACTATACTAGCCATACTAACAAGAGATACCTGTCATATGCTTGATTCACCCTGTTAATAACTCTTATTTTCTAACAATAAAGAATTTCTCAATAAATTTGTTAACAGTGCTATATTGTTCAGAACAACAACATAACACTGTATACTCAAGGTAGCTCTTAAGTGTCATAAGAACAATTAAAGGAACACACAGACTTTTTGGGACTTTAGCTTATTCCCCATATCCCCCAGAGTTAGATAAGTCCATACATACCATTCTCATCTCCGTGCGTGTCATAACTCTGTCTGTCGCACCCACCGCTAGCCTAGCTTAGCACAAAGACTGGAGGTAAATGGCTCCAGCTAGCCTACTGCTCAATAAGTTACAAAATAACGCCAACATTTTCCTATTTACATGTTGTGATGTGTGTAGTTACATCGTGTACTAAGACAGACGGAAAATTAAAAGTTGTGATTTTCTAGGCCGATATGGCTAGGAACTATACTCTCATTCCTGCGTAATAATCAAGGAACTTTGTGCTGTACCATGAGTGCAGCCGCAATGATATTACGCAGCCCCTGAAAATAGTCGAACTTCCGTCAACATAACCAACATGACAACCTGCTTGCACAGAGAGTGTGCTGGGGACTATGTTCAGGCGTAAAGCGCATTTTTCGAAAGCTAAACGCCCATTACCATAACTGAACTTCAGCTCCGGCCTGGAGGCTTCCTAAAGCTCCGCGATTGTACACACTGTAAAGACAGTAATGATGACATTGATTTTACACAATCACCGGAATACTAACCTGCCACACCTGTCACTCCCTCATCAAACACCATTCATAAGCACACACCTCAAACTCATTGTCTTGCCAGTCTCTACATGAGAGTGAATTTACCCAACCACTCACCTGTGTTTACATTCCTTCTTCTTTCGTCCTCCTCAAACCACTGATCTATCAGACTGTATCTCTGTATCTGTGTGCTCATCCTCCATCCTACAAAGAGAAAGACTTGTCAGTCACCAGCAGCCATATCGCCCTGTAGCCCAAGACTGGTTTCCCACTGTAGCTAAGCAGGACTGAGCCTGGTCAGTACCTGGATGGGAGACCAACTGGGAAAACTAGTTTGCTGCTGGTAGAGGTGTTAGTGAGGCCAGCAGGGGGTGCTCACCCTGTGGTCTGTGTGGGACCTAACACCCCAGTATAGTGATGGGCACACTATACTGTAACAAGCACGTCCTTCGGATGAGATGTTAAACCGAGGTCCTGACGCTCTGAGGTCATTAAGAATCCCCCGGCATCCTGGCCAAATTTGCCCATTGGCCCCTGTCCATCATGGCCTCCTAATCATCCCCATATATATAAGATTGGTATCATCCCTCTGTCTCCTCTCCACCAATCAGCTGGTGTGTGGTGGGCGTATACTGCCGTAATATGACTGCCGTCGCATCATCCAGGTGGGTGCTGCACATTGGTGGTGGTTGAGGAGATTCCCCCCCTTCTATGTAAAGCGATTTGAGTGCCTAGAAAAGCGCTATATAAATGTAACAAATTATTATTATTATTAGTTAAGTGTGACTGTACATAGAACTGCTTATGCTCTTCACTCACCCGTTTAATTCTATAGATCCAAACCTATTTGTAAATAAAGACTCACCTCCTGTTTCACAACACAAACTTATGCAAAGTTTGTTTTTGTTTTTTCCCACTGTGACAACCAAATAAATGTAAATTATTGAGAGATTTTCTTCTGAAGGACAGTGATTGCAGCTTATTGAATACATTATCCAGCATAAAGCATGCTTGACATTTTAGTTTGCACAACAAGAACCGGTTTGACTTGAAATGTTACATTTGTGTACAAAAAAAGAAGAAACGATGGTGAAGCCCTCTAAAACAGAGCACAAACTCCATGAAGAATCATTTCAGTCCGTTTCTAATCCCGGAGTGTGTCAGGTAAAGACTTTCCAGAACCAGAACTTCAGGTAAGCATTTTTGTGTAAAGTAACACTTGCCTATTTGTAAGAGAAATGTCTGTCAGTGTATTATTTACAGACTCACAATCATAACATAGTGTTGAGTTGAATTAAATATTGTACAACTACAGAATTGATCTATTTAATTCTACTACGTTAACTAACTCAAATGAATATTATGTTTACACTTTATGTACATTGTGTTAAGAAGATAATTGAACATGCAAGTTTAGTAAAATTAAACATTTGCTTTTGATGTGATGGTCTGTCATTTTTTAATTCTTCCAAACTCTTCATTCCAGTACCATGACCTTTAATACATGCACAGTGAATTCTTTTACAACTCATGAACATTTAAACAGAAATTTTGCAACCGTCTAGTCGACTAGTCTAAACAGTCTGTATATGCGATCCATTTGAATTAGACTACTTAATCTAGTCGAATCCCATATTGAATGCTGCTAAAACTAGCTCAGATACATGCAATGTGCTTGCCTTGGATTATATTATATTATATTAATCATATTATATTATATAATATGGAGTTGGTGGTCCAGTGGGTTAAACCATGGAACTGATATGCAGAAGGTTGCTGGTTCGATCCCAGCGTTCACCACCAGTGTGTCCTTGAGCAAGGCACTTTACTCCATGTTGCTCCAGGGGGATTGTCCCTGTAATTAGGCCACTGTAAGTCGCTTTGGATAAAAGCGTCTGCCAAATGCATAAATGTAAATGCATTTTGATTATATTGAACTTAAGTGTTTACTTAAGTAACGTTAGCCATTATAGACATGTATTCAAATCAACTGAATCAATAGGCAGCGCAAGACCAGTAATTTCAAACCTAATAGCCTATTATAAACAAATTTCCTCCAATAAAAGCTAGTCCACATAAGTCAGTGCGTTAAGGGTCCTGTCCCAAATGGCACACTTCATATGCACTTACGGCCAATTGGACTTACAATGGCTGCTGCGTACATGTGTCCGTTAAGTCCACAAGAACGTTCTGTGTGCTATGGACCTGTCCCAAAACGCTTTCTCTAAGCACTTTCTCGAAGTCTTTGTCTGAATCTGCACTTTTGTGACGTAACGCCGCTTTGACTGTCATGAAGAAATGCAGAGCTCGCTTCAGTGCAGGCTCTGCAAATGTGCGCTTCGAGGGTGCAAATCGACCACACTCACGAGTAACCTTCTGAAACCTAAAATGACAAATGGGACGGCCTACGGTCTCATTGGCCGTGTCCCAAATGGAACACTTCATATGCACTTTCAGTCTTGCGCACGCAGCAGCCATTGTAAGTCCTAGTGTCCGTTAAGTCCATGAGACCGCAGGGTGTCCCATTTGTCATTTTAGGTTTCAGAAGGGGACTCGCAAGTGCTTCCTTTGCAGTTGATATGCACCCTTGATGCACACTTTTGCTGAGCCCGCACTGAAGTGACAGTCAAAGCGGCATTACATTACGAACGTGCGGACTCAGGGGAAGACTGTGAGTGTTTAGGATGCTATTTGGTACAGGGCCAAGATGTTGTTCATTACCATCGCAACCACTTGCGTGTCTGGGTTTGAACCATAGACTGTAAAAAAATATGTCACCCATAGGATTCTGAAGTCAAGTCAACTTTATTTATATAGTGCTTTTACAGTGAGGAAAATAAGTATTTGAACACCCTGCTATTTTGCAAGTTCTCCCACTTGGAAATCATGGAGGGGTCTGAAATTGTCATCGTAGGTGCATGTCCACTGTGAGAGACATAATCTAAAAAAAAAAAAAAAATCCAGAAATCACAATATATGATTTTTTTAAACTATTTATTTGTATGATACAGCTGCAAATAAGAATTTGAACACCTGTCTATCAACTAGAATTCTGATCCTCAAAGACCTGTTAGTCTGCCTTTAAAATGTCCACCTCCACTCCATTTATTATCCTAAATTAGATGCACCTGTTTGAGGTCGTTAGCTGCATAAAGACACCTGTCCACCCCATACAATCAGTAAGAATCCAACTACTAACATGGCCAAGACCAAAGGTGAAAAAAGCTTGGTGAAAAAAGGTCCACTGTTGGAGCAATCATTAGAAAATGGAAGAAGCTAAACATGACTGTCAATCTCCCTCGGACTGGGGCTCCATGCAAGATCTCACCTCGTGGGGTCTCAATGATCCTAAGAAAGGTGAGAAATCAGCCCAGAGCTACACGGGAGGAGCTGGTCAATGACCTGAAAAGAGCTGGGACCACCGTTTCCAAGGTTACTGTTGGTAATACACTAAGATGTCATGGTTTGAAATCATGCATGGCACGGAAGGTTCCCCTGCTTAAACCAGCACATGTCAAGGCCCGTCTTAAGTCTGCCAATGACCATTTGGATGATCCAGAGGAGTCATGGGAGAAAGTCATGTGGTCAGATGAGACCAAAATAGAACTTTTTGGTCATAATTCCACTAAACGTGTTTGGAGGAAGAGGAATGATGAGTACCATCCCAAGAACACCATCCCTACTGTGAAGCATGGGGGTGGTAACATCATGCTTTGGGGGTGTTTTTCTGCACACGGGACAGGGCGACTGCACTATATTAAGGAGAGGATGACCGGGGCCATGTATTGCGAGATTTTGGGGGAACAACCTCCTTCCCTCAGTTAGAGCATTGAAGATGGGTCGAGACTGGGTCTTCCAACATGACAATGACCCGAAGCACACAGCCAGGATAACCAAGGAGTGGCTCTGTAAGAAGCATATCAAGGTTCTGGCGTGGCCTAGCCAGTCTCCAGACCTAAACCCAATAGAGAGTCTTTGGAGGGAGCTCAAACTCCGTGTTTCTCAGCGACAGGCCAGAAACCTGACTGATCTAGAGAAGATCTGTGTGGAGGAGTGGGCCAAAATCCCTCCTGCAGTGTGTGCAAACCTGCTGAAAAACTACAGGAAATGTTTGACCTCAGTAATTGCAAACAAAGGCTACTGTACCAAATATTAACATTGATTTTCTCAGGTGTTCAAATACTTATTTGCAGCTGTATCATACAAATAAATAGTTAAAAAATCATACATTGTGATTTCTGGATCTTTTTTTTTTTTAGATTATGTCTCTCACAGTGGACATGCACCTACAATGACAATTTCAGACCCCTCCATGATTTCTAAGTGGGAGAACTTGCAAAATAGCAGGGTGTTCAAATACTTATTTTCCTCACTGTAACAATGCAGATTGTTTCAAAGCAGCTTTACAGTGTTAAACAGGAAAATAATGCAACAGTATTTGATTCAGCCGTATAGCCATTCTGGAGATAACGGTGATGTCATCAGTTCATTTCAATTATCATACAGTGACAGTGTGGGCTTTAGATCCGTAATTTAGTTTATATGGTTAATTTAGTTTAATAATTCGATTTATTTGGATATTTAGTTTTAAAATTTTGAAAAAATTTGTGAAGAGCAGTTTTGAAGCAAAGTTGGATCGAGCTGGCCGTTGCCATCTTGGCAGCGCGTCACTCCCGGTTAACAGAAAATTGGCAAAAAGGCGGGACGTGGGTGGAGCTGAGGTGACGTGATGACTAACAGACAGCAGATAAATGGCTATCCGCCTGTCACTCAAAGTGGCCACGCCCTTAATTATGCGAACAAATTGGTTATTAAAAAAAAAATCACCCCCCTCACAGTTGTCATGAAGGGCAAAATTAGCCGTATAGACCAAAACCACAATTTGTTGCCACTTGGTTTGAACACTATTCTTGTTTACGAAAAGTATCTGTACACATGACGGGGCAGAAAAATCGCAAGAAAAGCCTAATGTGTACGGACAACTATACATTATCTAATCATATTCTCTTCATTAGGATGTTGATATAGCAACTGTTCAAGTGTCAAGTTTCATTAACTCTTTTCCCGCCAAACACAGAATTTTACGGGTTTTCACTGTTATACGGTAGGGGGCGCTATTACACATCTTCTGAATGAGTTCAGAATCTCCTGATCAAAACACAGGCGAAAAAGAAGCAGAAACGAGCGATCTTATATGTAAGCAGATGCATATGAAAAATAATGCGATCATCAACAATACACAGCAAATAAATCAAAACTGCCTAATGTTACTGAACGAAATGTTGACCCAGGACTGGACACAGGACTTGATATACTTTTGATCATCGTTCTGAATCTGATCCAGATGTAGTCTTTGACAAAAATGTCAAATTTTCTCAGCTTTTTGCTCAAAATGTTGCTGTTTGTATGAAACTTACCCATATTTAAGTGTTCATAAAAAAATGTATGAAGCTAAATTCAACTGTTTTTGTTTGTTTGTTTAAAAGCAGAGGCTATATATTGCATGTTCAGATATACATATAACAACATTTTCTGGGGGCTCTTACATTTTTGTGAAAATGATCAAAAACGCTGGCGCTGGCTGGCAACTTTTTTTTTAAAACGCTGGTGGGGAAAGAGTTAAGACTGTTTCCCCTTTAATCCGATTCCATTCCGTATTGTCCCTCAAAACAAGACTATAAGCAAGCTTAATTGCCTACTAGTTTGACACAATAGAAGAAAATGGAAAAGTTTTGTGTAAACGAACGCATGCAAAATCCGAAGTTAAATGAAATGTTTTGTTTTAACATTAACATGACAGTAATTTATACGTAGCCTTTGTATAAGAAATAAAATAAAACATTACATTTGCAATCGATTTAGTTGTGATGTTGTATGATTTGCATATAGGAACCATGGATCCAAAGCAAATGTGGAATTATGTGCAATCTCCTCCACAAACGAGTACAGCTGGCCTTGGTATGAGCATTTCACTCCCTAAACAGTTGTTACTTCTGCACTTAATGAACATGACATATACTCACTTTTGGACTGATTTGTATTTCAGTGATTTCAAAACTACTATTCCTGGCTCTTCCCATTGCTCAGATTGCAATAGGTGTGTTGCAGTGAATGTAAGTACTGTAATTATTCCTTTGCTATACCTTCAGTTATTTGAGGTGCTCTTGTGTTTCCTATACCCTCACAGGTGCAGTATATCTCCGAGACTGTCCCCAGCAGCACTATATCCCAGTGTATGTGCTGGTGTGTGGAGTGTTTAGTGTACTTCTGGCCTTGCTGTCTTGTCTGCCCTGCGCTCGGAAGACGGAGGAGGGAGGTAAAAATTTGCTGGGCCTCATCTGCACTGTGTGGAACGCTCTGGTTACTACCTTCTTGTTCTGCTGGCTGATCAGTGGTAAGATTGGGTGGCACATGTGGGAGGAAAAGATCATTTAATGTGTTCATAGGTCTCTGACAGCTTCTGTGCATTGTTCAGTTAATCCACTACAAATACACTTGCCAAACAAACTGCAGATTTTCATTAGAATTCTAAGCTGTGAATGGAAAATGCACTCAATGTGTTTTTGTGTGTGGGTCTGCCTGAAAGTTGGGTGTGAATATTATCTTTTGTTCTGTAAAATAGCTAAGACAATGTCTGTTTTGTTTTATATGTAGCCTAACTAAAACGCAAATTTTAATTTCAGAAAGGATTTTTTTTGTACAGTTTTGCTCTTTTGAAACATTAAAAAAAAATGTAATTCTTTGGGGTGTATTTTTATAGATTGGAATTATTGCTTTAACAGTTAACATTTAAGGGACTATATGTAAGTCTGTTCATGCGGCCTATTAATCGCTTTTTTATTGCCAATGTGTGAACAACTTGTAACAAAACTTAAAGGAACACTGCAGCAGGCACAATGATATTACGCAGCGCATGAAAATAGTCTAATGCTGCCTTCACGTGCTATTGGAAATATCCTACTTCCCACTTCTGAAGTCGTGATTACGAGCTCATTGCATTCAAATTTTGACTTGTTCATGTCCTATTTTTTAACTAGAAAACTAGTATTTACGATAATTCTGATAGCACGTGAAGGCAACATAACTTCCGTCAACATAACAAACATGACAACCAGCTTGCACAGGGAGAGTGCTGGGGACTATTTTCAGGCGCTGTGTAATATCATTGTGGTACAGCAGTAAAGTTCCTTGATTATTACGGTTCCTAGCCATATCGGTCTAGAAAATGCTACTTTTTTTATTTTCCGTCGGTCTTAGTACATGATGTAACTACAGAAGTGTCAAGTTTTAAATAGGAAAAATATCGAAACGTTTGGTCACTTTAGAGCGAGATGCTAACGGTCTAATCAGATTCAATGATCTATGCTAAGCTATGCTAAAAGTGCTTCCGCCAGACCCGGAGATCGGCCGAATGGATTCAAAAATGGTAAAACTCAACTGTTTAACTCTAGAGGACTATTTTCAAAAAAAGTGGAGTGTTCCTTTAAAAAACAGGGACCATCGCTGACTTCCTAGGTTGTCTATGAAAGCCAATAGACTAGTGACTCGGGACGTTTTTGCTGGGAAAACCAAAATGATGTTATGTTTAAGCTCCCAAGAACCTCTCTTCCGTTCGATGACATGAAACCATGAAACGAATGATTATACAATCTTCAGGATAATGCCGAAAGAGCCATTGTCAATGTGTCAATCAAAGAAAAAAGATTCATTCAAATTATATAGTCTCACATATAGCCAGAGCTATATAGTCTCAGATGTACTTTATAATCAAACGATCATAACAGTGTAATTTGAATGACCTCATCTGTCCACATGATGCCAGTGAATTGCAGAGCTTGTGTAAATACTGTATATTCACATCGCTATGATCAGATGCTTTATTTACTGCTGTTCTGTCACTGCTGTCATTCTTGTGTGTTTTTGTTATTGAGGAGAAAACGCACAGCGCATATTTACATATTCATCCAAATGTCGCTGTCAGCAGCGTGGATGTTCGTTAACAGTATATCGCTGTAAAGGTATCTCCAACTTCTTTTGACTTGAAAAGAACTTTGCCGTGAGCATATCGGGGCCTTAAATCACATTCAGGCCACATCCACACGAAGCCAGAGCTTTCCCTATCCAATCTTTTTTTTCCCCTCGTCTCCTCAAGAAATATCTGTGTATACGTGAAACCACTGAAACCGACTCAAAATGATGTAGTATACAGGCCAGACCAGTATATGGCGCTGTAATTTTGCCACAGAAAAACACTAAAAACGGAGAAGAAGAGTTGTGGCTAGAAGGGGTACAGCAACGGTCGGAAGTGAGGCAAAATAACAATAAATAAATTTGCTACTTACCAGATTATGTTTTATTAACGCCTACACCTACCCCAACCCTAAACCTACCCTTACAATAATGCAAATACAGTAATTAAATGACGCAATATTGATGTGTGCATGCCCAGTGGCTGTAGCTGTATCTCTTCTAGTCTTTTCCGTGATGGACGTGGTGTGATATCACCGTTTCACAAAATATATGGATTGGCTGTACACATGAAAACGCAAGGGTGTCGATTTATCTACTCTACGGTTTCAAAAAATACCGGATTCAGGCTCCTAAAACACTGGATCCGTCTGGACAAAACGCTTAACATTTTTACATACAGCTAAACGTGTCTCCGTGTGGACGGGGCATAGTCTCTTGTACGTTACTTGTGCACATGTGAGCACGAGTTGTTGGCTGCAGTTCACTTAATGGCCACAGGTGTCACTAAAACCAAGGGTTTCTGAAATCTACAAGCCTCTTTGACTATTTCATTAGTTAATTAAAAAAATAAGTAAAGGTTAAAAAAATGTCATTTTTTTCAAAGTCATTGTAAAAATAGTCAGGTGAAGTTACATGTTACTTTATACAACTGAGATTGTTTCAAAGCATATTCACAGTTTTAAATAATAAGTATCATAATGATCCCAACTTCATCAAATGAAAAAAATGATTAGACAGGGAAATGACGAGATTAGTGATGTTTACTTCATCAACTGATAAGATTAAACTGGGGGGAAGTAACAGGATCAGTGATGTTTTCTTCATCAAATAGCCAATGTCATCAAATCGTAATCTAAAATTCTATTTCTGAAATACATTTGTTTCTTTTTTTTAACAGGTAGTGTGTGGATTTACTCTATTTACCCTCCTAACTACAACCAAACCCAGGCTGAAGTTCCCTACTGCAATAAGACTCTCTACCTGTTTGCATTCTGGACCACCACTCTTGGATACATTGTGTTAGGTCTGTTGCTGCTGCTCGGATGCTGTATTTGTATCTGTACTTGCGTTAGTGGATGTATAAAAGATTAGCAAAAACTCTGTGGGCCATCTTAAAGGTGCAGTAAGTGATTTCTAAGAAACCCTGTTGATATTTGAAATCAATCCAAACAAACACACCCCTCACTTTATTGCTTCACTCAAAATGCACGAACACAGAGTGAAAGAGTGGATGTCTCTTTATCATAGCTGAAGCGAAATAAGGCTTTACGACAGAGGCGGAAGTCAGTCCTGGGACCATATACACGTGCATATCCTGACGTTACGCTACTGCTTCGTGAAAAATAAAGAGAAGATGACAAATGAATGACAATGAAGAACATACAAAAGTAAATACAAGCAAGAGTTGGTTGTTAGTCTCCAGCAGCTCCAGACAAACAATGACACTCAGAACTGGCCTGTTACTAAAGCTCACATTACAACAACAGCATTTCTTGATTCTGTGAAACAGAGCAAAACCAATGTTACTCATGTGTGGAGCAGAAACAACACAACCTCTGCGTCTGTTTTCAGGCCTTCCTACTCCAGCGCAGGAAAGTTTTTCTAATATTAACTCAGGTCCTAAAGCTCTTGCCTGATCATAACCCAGTGATATTCCTCTGAGCTTTTCTCTTTTGTAATGTCTCTCAGCCATCTCTCTTTCTACAGTCTTTCTTCAAATCTCCCTCTTGCTCACTCTCCTCACTCCCATCATGATAGGACACACCCCCTACTGCTGATTGACTCACTCTCTCTCCTCACCCATCATACGCCCCCTACTGCTGATTGGCTCACTCTCTTCTCCCCCATCATGAGTGGATACGCCCCCTACTGCTGACGGGCTCACTCTCTCTCCTCACCCATCATGAGTGGACACGTCCCCTACTGCTGACTGGCTCACTCTCTTCTCCCCCATCATGAGTGGACACACCCCCTACTGCTGACTGGCTCACTCTCCTCCCCCATCATGAGTGGATACGCCCCCTACTGCTGACTGGCTCACTCTCTTCTCCCCCATCATGAGTGGATACGCCCCCTACTGCTGATTGGCTCACTCTCTTCTCCCCCATCATGAGTGGATACGCCCCCTACTGCTGACTGGCTCACTCTCTTCTCCCCCTTCATGAGTGGATACGCCCCTACTGCTGATTAGCTCACTCTCTCTCCTCACCCATCATGAGTGGACACGCCCCCTACTGCTGACTGGCTCACTCTCTTCTCCCCCATCATGAGTGGAAAATCCCCCTACTGCTGATTGGCTCACTCTCTCTCCTCACCCATCATGAGTGGAAACTCCCCCTACTGCTGATTGGCTCACTCTCTTCTCCCCCATCATGAGTGGACACGCCCCCTACTGCTGACTGGCTCACTCTCTTCTCCCCCATCATGAGTGGATACGCCCCCTACTGCTGATTGGCTCACTCTCTCTCCTCACCCATCATGAGTCGAAACTCCCCCTACTGCTGATTGGCTCACTCTCTTCTCCCCCATCATGAGTGGACACTCCCCCTACTGCTGATTAGCTCACTCTCTTCTCCCCCATCATGAGTGGACACTCCCCCTACTGCTGACTGGCTCACTCTCTTCTCCCCCATCATGAGTGGATACGCCCCCTACTGCTGATTAGCTCACTCTCTCTCCTCACCCATCATGAGTGGACACGCCCCCTACTGCTGACTGGCTCACTCTCTTCTCCCCCATCATGAGTGGAAAATCCCCCTACTGCTGATTGGCTCACTCTCTCTCCTCACCCATCATGAGTGGAAACTCCCCCTACTGCTGATTGGCTCACTCTCTTCTCCCCCATCATGAGTGGACACGCCCCCTACTGCTGACTGGCTCACTCTCTTCTCCCCCATCATGAGTGGATACGCCCCCTACGGCTGATTGGCTCACTCTCTCTCCTCACCCATCATGAGTGGAAACTCCCCCTACTGCTGATTGGCTCACTCTCTTCTCCCCCATCATGAGTGGACACTCCCCCTACTGCTGACTGGCTCACTCTCTTCTCCCCCATCATGAGTGGACACTCCCCCTACTGCTGATTGGCTCACTCTTTTTCTCCCCCATTATGAGTGGATACGCCCCCTACTGCTGATTGGCTCACTCTCTCCTCCCCCATCATGAGTGGACACTCCCCCTACTGCTGATTGGCTCACTCTTTTTCTCCCCCATCATGAGTGGATACGCTCCCTACTGCTGATTGGCTACAAGTGTGCCGGTCCAATCCACGTTCTCAGAAATCGCTTACTGCACTTTTAATGGATCATGATGACAAGGTTCTTGATGGTTTGGGTGATAAACTCCACTGAACCTTGTGCATAAATAATGCGTTTAAAACTAATATTTAATTGTCTCTAAAATAATTTGGTTTTGGTAACATTTTAAGAATTGACATTAAAGAGAATGAATGTTATTGTCTTTTGTGCTTATAATGAATGGAGATTTTTAATAATAATAACCTAAGTCTCCTTAAAGGTCCCGTTCTTCGTGTTTTTTTGAAGCTTTGATTGTGTTTACAGTGTGCAATATAACATGTGTTCATGTTTCACGTGTAAAAAAACACAGTATTTTTCACACAATTTACTTATCTGTATACCGCTGTTTTCACTGTCCTAAAAACGGCTGGTGACTTCCTTTATTCTATGAAGTCCCTCCTTCAGAAAACGTAACGAGTTCTGATTGTGCCAGCGGTTCCCGTGTTGTGATTTGACCGCAGCTTAGCGCACGTGGCACGGTTCCTGTGTTGTGATTCGACAGCAGCTTAGCGCACGTAACTTGCACGGAAAGGTCACGCCTCTTAACGGGGAGATGTATGCGCTTAATGATCTCTACCGTGTCCCTGGGAAAATGCCAAACAAAGGTGATTTGACTCCGGGATGAAAATAACAGCGTCTCGACGACATGGCGACAAACACAGTCAAACGCGACACTTTCTCTTCTCCACGTGGGACAGCAACAAGACCACGCCCCCTTTTTCGCGTATTCTTGTGGGCGGAGGTTAGTCTGTTCTACTGACGTCATTTATGAAGGAAGTACCAGGATGTAGTCCAAGCCAGCCGTTCGCTGTAGGCTTTGAAAGGGAACTTCTGTTAAATAAAATATCTCGCTTGGCATTGAACTTTGAGCTTTATAATTTTACAGGTATTATTTATGCTCTAACAGCAACATTACACACTAACTAAAGTTTGAACAGTGGGATCACGAAGAACGGGACCTTTAATACCTTAATAAATATTTTGAAACAGAATATTCTTTGATTCTTTGAATATTCTCATAATGTTGTAAGTAGAAACCTTTGATGCTATTCAGAGCGCAAATACAGATCCTGTATGCACGGGATCACATTTGCCAAATCGCCAATATAAATATGCTATTATTAGGGAGAAAACTGATCTTAGATCAGCAGTTATGAGCAATCAGAAGCAGTGTAGCAGCCGGTCGAAAATAAAGGATTTAGCTCATGCACTGATGTTGTACTGTCTTCCTTTGTCTGTTTATTGTACTTATTAACTACACAACATCGTAAGAGCTAGATCAGATGAATAAACAATATTGGAATTTATAAATAATTCATGATTAATTCACTTCAAGTGTAGTGGGTCAGGTAAGACCATTTACATTTGGTGCCGTTGATCCGGCTGGGAGTGAGGTCTAGGATGGTTGAGTGTGTGTGTAAACCTCACTCCCCTGGCCTCAAGAGGCGCGCTAGGGCTGTGGTCTTTAGTGTCCTTGTTAACGTGCCTGCCTCCTATGCCAGAGACCCCGGTTTGAATCCCGCTCGGAGTGGGTTAGGTAAGACTACTTACATTTAGTGCCGTAACCCGGATGGGAGTGAGGTTTAGGGGGGTGAGTGTAATGGACAGAGCTGTGTGTGTGTAAACCTCACTCCCCTGGACTTAAGAGGCGTGCTAGCGGATGCGGTCTTTAGCGTCCTTGTTAGTGTGCCCACCTCCCATGCCAGAGAAACTGGTTCGAAACCCGCTCTGTGCGCTTACTAGTGTTGTAGTACTCAAGACTGGTCTTAGTCTTGAGACCGGTCTTAAGACCATTTTTTGAAGGTCTTGGTTCAAAAACCACATTTGTACTCGGCCTTGTCTTGGTCTTAGACTAAGAGGACTAGGATTTTGTTTCAAGACGGTCAAGACTACAACTGCTGGGATATCACTAAATCGCCGGTGCATTGTCTGATGTATTTATTAACATCATTAATGTGATTGGATGTAAAAAATTCTGCTTCAGATACAATCAATAACTTATTTTAAATTTGAATTATTTATTGTGCCGGTTTAGAAATTAATGAGGGACTGTAAAAAATGTCACCAAAATCAATAAAAATGCTCACAAAATTCAAGATATTTGTATGAGTTTTCACAAATTTGAGCATGACTGCAAACATGATATTGCTTTTAAAACACACATTCAATAATTAAAAACTTGCCTTGGTCTCAACACACATTGGTCTTGGTCTCGATTTGATCTCGGATTGTTTGATCTTGGTTCTCGGATTAGGTGGTTTTGACTACAACACTAGCACTTACATTTACAATTTATGGGGCCGTTCACACAGAACACGTTTTCCATTCCACTGTGCTACTTTTTCATTATTTTTCTATGTAAACGTGCTAGACGGAAGTGTTTAACCTTTGCGCTTGCATCTTTTGCAGCGTCTCACGCATGACATAGCATTCCAAATATGCGGCGCTCAGGTTGAAATCACGTTAAAAAACACGTTTTTCCCCATTCCACTGCCCACGTCTCAAAGCAAAAGCATGTTCTCTTTGCGAACCTGCCCTAAGGCGTTCTCATGCTGAATAAAAAATTTATTTTTGAGCCCCAAACCGCTGTTAGTTCCATTGGTGGTTTTAGGAAAGATTGTACAGATATGTGATCTAATTGTTTTGGTTAAAGTTGCAGTCTGTAAGTTTTGCCTCTTTGTCGCCATCTCTGTTTGAAACCTGCAATTGCAGTTATTTGCGGAGTTATCTTCTTGACGTGGGTTGTGCATCGGCACGGCTCCTCAGCGCAGAAGAATCTGAAGCTCAAATTTCCCGCGGAAAGCCACCAGTACCACTCAAATTATAACACATTATTACAAGATTACCGTTGTGAATTGGGCTAATAGGGCTAAGGAGATCATTTTGAACACTGGCTGATTATGTATTTGCTCAAAAACGGATTTTGGATACTTTTTAACCCCCCCCCCAGCCCCCCCCCCCCCCAAAAAAAAAGTTACAGCTTTAAGCCCAGTGCGTAATTAAATATTTCCTTTGCCTTTAAAATGACCACTTCAGATTTGGAAAGATGTGGCGCCCATGACGAAAACATGGTTGCACTCTGCTGTAACAACATTACGCCAGAGTTTGACTTTTTGAGTCAGTTACGAAATACTGGAAATTGTAACACTGGCAATAAGACAGATAACAGAAGAATTCTTTCTTTGAAGTTATGAGGTGAAGACTAGAACACACATAGACTACACATTTAGGCTGTTTAAAACCTCACAGGAGATGCAAGACAAACAACATTTAAGTTGAGGTAAGACTATTAATGATCACGTATATATTCAATCTTACCAGTCCTTAGATCAATGTACTCCACAGTGTCTCATTCATGTTTTATGATTTTTTTTAATTTTTTTTATTTGTTCTTATTTTAATGCTCAATGCAGCAACAATGATATTCTGAGGATGGACAATTCAAAGCCATCACCATTTTTTATATCACTGTTCGGTAAGAACCGTTTTAACAGTCATGTTAAATATATGGTACTTTTTAATGTATGTATGTTTTCCAAATGTCCTAGTTTAACTGTAAACTTGGTAAATTGTGTAAAAAATATTCTTGTCTGGGCAATTTTTCAGTGACACTGACTATTGCTGTCCTGGGGGTTTTAATTGCTGCAATTGGAATAGGTAAACAAATTAGCTGTGCTAAACAAATAACGTGGACAGAATAATGTATTTCAGTATAATACTGACAGAAACATTCACATACTTTGTTCACATACACACTCCTCTTCTACAAAGACTGATGAATGTTCTTTGTTTTATTTATTTTTTATTTTTTAGGGGCCTACTTTCTGAGAGACTGTCCTGTCCAGCCTTACATCCCAGTCTACCTTATAGTATTTGGTGTGTTTGTTTTGCTTGTTCTGATAGTGAGCCTGGCCTTGTTGCATGGTCCACTTGAAGACACTTATGAATTGCTGCTGTTGTCTATGCTGGTCATCTCCGTCAGCTTCATCCTCTACCTGTTTGTTGTCTGCTGGTTCATCACAGGTGAGTGGTAGTGAATTTGTCAAATGAGAATTACAGTAGATATTTTATAGAAAGAATAATGGAGAAATGTATGTGAAAGGGTCAAACTTTCTCTGCAGAAATAAAAAAATAAATAAAGCTGTAGTATAATGTTGGAACAGGCTGAAGAATGTGGGGCTGCAAAGTCACAGTTAGAGGGATAATTCACCATTGGCAAGATGGGGGTTTAATAACATTTGTCTGTCTCGATGCAGTAGAAACCATTTTTGTTTAATCTGCGCTACATGACTAGAGAAAACTTGTTGTGCTGAAAAAGTAGGAACACTTCGACACCCATACACCACTAGGCTCAATCAGACCCAGGCTTTGCAGAACTTCCCTTAGCACTTCCGCTCGGCAGATCCATAGACCACAATGCACCATAATTGTGACATCACAGCAGGTCGTGCTTAATTTACCCCTACCCCGCACAACTCTAGTATAAGATATTGCTGTTATATTGACATTTAACCGCATTTAATACTTGTTGTAGCTACCTTAAGCTGACTGTTTAACACAGTTATAGTTTATTGTATTATCATTTTTGTTTGTGTGCTTTTGAAATATTTTATATAAATATATTAACATATTCATATTTAATATTTGTTTATATTTACATTTGAACAGCCTAATCATACATGCAGGCCTATAGAATGAAGCATAAAAACAAATTCATAAGGATTTTTTTTTTTTTAATAATAAATCAGCTCCTTAGCAGATTCCAAGTGATCAACGGCTTATTTGTTCCAAATGTGTTTCATTTAAACACATTGCAAGGATTACGGCAGTAGTGGACAACGTAACGAATTACAACGTAACCTGACCCTTTAGCTTAAAGGAACACTCCACTGTTTTTAGAAATAGGGCTTATTCAACATCTTTCCTACATTTAGATATGTGGGCAAATGCATTTTTGTCTCAGTGCATGCATTGTTTTAGTTTGGCAGGGTCGCCGCTAGCTTAGCTTAGCATAATGAATGGAATCCTATGTTGCCAGCTAGCATGTCCCGAGGAAAAATTCCAATGCATGCACTGAGACAAAAATGCATTTGCCCACATATGTAAATGTAGGAAAGATGTTGAATAAGCCCTATTTCTAAAAACAGTGGAGTGTTCCTTTAAAGATATTGTCATAAAATAGAAAATTGCTAGCCTGACGTCGTCATACTCAGATTCTAGTCAGAATATGAGATACTGCTCCACTGGGCTGTGATTATGTGTGCGTGTTTCAACCGAACCAGGAAAGAAAATGCCTCTGTACTCAATTGGATAGACCTACAACCAATCAGAGCAACGGAGTAAGTGACGCATGTTGAGCGACGCATAGTTGTCTACAGAACTCAACCACACGCTGGAAGAGGTAGAAGAAGAAGACGAGTGTAAACGATCTTTGCCGGTGTTGTAAAACATTTTTACGAATTACAACGTAACCTGACCCTTTAACTTAAAGATATTGTCATAAAATAGAAAATTGCTAGCCTGACGTCGTCATACTCAGATTCAAACGAATTCAACCCAAGCGCTCTTTGGTGACGTAGATGATGACGTTACTGTTGATCATCTGCCCATCATCGTATAAAGCCCGCCCTGACAATCTGATTGGTCTGAACAGCTCTGGTTCGAGCATAGTTGCTCCACAACGGATCAAGTCCGGCCCGAACTTCCCGACCTCAAATGTTGTGGTCGGGGCTAAGATCGGCTGGCATCCAAGCTAGAAAATTGCCATTGCTATCCAAATTTCAAAGTCAAGTCAACTTTATTTATACAGCGTTTTTGCAGATTGTTTCAAAGCAGCTTCACAGTGTTAAACAGGGAAATAATGCAACAGAATTTAAGAACGGTGATGTCATCCAGCTCATTTCAATTATCATACAGTGACAATGTGGGCAGATCAGTAATTTAGTTGATGTAGTTAAATTTTCAACTAAATATCCAAATAAATTGAATTACTAAACTAAATTAGTGTCCCCAACTGAGCAAGCCGAGTCAAAGGCGACAGATATCCAAAAAATATTGAGCTCAACTAAAATGTTTTCTCTGTGTGTTGCAGGGAGTGTCTGGATATACTCTGTACATCCTCCCAGTTATGACCCAACAAATGAACAGAACTACTGCAACAAAACTCTGTACCTCTTTGCATTCTGGTTGAACACAGTCTTTTATGGCTGTCTGGCTGTCCTGTTGCTTTGTAGTGGATTTTCAGTGCTTTATATCTGTGTAAAAGATTATTGTCAAAGACCACAGTCATTGGCTTCAAACTCTCAGCAACAAGCATAAGATTTTTTGGAAGTGTATGATTTTATATTTGGCAAATCGTACACTTATACAAATTGTACATTTTGTCAGTATGTTCCCAAAGAATTAAACCCATGATCTTGGCATTATATATCCTGTTTTCTACCAGTGCAGGGCACAGAAAAGCTCTTTTTTTAGGGTGAACTGATTTGGCATATCTGTATAGTACTGTATTTCCATAGCCTGACGTCGTCATACTCAGATTCTAGTCAGAATATGAGATACTGCTCCACTGGGCTGTGATTATGGGGTGTGTTTCAAGCAAACCAGGAAAGAAAATGCCTCTGCACTCAACTGGATAGACCTACAACCAATCAGAGCAACTGAGTAAGTGACGCGTGTTGAGCGTATTAAATAAATTTAATATTTAAAGATACACAGAGTACTTACCAACACGATCATCATTTTTGAGAGAAATAGTAAAGGTGAATGCATATACGAACAAGTTCTCGGTTTAGTAAACTAATTCAACCCAAACGCTCTTTGGTGACATAGATGATGACGTTACTGTTGATCATCTGCCCATCATCGTCTAAAGCCCGCCCTGACAATCTGATTGGTCTGAACAGCTCTGATTCGAGCATAGTTGCTCCAAACGGATCAAGTCCAGACCGAACTTCCCGACCTCAAATGTTGTGGCGGGGCTAAGTTCAGCTGACATCCCAAGGCTAGTATTTCCATGAAGGCTTGGACTTAAAGGTACTCTATAGCGTTCCTAAAAATGTTAACCACAGCATCTAATAGTCATAATATTCAGATTTTTGTCAAAGCAGAAGGTGGATGTTGTTTCAGTTTGGGTTGGCTAAAAGAGTTTCTCAACATTTCACCAAAGGAAGTGTTTCAATGCTTCTTTGCAAGACTGGAGACCACAGAACTGTAAAAACACACTGGTTGAATCAGAGAGGCTCTATTCAGTCCTAATTCTGGGGGTCCTCCTCATATTTGAAAGCCTGAGGCAAATTAATAAGAGAGAGTTCAGATTTGTATGGCCTGTTTAAGAAATCGTTTAAGATGGAGACTACTGAGAGAGCTGCCAGAATATCTTTCATTGGTAAGAATATCAAGCTATATTTTTTCCAATAACTAACAAGCTACAGAACAGAACAGAAAAACAGTATTCTTCTTTTTTTCCCAGTGATGATTAACATGATTGCGTGGATGATTTTAATAACAGCTACTGGATTAGGTAAAGAGCCGTTTTCATTTACAATGTAAAATATTGATGATTCGTTTAAAATCATAGATTGCTGTAAATGCTTTTAACTAAGAATTGTATGTGAGGAGACCACTGACTTTTACACTGTCGTATGGCTGTTTGGATAAATGTTTCTAGGAACGATTCATTTTCATGAGTGCCCTGTTCAACCAAACCTCCCCATCTATATGACTGTGATCGGGGCGACTGGTCTGTTTTTGCTGTTGCTCATGTACCTGAGGAACGCTTTGGATGACTGTCCGCTGGCTCGCTTTTGCAGTGCCTTGGGCTTGATGCTCTGTGTGTTCATTGTGTGCTGGTTCTTTGCTGGTGAGGGAAAGAGATGTTACATTATTGGTAGTTTCGGACAAAATTATTCTCAGTCCAGTAAATATTTTATTTATATAGAGTGAAACTAAGATAATGGTCACATGTTGTTCTTTCAGGTACCTACTGGATTTACTCCATATATCCTCCCAATAATGACTCCTCCAGTACTGGAAACCACTGTCATAGAACCCTGTATCTGTTTGCATTTTGGTTCAACAATATTTGCTTTCTCTGTGTGTCCATATTGTTTGTTTTTTGTTTGTATACGATTTTGTACAACTGTACTATTGTTGTCTTCACTGATAGAAATCCATGTTAAAATTCAGCTGCAGGCCTGTAATTCTCTTAAAATGTGCTGTATTATTAATATACCGTAATCATTTGTAACAGATTGGTTGTTTCATCAATAAAGATCTGGATGGAGAGTTGCAAATTAGTTCACGTAAAAAAGAAAATTCCCTTGTCATTCCAAACCCGTAAGACTTTCGTTCATCTCCAGAACACAAATTAAGATATTTTTTTAATGAAATCTGACAGCTTTCTGTCCCTACCCTACAGCTACACAACTACCAATTTAACGCTTAAAAAGTTCATAAGGAGATTGTAAAACTAATCCATATGAATTGAACGATTTAGTCCATATTTTCTGAAGAGACTCGATCGGTTTATATGATAAACAGATTGAATTTAGACTTTATTCACATTTAAACATTGATCAGTGAATATAGACAAGCTCAACAGAAACTGCTATCGCGTAAGTAACAAGAGAATGAACCTCATTGGTTCTTGCTGAAGCTCAAAAGTGATGCGTAACACAAGAATAAACCTCATTGGTTCTTGCTGAAGCTCAAAAGTGATGCGTAACACAAGAATGAACCTCATTGGTTCTTGCTGAAGCTCAAACGTGCTGCGTAACACGAGAATGAACCTCATTGGTTCTTGCTGAAGCTCACACGAGAATGAACCTCATTGGTTCTTGCAGGAGCTCACACGAGAATGAATCTCATTGGTTCTTGCTGAAGCTCAAACGTGCTGCGTAACACGAGAATGAACCTCATTGGTTCTTGCAGGAGCTCACACGAGAATGAATCTCATTGGTTCTTGCAGAAGCTCAAACGTGCTGCGTAACACGAGAATGAACCTCATTGGTTCTTGCTGAAGCTTGTGCTGTGTAACACAAGAATGAATCTCATTGGTTCTTGCTGAAGCTCGTGCTGCGTAACACGAGAATGAACCTCATTGGTTCTTGCTGAAGCGCAAACGTGCTGCGTAACACAAGAATGAATCTCATTGGTTCTTGCAGAAGCTCAAACGTGCTGCGTAACACAAGAATGAACCTCATTGGTTCTTGCAGGAGCTCACACGAGAATGAATCTCATTGGTTCTTGCAGAAGCTCAAACGTGCTGCGTAACACAAGAATGAACCTCATTGGTTCTTGCTGAAGCGCAAACGTGCTGCGTAACACAAGAATGAATCTCATTGGTTCTTGCAGAAGCTCAAACGTGATGCGTAACACGAGAATGAACCTCATTGGTTCTTGCTGAAGCTCAAACGTGCTGCGTAACACAAGAATGAACCTCATTGGTTCTTGCTGAAGCGCAAACGTGCTGCGTAACACAAGAATGAACCTCATTGGTTCTTGCTGAAGCTCAAACGTGATGCGTAATACAAGAATGAACCTCATTGGTTCTTGCTGAAGCTCAAACGTGATGCGTAACACAAGAATGAATCTCATTGGTTCTTGCTGAAGCTCAAACGTGATGCGTAATACAAGAATGAACCTCATTGGTTCTTGCTGAAGCTCAAACGTGATGCGTAACACAAGAATGAATCTCATTGGTTCTTGCTGAAGCTCAAACGTGCTGCGTAACACAAGAATGAACCTCATTGGTTCTTGCTGAAGCTCAAACGTGCTGTGTAATACAAGAATGAATCTCATTGGTTCTTGCTGAAGCTCAAACGTGATGCGTAATACAAGAATGAACCTCATTGGTTCTTGCTGAAGCTCAAACGTGATGCGTAACACAAGAATGAACCTCATTGGTTCTTGCTGAAGCTCAAACGTGCTGCGTAACACAAGAATGAACCTCATTGGTTCTTGCTGAAGCGCAAACGTGCTGCGTAACACAAGAATGAACCTCATTGGTTCTTGCTGAAGCTCAAACGTGATGCGTAATACAAGAATGAACCTCATTGGTTCTTGCTGAAGCTCAAACGTGATGCGTAACACAAGAATGAACCTCATTGGTTCTTGCTGAAGCTCAAACGTGATGCGTAATACAAGAATGAACCTCATTGGTTCTTGCTGAAGCTCAAACGTGATGCGTAACACAAGAATGAATCTCATTGGTTCTTGCTGAAGCTCAAACGTGCTGCGTAACACAAGAATGAACCTCATTGGTTCTTGCTGAAGCTCAAACGTGCTGTGTAATACAAGAATGAATCTCATTGGTTCTTGCTGAAGCTCGTGCTGCGTAACGCAAGAATGAACCTCATTGGTTCTTGCTGAAGCTCGTGCTGCGTAATACAAGAATGAACCTCATTGGTTCTTGCTGAAGCTCAAACGTGATGTGTAACACAAGAATGAATCTCATTGGTTCTTGCTGAAGCTCGTGCTGCGTAACACAAGAATGAACCTCATTGGTTCTTGCTGAAGCTCGTGCTGCGTAATACAAGAATGAACCTCATTGGTTCTTGCTGAAGCTCAAACGTGATGTGTAACACAAGAATGAACCTCATTGGTTCTTGCTGAAGCTCGTGCTGCGTAATACAAGAATGAACCTCATTGGTTCTTGCTGAAGCTCGTGCTGCGTAATACAAGAATGAACCTCATTGGTTCTTGCTGAAGCTCGTGCTGCGTAATACAAGAATGAACCTCATTGGTTCTTGCAGGAGCTCACACGAGAATGAACCTCATTGGTTCTTGCTGAAGCTCAAAAGTGCTGTGTAACACAAGAATGAATCTCATTGGTTCTTGCAGGAGCTCACACGAGAATGAACCTCATTGGTTCTTGCTGAAGCTCAAAAGTGCTGTGTAACACAAGAATGAATCTCATTGGTTCTTGCAGGAGCTCACACGAGAATGAACCTCATTGGTTCTTGCTGAAGCTCAAACGTGCTGCGTAACACAAGAATGAACCTCATTGGTTCTTGCAGGAGCTCAAACGTAATGCGTAACACTAGAATGAACCTCATTGGTTCTTGCTGAAGCTCGTGCTGCATAACACTAGAATGAATCTCATTGGTTCTTGCTGAAGCTCGTGCTGTGTAACACAAGAATGAATCTCATTGGTTCTTGCTGAAGCTCGTGCTGTGTAACACAAGAATGAACCTCATTGGTTCTTGCAGAAGCTTGTGCTGCGTAACACAAGAATGAATCTCATTGGGTCTTGGTGAAGTTCAAATGTGATGCGTAACATGAGAATGAACCTCATTGGTTCTTGCTGAAGCTCAAACGTGATGCGTAACATGAGAATGAACCTCATTGGTTCCTGCTGAAGCTCAAACGTGATGCGTAACACGAGAATGAACCTCATTGGTTCTTGCAGGAGCTCAAACGTAATGCGTAACACTAGAATGAACCTCATTGGTTCTTGCTGAAGCTCGTGCTGCATAACACTAGAATGAATCTCATTGGTTCTTGCTGAAGCTCGTGCTGTGTAACACAAGAATGAATCTCATTGGTTCTTGCTGAAGCTCGTGCTGTGTAACACAAGAATGAACCTCATTGGTTCTTGCAGAAGCTTGTGCTGCGTAACACAAGAATGAATCTCATTGGTTCTTGCTGAAGCTTGTGCTGCATAACACAAGAATGAATCTCATTGGTTCTTGCTGAAGCTTGTGCTGCGTAACACAAGAATGAATCTCATTGGTTCTTGCTGAAGCTTGTGCTGCATAACACAAGAATGAATCTCATTGGTTCTTGCTGAAGCTTGTGCTGCGTAACACAAGAATGAATCTCATTGGTTCTTGCTGAAGCTTGTGCTGCGTAACACAAGAATGAATCTCATTGGTTCTTGCTGAAGCTCGTGCTGCGTAACACAAGAATGAATCTCATTGGTTCTTGAAGAAGCTCAAACGTGCTGCGTAACATGAAAATGAACCTCATTGGTTCTTGCTGAAGCTCGTGCTGTGTAACACAAGAATGAACCTCATTGGTTCTTGCTGAAGCTCAAACGTGCTGCGTAACACAAGAATGAACCTCATTGGTTCTTGCACGTCACGCAAACATGCTTGAGCTTTTGTTTACAACTGATGCGTGAGTTGATTAATGTTTATATGAATAAAAGATGAATCAATAAAGTTTATCATATAAAGCATTCGTTTTGGAACAACCTGAGGGTGTCATTTTTTAAAGGGTTAGTTCACCCAAAAATGAAAATTCTGTCATTAATGACGTCCCCTCATGTCGTTGGACTCCTGTAAGGCCTCCGTTCATCTTCGGAACACAAATGAAGATATTTTAGTTGAAATCCGATGGCTCAGAAAGGCCTCCATTGGCAAAATGCACTGTACACTCTCAAGACCCATAAAAGGTAAAGATGTCGTTACAAAGTCCATCTCACTACAGTGGTTCTACAATAACTTTATGAAGCGACGAGAATAGTTTTTGTGCGCAAACAAAAAATCAAAATAGCGACTTTATTCAACTTTATTCGTCTTTAGTACCTTTTATGGGTCTTGTGAGTGGAAATTACATTGCTGCCAATGGAGGCCTTTCTGAGCCATCAGATTTCAACTAAAATATCTTCATTTGTGTTCCAAAAATGAACAAAGGTCTTACGGGGTAAGTAGCCTAATTAATGACCGAATTTTCATTTTTGGGTGAACTATCCCTTTAATCAAAACTTATATACAGGCCTAGTAATGACTGTACTTTCTGGCATTTTAACATTTTAAATGCTTTTTACATTCGAGTATGGGCTATATCTTGCAATGTGGACAGTTGTAACTATCAAAATACATCAATTAAAAACAAGTGCTTAATTAAAAAATAAAATTCCCCTCAATATGATTGAAGTTAACACTTTAATGGGTTCACTTTATACTTTCTAGGTATTATACGTAATTGCAACTACATGTCAACTAACTCTCAGAGTATCAGTTTACTGCAGTAGACTGTTAGGTTAGGGTTAGGCGTTTGACATAATTAGGCTATGTCTGTTGGGGAGAATCAAAATTAACTGTTAGCAGACTAATACTCTAATGAGAGTTAGCCTAGTTTACATGTATTTGGTAACTTATTGGGTGTGTTCCATTCGACCGTAAGTGAACTGCGAAGTGGACTTCAGAGGGTAGCCTATTCCGCCATCTTAAGTGTGATTCCAATCAGTGCTGCATTCCAGTTCATTTTTATTATGCCCTTCACTCGTTAACTTCCCTCCGTCTCATTCACTCGGATGTGCGTCATTGCTTACATTGCATGAGTGCCCACTACTGGAGGAACATTTGCAATGGACTGAACTGGAACGTCCTAAGCCCTTGATCACTTCGAATCCACTATGGAGTTGATTTATTATTTATTTTTTTCCTTTACGAAATTGTTTAATGCAGCATTCTATATGTATATAGGTGTATTTGGGTTGTTTTAAATGTTGTAAAAAAACTAAACAAATGTAATATCATAGAGTTGTTTGTGGTGAGGTAAATTAAACGCGATATGCGGTGATGTCACAATCGTGTTGCATTGTGGTATATGAAGCTGCCTGAAATGTACATATGAAGTAGGCCCTGTCCCAAATGGCACCCTAAACCCTCATGGTCCGCACTTTCACGACATAATGTCGCTTTGACTGCCGAGAAGAAGTCCGCTGCGTAGTTCGTACCAGTGCAGGCTCGGCAGAAGTGAGCATCGAGGGCGCATATCGACCTCAAAGGGGGGCGCTCGTGACCACCCTTCTGAGACCAAAAATGACATATGGGACACTCTACGGTCTCGTGGACTTAACGGACACGCGCACGCAGCGGCCATTGTAAGTCCACAAGACCGAAAGTGCACATGAAGTGTGCCATTTGGGACAGGGCCATAGACTCGCTCCCTCGGTCAAAATCGAGGGAGCAAGGGTCTGTCCATAAAAACTTTCCTTGTCCACTTCACGAAGTGGAACGCACTTCAAAATGGCGGCTGGGATTCCCCCGAGGGGAAGTGCTTAGGGAAGTTCGCAAGTGCGTGTCTAAAACTGGAGTGGAACGCAGCAACAAAGGGAGCGAACATGTTCAGTTCGAAGGGTACTGCGAACGGTGTAGGGAAGAAGGGAACATCCATACATCACTTCACAGGAAGTGGAGAGTGAAAATCACCCCACTGTCATTGCGCGTCGCATCACCTGTCTGAACGGAGCAGCCCCGTTTTTAAACAGCTCTGCAATGGAGGAGTTTTGCATTTGAATATTTATAGTTATTATACAAACTAGAGTATTTATGAATAACTACATTCGCATATTATATTTATGAATATTAAACACATTAAAAGTGTTGAGAAGCAGCCGAGAGCTGTTATATTTTACTTTATTTACCTCAGGAATGTTTACTATGCAGATGCTTGGGAAAGAAAGCTCAAGAGATGAGACCGCTACATGAATAAGAATACATTTATACCCAAATCAAAATGTATTTTCATATTGAATGACAGGTGCAGCTTCAAATCTGTTCATAGTCATTACAGGTAACTTGTATGTAAACTAATGGACAATGTTTTGATTATATTTTTAGATACATGTGTTTTGTAAATGTATGCTTATTATATGGTTTTAAATTTGAAAGTAAAGTAGCCTACATTACAATATTAATTTATGTTATATCATAATCTGCGTGACCCCGTCTTTGCTTTTCTTTGATCAATGATGATGTGTTGCAGGGCGTTCCAAATGAGCGATTATGGTCAGCAAAGTCCACTTAAACTGATATATCCCGTGCTCAGGGAGTAGGGAGTTAAAGCTCTAGGAGGAGTTAGAGTCAGAAATTTTGCTAAGAAAAATAATAATAAGTTTATTAGGATTTCAGTAAGTTGGCTCTCCCAAGCCAACTTAACTAGATTAAAAAGTTTGTCGAGACAAACTTTAAGTTGGCTTGGGAAGTTGACGAGAAAGTTTGAAAAAGTTTTTTTAAAAGTTTAACATTTTCAGTTTAAAGTAGTTTAAAGGTTGACTGTTTTGAAGTTAATACAGTCTATCAGAAGATAGATAGATTAGTTAGATGATACATACATAGATAGATAGATAGATAGATAGATAGATAGATAGATAGATAGATAGATAGATAGATAGATAGATAGATAGATAGACAGACAGACAGACAGACAGACAGACAGACAGACAGACAGACAGACAGACAGACAGACAGACAGACAGACAGATAGATAGAGTGATAGATAGAGTGATAGATAGATAGACAGACAGACAGACAGACAGACAGATATAGATAGATAGAGTGATAGATAGATAGATAGATAGATAGATAGATAGATAGATAGATAGATAGATAGATAGATAGATAGATAGATAGATAGATAGATAGATAGATAGATAGATAGATAGATAGATAGATAGATAGATAGATAGATAGATAGATAGATAGATAGATAGATAGATAGATAGATGATTTACCACAGTTTACCCCGTGCTAGTATGATTTTATGATGTCTTAAACTGATATATCCCGTGCTCAGGGAGTAGGGAGCAGTGAACAGTGCGTAGGGACTCTCGAATGGAACGCACCCTATATAGTTAGTAGAATGCCTAAAGTGGACCATTGAAATAAACTGTTTCCTGATTGAATAATTCATGAGAGGGTTGTTAACAAGGAGGTCTAGGATAGGTTGTTAGGGGTGTTTCCCCGCCCGCAACACTTGCGCGATGTCAGTTGTCCTGTCACAGCACCCGTCCAGAAATATCATTATTCCTGGAAAGTCAACAACAACAATTGTTCAACAAACTGCTTTATATTTAAAAAGAAAAAAAAGAAGAAAAACACGCTGTCAAAAGCATTATACTATCTAGTCCAGCGTAACGAGACCGTTAGTTATTATGGCTGGTAGGTAAACATTTAATCCATTGTAAAATAGAAACTCGACGTGGCTTTGTATTTAATGCACGTTATCTATATGTTTGGCGTGTGTAAGTAACCCGAGCTTCCACTTTTAGGAGTGGAAAAAGTAAAGCAGACCTATGCATCCCTCATACATTAACCATAATATACGTTATAGTGTGGTATGGCGCATTTCTGTAAATACACCAGCAGTATCGTGCAGCTGAGTTTTGATGTGCTTTTGTTTTGTCCTGTTGTTTTGCTCTCTCTCATGTTGTTTTGTAATGGTTCTGGTTAAGTTGCGGAACTAGTGGCAAAATGCTTGAAGGCACGGGAAATGGCTTACTGTCCGTACAGTGGGTTTCCAGTCGGCGCCGCCATTTTGACGACAGGGGGCGCCATTATCACTGGTAAGCAGATGCACTTCGTGTTTGTTTTGAAGCAACATGATTCAACCGCATTTTTATCTGCTATATCCTCCTGAGACCCAGAAAAAAGTATTGAGTATTTTTTCATGTCATTACTTTGTTTGAGAAACAAATGGAGAGAGAGAAAAAATTTTTTTTTTGAAAATAAAAATATTTTATTCATATAAATGTCCACTAGTGGACACCAGGGCTTTTTTCATTCACCAATACATTTTTAGGTTTCAAGATTTTTTAAAAACCAAACTTTGTATACGACAATTCTCAACTATGTTATGAAAGATATAACGGAATTAATTGATATACCATTTTACTTCATGCAGTACACTCTAAAAAAAAAGGTTCTATATGGCACCAAAAATGGTTCTTCGTTGTAATCATAGAGGAACCACTTTTGGTGCTATATAGCACCATATCTTAACATGTTCTGTATATTGTAGCGGTGCTATATAGCACCATATCTTAACATGTTCTGTATATTGTAGCGGTGCTACACTCTAAAAAAAAAAAGGTTCTATATGGCACCAAAAATGGTTCTTCGTCGTAATCATAGGGGAACCATTGTTTGGTGCTATATAGCACCATATCTTAACATGTTCTGTATATTGTAGCGGTGCTATATAGCACCATAGTTAGCGGTGCTATATAGCACCTTAGTCAAAGAACCTCTGAAGAACCGAAGCACCAAAATTGGTGCTATATAGCACTTAAAAAGGTTCCCCTATGATTACGAGCCAAGAACCATTTTTGGTGCCATATAGAACCTTTTTTTTTTACCTTAGTCAAAGAACCGGTGAAGAACCACTGAAACACCACTGAAGCACCAAAAACCAAGGGAGACAGAGCCTTTGCAGTAGCAGCCCCCAGACTCTGGAACTGCCTCCCCCTCCACATCCGTGCAGCCCACTCTCTAAACATTTTTAAGTCTCTTTTAAAGACCCACCTTTTTTCTCTTGCCTTTGATTAGTGTCTCCTTTTTAAGTGTCAGTGCATAGTGTCCCCTGGCTACCCTTTCAAATGTTCTTTTTTACATTATTTTAATTCCTGCAGTCATTGTCTTGTTGCCCTTTTCATTTGATCTTTTATCTATTTGGTTATTATTATTATTATTATTATTATTATTATTATTATTACTACTATTTTCTTTTTCCCTCTGCCTTCCTTTGCTTATTGCACTTAGCACTTTATTGTGAAGCACTTTGGTGTGGCTCAGCTGTCTGTAAATGTGCTATAGAAATACAATTTGACTTGGCTTTTGACTTGACACCAAAATTGGTGCTATATAGCACTTAAAAAGGTTCCCCTATGATTACGAGCCAAGAACCATTTTTGGTGCCATATAGAACCTTTTTTTTTTTTAGAGTGTATGTAAACGGCCTGTCTATATCTGTAAACTATCGATTTTGCACATTAATGTGTTCTTGGGGTAACATGTAATGAAAAAGAAGTGTAATAATGGGAGTAATAACTGGCAACATTTTCATAATAATATCTAATATTTCATAGGAATATTGATATATAATTTCTTTCCCTATTTACTTGTGTCTCCCAAAATTCCTGATAAACATGTCTTCTCTACAGTGGACATTGAAGGGTCAAGGGTCAAGCCAAACATCACTTGTCTCTCACTACTGGTCCTGGGTCCAAAGCTGTTACCCCAACAACATGTATGAAATCAATGCCCTGTTTTGTAACAGAAAGTCATATTTTGATTAGAAACCCCATAACATTTTCCTGAGATGTTGGAAATTATTCAGATTTAAATGATAATTACAAAATACGATCATATTTCTATAAGAGTGCTAAATGTGATCTCTAAAGTAATGCCAGTCATGACCAAGACCAAGCAGAAGTTGTTGTCATGATGAACATTTGGTATCTGAAAGGCTCTTTACAGGACATCCAGACTTAAAACTGATAATGTATGGTGTCAGAGAAATTCACTAAAATATAATGTCTACTACAAAGGGGAAAAGTCTATTCCTGGGTCCCAAGAGGATATAGTCAGCTCTATAGTCAGCTCTTTATCATCTTGTAAGAGTGATCTTGATCTCCTTCATCTGTTCTTAGGCTGTAATGTTGAGAATGCCTCCTATGGCCTTACCGTATGTGCAGAGAGAACTGCAATACAGAGAGCGGTCGCTGAAGGCTACAGAAGATTTACAGCCATAGCTGTCACGTGGTATATCATATATTCCAAATACTGAAATGTTGCCATTTTAATCACTGAGGGAAAAAAAACTATCTGAGAATCCTTCTTTTCATCTGACCAACAGTGATATCAAAGATAGTTTTGTAGGACCCTGTGGTGCTTGCCGACAGGTGTTAATGGAGGTATGGCTGCACTCATTCGTCAGTCATTACGTTTTGAACATCATGGCCTTTCTCTCTTAATTTTTTATCCTTCTCTCCAACCCTGTGTTGTGTTAGTTTGGCACTGAATGGGACGTTTACCTCACTAAGCCAGATGGGACCTATAAGAAGACCAGTCTCAGAGATCTCTTGCCTTTGGCATTCACCCCTGCTCACCTGCAAAAGAACTGAGTACACTGTCCTAAAATTGATTCATTTGGACTAAAATAATCCTTTTTGGTCTAAATATAGGAATGACATCAACCGTGAATAATTAAAATGTGAATGTGCTGTGCTTGAAGAGTTTGTTATTTAGCTTACCCTGGCCTGTGTTGCTGTTGAAGGCCATTCCAGTCACAACATCATCCCAGTCCCCACTAGAGAGCACTGCACACCCTGGAATTACACAAGCCATGCAAATGCAGTACATAATAATGGTCAATGATGTTTCAACGGGGTTCAACTTATTTGAAAATGTTTCAACATTATTTATGTCTTGACAACTCTCAAAATGTTAGGCATGGTAATAGATATGACAACGTTGATATGTTTGCTCTTGGCGGAGTAGATCTGCTACAAAGCAAGTACAGGACTTGCTACCGCCAAATACATAAATCAAATCAAATCAAATCACTTTATTTGTCACTCTACATATGCACAAGTGCAACAGTAGGTGAAATTCTTAGGTGCAGTTCCGAGCAACATAGTAGTCATGACATGACATGTACAACATTTAAAGCAGCATCAGATTACACATCTGATGCGCACACAATTACTCACAGCACAGTAAACTCTACAATAAACAATAAATAATTTTATTGTTTATTGGCACATACACGGCACACTGCTGTTGTGAGCAAGCAAGAAATGACACTGTTGCACAATGAAGCAGACCTGAATTACCCATAGCAGATCTATACAGGTGGAGCTGGGGAAGGGGAAGGGGGAGGCTTTCTGAAAGTGTGTTGCTGCTACAGCTGCTTCTTCTTTCTATTTTATGGCGGTTGGCATCCAGCTTATTGGTGCATTACCGCCCCCTTCTGCTCCGGAGTGTGGCTGCTGCTACGAGTATGAGGTCTCTGCAGAACAAAAGTTTGGGGGTGTTTTCAAACTGATGGATGTTTATAAATCACGCAATGAAAATGATCTCCTTCACCCGACCCCACCCCACCCCACCCCTAAACCCTACCCACACTGTGACACAGTGGAAAACAGCCCTCTGTTTATGGCCACGCCCACTGATCTGGTAACTCCTATTACTATCCTGCAGAGACTTGGCTACTACAGCAAAAGCTGACCAAGTATTTGAAGGTTCAGCAGTGCGCTCATTGGCTGCTGATACAGCAGTAACCAATCAGCCGTGGCCTGTAGAGAATAATGTGATTGCTAGCAGATTGACATTTTGTCCCTTGTTTATTTGAGAATGTATGTTTTGCATACAGACATAATTTTTTTTATTAAGGTTATTATTTTATACTTTTTGACACAAAAGTATACAATTATGCAATAATATGGACCTATAGAGACCGTGTGAATTAAAATGGTCGCCTTAGGCAGATGACTGTTGGTTGACCTAATTTACATGCTACGCTCAATAGTAATGTATGTGTGTGTATATATCCTCCTGGGACCCAAGAATATACTTTTGTCCACTGTAGTGGACATTATATTTTAGTGAATTTCTCTGACATCATACATGTCACATGTCACAGTCGGGATGTCCTTTAAAGAGCACATTCGGGGCTTTGCAGGGATACCAAATGTTTGGAGGTTTCACCAGGACAACAACTTCTTCTTGGTCTTTAAAAACGGCTGACATTAATGTTTAGCACTCTTATGGAAATATGATCATATTTTTTAATTATAATTTAAATCTGATTAATTTTCATATTGTTTGTTATAAATCAACATCTCAGGAAAATGTTATGGGGTTTCTAATCAAAATATGACTTTCTGTTACAGAACAGGGCATTGATTTCATAAATGTCCACTGTAGTGGACACCAGGATTTAAATCATGTTTATCAGGCATTTTGGAGACGAGTGAACAAGTGAACAGGGAAAGAAATTACATATCAATATTCCTATGAAATATTAGATATTATTATGAAAATGTTGCCAATTTTTCCTCCCATTATTACACTTCTTTTTCATTACATGTTGCACCAAGAACACAGTGAATGTAGTGAATAGATACATTGTATTGAATGGGAAAATCCAAGTATTGTCATTTTACCCACATATTTCATAAAGTAAAATGGTATATGAATGCATTTCATTATATCTTTCATAACATAGTTCAGAATCATCTTTAAATAAAGTTTGTTTAAAAAAAACCCTGAAATTTAATTTTTTTAACAACTGAGTCCTGCTGTCAGAGGACACATCATAACATATGAATAAAATATCATTTTTCAAAAGTGTTTTTTTTTCCATTTGTTTCTTATGCTCTAAACAATGTAATGACATAAAAAAATACTAAATTCAAAAAACTTTTTTTCTGGGTCCCAGGAGGATATATATATATATTGTTTTTTTTTTTTTTCTATTGTACCAGGCAGAGCAAGCTCATTATTCGCAATGCTCAAAATATTGAAATATTTATAGACCGGATCGCCGCTCACGGATGTTTTGAATGCGCTCAAGAAATATCCGGAAAAGTCCAAAGAACCGAGGAAATGCTATTTCGCTGTTGTAAGCGCCACCTACTGTCTGAGAGTGAATTTGGAATTTCATTCACTCTGTCTGCTGTTTTTGTTTTGTGAGGGCAGGGTTGTCGCTAGCGGGGCGAAAGTTGGTGACTATTCTAGGGGCCGCTGTTGCTGCTCATTTGCATAAAGTTACATTTTCTGATTTTTTGTCGCATGACTCGCATTGCTTGACATGCCTACATTCTGTCACTGACGCACGTGTTGCCGGAAGTCACCAGGCCTCCACTGAAAATGAGTGGGATCATGTCGCTGCGTGTCTCGTGAACGGGGCTTGGTGGCCCCACGATTTTAAGTGAGAAAAATGCTGCATCACATGAATAAATTACATTTTAAAATATATTCAAATAGAAATCTGTTCTTTTAAATTTTAATAATATTTCACAATATTACTAGTTTTACTTTATTTATCTTTAATCAAATAAATGCTGAGCATATAAGAGACTTAAAAAAAACTGACCCCAAACTTTTGAACAGTGAAATTATGAACTTTGCAAGCATAAAACAAGTAATAATCTTTAGGAATTTATGGACAATCTCAGGCTGATTAGATTAGAGCACTACAGGATGCTTTAAAGCAGAGTTTCCCAGTAGAGAGAATTATTGGTAATCCCTGTGACCCCGGGACTGTTTGAAATTCTCCTCACTGTGAGGCAGAAGGGGCCAACATACTGTTCTGTCACATGGGAAAAACACTCACACATTGTTCTCTTGTTAGGCTAAGAGGGGAAAGTGAACATTACTTTGCGGGAGAGAGAATTTTGTCAGGAGTATTTTTTAACAATCACATAAATGTTCAGGAAAAATAAAAATTGTAGGACTAATGAGGGAAGCAGTAGAGTTAGAAGTATGACGTTCATTGTTGAAATGACAACTAGTCATGAGATAAAGAAACTGACTTCATTGCACAATATTGGTCAAGCAGACAACAACCATGCTAAGTATGGAAAGTGGCACTAAAAAGCACTTATTTTGTTGTTCCCTCCTCCTTGCATTGTAAAACAAGGAGGGATAGAGCTGTGTATTTATACAACCAACCTCTGGAAAAGAAATGGAAAAACAGACATAGAATTAAACTTCTGTGTGTTAGCATGTTTCACATGAAAACAACTCATCATGTGCTCATTGGTGACTGTGGCTTGTGTTTTTTTACATTTACGGAACCAGAACTGAAAGAGTATTGTAACCCTTTACATATGTGTATAACAATGAAATAAAATATTACATTTTACCCATGCAATCTAGTTTTTAAGGATTTTTAAGCAGAAAAAAACTTTGATAGATCTTATTAACAGACTGATCAATAGCCTTTGTGTGCTGGAGCCGCTCAACCCAATGTTAGCCTATGACATGATTGTGCAATAGAGTTTGAGTATTGCACTTTATAGGCTATTGCTGTTTAGTCTTAAAATTGCCTGAAAGTTATGAGTAAGCACATTTTTATTACTGTGATTTTAGCTCTTTTCTTTTTCATCAAAGAGAGATTTGTTCTCATGGGGATGTTTGCAGGATGAATTCCAGTTCACTCAAGTGAACTCAGGCTCAATGAAGCGCTCGGGAGGGGATATTTAAGGTGGAAACTCTTTGGGAACTATGATTGTATTAAAGTCATGATTGTAGTGTAACTTCTCGAGCAGTATGCAAATTCAGTAGGCTACATTATAAGGCGTGTTATTTGATGGTATTTGTCGCAGAAGACTGTTGCATAGTCTTATCAGTTTCCCAGTTACATGCATGGGAGTTCCTCCTTAGATAGTGAATGGGCGGTTGCAAGTGAAGTCGGCACTATATAAACCGGATTGACCGTCAAATCTAGTCTCAGATCTAGAGTTAAACAGCGGGAGTCCTGCTTGAAACGGAAGCTTCTTCTATTTGCAGGTATGTCTCATTCATTATGATTAGCTATATAGTGTTTGGAGTTGTTTAACATACCCTACTTTTATAAAAAGAAAAACATAGCCTAATTGTGCACAACAAAGTAGCCTAATATTGTAGCCTATTCTGCAAACAAATTTGAAAAATCTTTTTTTTATAATCGTTTAAAATCTTTCTTTTTTTGTTGTTGACATTATTTAGACCGTTGTTTGTTTATTTTGAGGTAGTCTTTTAGAGGTTCTATAATGTAGGCTAGCTCTATAGGTTATATTTGTATTTCAATTTTACATTTACGATTAATTTGGAAGACCTTATTCGCTGCAGCGCCATCTTGGATTTTTAACGGAAATAAAAGCGAGGCTGTGCGGGATAGACATCGTTCAAGTAGTACTATTCCTAAATGTGTTGCGGTAGAAAATTATAAGTGATCTATCTAGGAGCTTTTTTTTTTTTTACAGCTGATGCCATTGAAAACACGGTAAGTTTCCCTCGTAACCTCGCTTTCAATCATAACCGACAAGGCGCTGCTCTGAATAAGGTCTAACGTATAGTCAAGTCACCTTTATTTATATAGCGCTTTTTACAATACAGCTATATAGTTTCGAGCCTATATGTTGCTTTTGGTGTCAGTTGTTTCGATTACTAGCTAACTTGATCATAATTTTCTGTTAAACAGACAGCACTGAAATCACTGTCAAACATGAATAAAGACGACGACATGAAGGACGTCGAACTGAACGAGATGGATCAGGAAAAGCAACCGATGACCGGAGAAACTCCGACAGGCACAGAAAAAAACGGCTGCGTAAAGGTCAAAGTGCCCGAGGACACAGAGGTCAAATTTACGGGCCTCTCCAAAGAGGAGTTGATGAAAGTCGCCGGTACAACTGGGTATCTATCTATCTATCCAACTATCTATTGGTATTAGAGCTGCACGATTCTGGATAAATTGTGAATTAAGATTTTTTTTTTCAAATAGAGATTGTAATTTACTAGAGGTTCTGACAAAATGTCAATTGATGCAGTCTATTTGAAATGTATAATTAATTTGAATAAATTATCCAAATAAAAAACGTCGGTTTGCATGAATGATTCAATGACTCCCTCGTAAATACTTCACTTGTTTTTTTTTAACTGGATGAATCAGTGTTTTAAATGAATCTTTTGACTGAATGATTCTATGTATGTATCTCTGTTATACATTGCATATTTTCTTCAGGTGGGTTCGGACTCGGTGGGCCTTGCTGGTTCTGTTCTGGCTCGGCTGGGTTGGCATGTTAGCCGGAGCAATAATGATCATAGTACAGGCTCCACGCTGTAAACCCATTCCTGAGATGAACTGGTGGAACGAAGGTCTTCTGTACCAGATATCGGACGTCAATGCTTTCACTGACAATGGACTGAAAGGTGAGTGTCTCCATTTAATGTCATTTGCTTATCATTTGTGTTAATCATTGAAAAGAAATGGGAACACATCTTGCCATCATCTCTCGACTTCATACGCTCTTGATAAAATTCATAGAGGTTCACTTGCGTCTCAATAAACAAATCAGACGATAGGCATCAAGTACATGAAAGTCCTTGGCTCTTTGCTTTGATAAAAGCTGTCAGATTTGCTGATGCTGTAGCTAAACCAAACCTGACTGACTGTCTTGTGACTCCCTCATGTGAGGAAGCATGTGCTGATCTGCGCAAGATTCTGCCCTCTCATCACATTACTGCTCTCAACACAACTTTGGCTGAGTTTGTAATCGTGATATTGCACAAGTAATCACACTCTCACACACATACTGTAGACTACATTAAGATAATCAAGTACAGTGACCTTAAACCCTGATATCTTCAGGTGTTCACAGTACTGTGGTTATACAATCAAAGCAGATTAATAATTAAAAGACCGCTCTGAGGTCTGTGGCTGGAGTAAAAGGAAGCACCTTAACTGATCATTCACTTCCTCTTCTTCTTTTTAACGTTTCTAACTGTCATTCTGTCTGTAGGAGTGGAGGACAAGCTGGACTATCTGAACCAGATGAAGGTGAAGGGGCTTATTTTGGGTCCGATACACACCGTGCAAGCAGACCATCCAAGCACACTGGATCTAACTTCCATTAACCCTGAATTTGGCTCAGAAAGCCAGCTGACCTCTCTGTTGGACCGAGCACATAGAAAAGGTGACCTCACTTGTTTGCTTTGAAGGTTTTCAAAATAAAATATCAGCCATGTCACATATTGATCTATTTTGAAATCACAAAATAGGCCACTGGAATAGACCTTTTAGGGGAAGGATGTCTGAAATAACAGTGAGCTGTCAGTTTAACCTCTGACCTCTTAGCCTGACTTATGTGGCATAATGTTTTTTTCATACAATTAGCTTAATTTTCTATTTTCTTATATATAATAATAATAATAAACTTTATTTTATATAGCGCAAAGAGTTTTACAAAAAGGACACAGTGTAAAAAACAAAAACAAAACAAAATACTAAACATACTACAAACATAAACCAGATGTACAAAAATACAATATACTAATAAAAACTATGAAATCACATATACGCAAGTCTAAAAAAGTGAGTTTTAAGAAGAGCTTTTAAACAGATTCCGCATGTCTAATCTCATATGGAAGAGAGTTCCAGAGTTTTGGAGCAAGGGAAGAACAAGCCCGGTCACCCATAGAGCGCAAGCGAGTTGAGGGAACGGTTAGAAGGCCAGAGTCAGAGGAACGGAGATCACGCATTGTACTGTAAACAATTAAAAGTTCTGATAAATAATCTGGTGCCAGACTATGCAAAGCCTTATAAGTAAGCGTTACAATTTTAAAGTCTATACGAAACCTGACAGGGAGCCAGTGTAGAGATTCCAAAAATTAATTTGAAACACTTCAAGAGAGTTCACACACTCTACCAAAGAAGGAGTCATTAATAGCGAGATAAAAAACAATGCTTTACTGAGTAAAGGGCAAACGTTTCGGTCACATGTGACCTTTGTCAATGCCAAGCGTACGATGATTAGAGCAGGAGCCATCTGGATTTAAAGAGTCACATCGTTACATAGATAACGTGATCAACCAAGCCAGACTATGACAAGTAGTCCAAACATTTTTTTTAAACAGCATGCTACAAAAAAAAAAAAAAAAAAAAAGGAAAGAAAATTAAATAAATAAAAAAAGATTATATATATGTATGTATGTATGTATGTATATATGTATGTATGTATGTATGTATGTATGTATATATATATATATATATAAATGATGTAATCATCATTATATAAATAGATAGTTTCCATGACTACTCTTTTATTTAATTTGAAATATATCAAAATATACAGAATACAAAACTTTGTCACCTCACAAACAATCTGTATGTTCCCCTGGCAGTTCATAGATAGATATTGTACCATTTCAGTGACAACATGGAGGACTGGCTTGGAAATGACACACTAAAGCTTGGTACATACTCCACAAGAACAAAGAAATGTGTTCATTTTCTCGAGGTAGCAAGAAAAATAACAAAGTTCGTTCTGGCCATGACATTCCATACCTCACGAGAAAAGCAGGTGCCGAACATTTCCGTTTCTCCGCATTAACCCCGCCCACTAAAAATTTCTGACCAATCACACAATAGTTCTCGGACACCCACAAGAAGAAAGTTCTGCTCAGCTGATGTGTCGAGAACAAGCTTTGGGAGCGAGAACTTTATATGGGAACTGTAATGGCCTTAAGGCTGCGTTTACACTGGCACAAGAAATCTGACACAGATCTTTGAATTTGTTGCACATGTGTAAACACAAAAATTACATTTGTTTTGCATCCGATCTGAACTTACAAATGTGGTTTTAAATCAGACACGTATCCAATATCTGGACATCCGACCTATGTCTAAACACGAGTATGCGATTCCTCTTTGAATTCCAAGTCACCACAAGGCGAGGACGACACGTTTGCCCACAAAGAGAGCTTTTTAATGTTGTGTGTTATGAAGCAGATGTGCCTTTATGCGCTCGCTCACAGAATTTTTATTGAGGTGGAAACTTTATAAAGGAAAGAAATTGTGCCAGAAACATTCAGGAACTGGTTTTCAACCTATGCCCTGTGAGTTTTATAAATAAAACAGCTTCACTACATATACCCCCGGCTAGTCTCAAGAGAAGCTAGTCTCAGACTAAAATGCATGTTTGAGCTGTTTTCTTGCACTGACAGATCTTAAATAACTCAGTGCCATTGTTTTGTCTCAAGATGCACATCAGCGATGTGTTTTTTTTTTATAGGCATGTTTATAAAAGCTACTTAAATGCCCTAATTTAACTAAGACCTAATCCTGGTTTAATTTAAGCCCTGTCTGTGAAACCAGGCGTATATTTTCTCAGCAATGAGGTGACAACTTTGCTGTAATTAAACCAACAAGCTTAACTAGTAAGGCTACTCACTCACGCCCTCGATATCTGTCTCACTCTCTCTCGTTAATTCATTCATAATCATTAAAACAAAAAAAGTCATCTTACACGGCTACTTTATTTCACTTCAGAATTCTAGATCTAATGAGCTGTAGATAAAATAATAAACAAAATTTATTGTGTATTTTCATGCGCTGCAAAACATTCATGACAGCTGTGTCTATGCTGGCAAATAATCATGGCCACCTGACATGAATGATATAAACAATTGCAATAGCACGACCATTCAAAACCAGAGGCGCTACCATGTGCATAGTAAATCAGTTACCGGCAATCATTTTGGCCAGGAATGAACAAAAACACAGATATCGGATACCAGTCGTGTCTAAAGTGAATGTAAACAGTTGGGCCAAAGTCGTGGATATGGTCAAAAGATGGGATCTGTGCATTAAGACTTGCAGTGTAAACACAGCCTAGTCAAACACAGATTTCGGAAGAACATCCCTGTGGTTTCCAGCAAATAAAGCCATATGCCTTTAAATGAAGGCCTCATACAAGACAAACATTAGGCTTTTGGTTTTGTCAGGAAAGATGATTTAAAAGCATTCTGGTTTGTTAACTCCCCCCTCCTCCTACTCCTCTCCTTGTTTTCCTCTCTCCCTCTCAGGAATGTCCATAGTGCTGGATCTAACACCCAATTATGAAGGAGTTTCAGCCTGGTTCAACAATGCTGCTTCTGTTGCTGAGCAACTCCGAGTAAGTGCTGACAGGAACGGGGTAGATTTATTGAGGGGCTGGTCAGTTTGTGAGAGAAAAGACAACAAGATTTTGAGATGTTTAAAGGGGCCAAGCAGGGAAGGACATATCTCCTGATATTAGAGTAATATTTTACTTCTGATATCAGCATGGCAATATACACTACTGTTCAAAAGATTGGGGTCACTTTTTATCAGTGTCAGTAAAGACGTAGTAAATGCTGTTCTTTTGAACTCTATTCCTCAAAGAATCCTGAAAAATCACAGTTTCCACAACAATATTAGGCAGCACAACCATTTGTAACATTGAAATGTTTCTTGAGTATCAAATCAGCTGTTTGCACCTGGTATTAAAATGTGTTTTGGTCGACAGGTGGATGACGCTAAATACAGGTGTAAACAGGGTCTTTGCTTTGAGCTTGTCCACTTTCGAAAAGTTGAAAGTGCATTCGACCGGAATGCTTTCATAGTGTAGATGCGCATGTTGTTAAATGAGTTCAAACAGCCACAAAAGACGCCTACTCTCCGCTACTGACCTAATGCATAAACATTAAGCCCGGAACACATCAAGCCGACGGTCGGTGTGTTTTCTCAGTGTGTTCCACACCGTGGAACCCACTGAAGTTAGTCCTCGGCTATTTTTCGGCCGATTCAACATCTTTGGCGCTCGTCGGTCAGTAGGCCATCTGATCATTCTGATTGGCTGTTCAGCTAGTGAACCAGTGCACGAGAAAAAAAAATGGAAGTGACAAAGCAAGTAAACGACGGAGTCAAGAGGGAACACACAGAACGCTCGTCTCATTACATTTCTCATTGCGACACTCTTCCGCTTTGAATAACGAAAACAGACTACTGCCACCAGCTGGTACGGAAAGGTATTTCCTCTTACGCAGGAGCAGAGCGGATGTCGAGCGTTGTGAGCCGTTATTCAACAATAATTGAAATGACCTGATGACATCACCGTTTTCTCCAGAATGGCTATACAGCTGAATAAAATTGTTGCATTATTTTCCTGTTTAACACTGTAAAGCTGCTTTGAAACAATCTGCATTGTTAAATGCGCTATATAAATAAGGTTGACTTGACTTTAAGGCAGCTTTACACAGACTAGTTAAGGCGGCTCTAAAGCGGCTCTGTGTCTGCTCAAAATTCTGTGTAAAGATGCAATACCGCATAAAAGCAGACTTAAAATATGCCGGATCTGCCCACCATTAAGAACCACTTTTCCTGGCTCGGAGCTGGGGCTTTGGGTGTGGAAACGCAAAGAACTGATTTGAAACTAGGCTCTGGCTCCGATCAGTCCTTCCAGAAAAATGCGGCTTTTTTTTGTGATTGTTGCGGGCAAAAATCCTTGATTATGCGGCATGTTTTCTTAAAAAATCCGATGGAAAATGCGGGATATTTATGCAATTTTATGCGATGAAATTGCGGGAACTTGCTAAAACTGTGGTTTGATGAAAAAGAAAAAAAAGCACTACATCACAGAAAGTGCAGGGAATATTTAAGTTCCCATCTTGTTTTATTGAAGACCTTAATAAACACATGGCTCAAATTTACAAAACATTGAGTCAAACAAGTTCTGTAGCTTTACAAAAGGAATATGCTACAACTTGAAAAATGAATAAATAACTTCCTGTTTTACAGAGGTGGCTTTACAAAACAGACATTTGAGTGCTTCCAATGCACAAAGTGAACAAACATTTTTCAACTTTCTGCTAATATATATATGACCTTTTTTGCAACGAAAATAAATAAATAAATATGCGGACTTTGGCTGATTATGCGTTAAATCACGCGATCGCATAATCGCGTTTTTCTGGAGGGACTGTCCGATCTAGCTCTAGCACTGCCTTGTTGGAAAAGGGGTAATTGTCATGACAACCGCCTGTCAGTGTCAGCTCAGGTGGCGCGAGAATCAAGAAACGCGAGACAAAACATATAGGAATAGCTTCATATGTTTTGGGCAAATTAAAAAAATGTCTATCATTGAAGTAAGAGTCCTGTACTCACATCGTCAAGCAACTGACCAAAATAACAGTTGTCGTGTATAATAAATTGGCGTCCGCCGTTTCTAGCTAATCTTCCTTTGAAGAGACTGGCAGATCAACGCGCTGCAACATTTCCCTCAGACACTGTAAATGCTTAACCCAGTCGCCGTCACTGTGATTGTGCATTTTTATGTTACAATCCAAAAATAATCTCTTTGAAAACAATATTTTCTGATATATCTGCTGTCCTACCTGAAACGCTATCATTGTTCATTGTTGTGACTGCTCCAAAGTGACTTTCTGGCTCTTTGAAAAAACTTTCGACCACTTTTAATCCTGCGGTGATCTAACGTTCCCGGTGTAATAATTCATAATTACTTAATTTGTTCCAGCGGTCACAATTTTATTAAGAAATATAAAATAACTATACCGTAGCCTACATTAGCCTATCAGTACAGAATTATGACAATCAAGCGCCTATATGTATAGCACGCAGAGGAAATTAATGTAAAATTCCGTATTTTTATTTTATTTCATTGTTTATTATTTCATTATTTTTTAATTTATTTATAACACTTTGTTAAAACTGTAGTTTTAAAATAGTAATGTTCAAAGCATTGTTTCCTGCGATTTTAATTCCTGTGTAAATGCATTTATGTCGCTTCAGTGAAGCATTAAAAGGTCTGTGTAAATGGTCCTTTTTGTGATTTTATGCCGCTTCGGATTTGGTTTCTGTGCTGCGTTTGCTGTGTAAAGATGCCTTTAGAATGATTTCTGAAGGAACACATGACACTGAATGGGCTGCTGAAAATTCGGCTTTGCAATTACAGGAAGAAAATCTATAAAAACAAAAACAAATTCAGTATTTTTGATCAAATAAATGCAGCCTTGGTGAGCAGAAGAAATTCTATCAAGTAATTCTTACTGACCCCAAACTTGTGAACGGTAGTGTAAATGGAAACTAAAAGTTTGTTTTACTACTATGAGTTATGTCATTATTATTCAGTACTCTATTAATCAATGCCATACAGATTTATTGATTCATTCTATGGTTTAATTGTAGGAAGCATGCATGTTCTGGCTCAGTAAGGGGGTGGATGGCATCTTCTTGTCTCAACTGACGGACATCGCAAACACAGACGCCTGGCCGTCTATTCAAGGCATATTCAACCAAACTGACGGGACCAAAAAAACGTATGTGCTTGTGGTTGGTTAGTGAAGAACTAAATGGGGTCAGAACTCTGTTTATTTAGTAAAACAGAGACACCTGGTGGACAGAATGGGGTACTGCTCACAGATAGTGAATTCAGATGAAAGAAAACAATAGACTTCCAGTATTTCCTGAGTATAGAAATGTATTACTCGAAATACAATTTTCTCTCATCACTTTCAGAGCTCTGATGGGATCAGTCACCGGTCTCTCTGTGGATGAAGTCTCTGTCCTGCTGAACCGCTCGGGTGTTGACCTGCTCCTGACTGGACTGCTGGATCCGGCTGAGCCCGGCGTAAGACAGGCCGAGGTAATACAGAAGCTGTACTCTGGTCACCTGCAGACGAGTCTGGGCTGGAGTCTGAGTGGACGGACTCTGGGCTCTCTGGCTTCCCGATCTCCAGCAGTGCCACTGAGGCTCTTTCACACCCTGCTGTTCACCCTGCCCGGCACACCTGTGTTCAGCGCTGGAGATGAGGTCGGACTGAAGACAGGGGTGAGTTGAGCATGCAATGAAAATTAAGTATGATGTTGATAATAGTTTACTTTATTCATGAAGTTGACAATTTCACCTATACAGGAGAAACTTGAAGCAATGTGGGACTTGGAAAGTAAAGCAGAAGATGCCAACGCAACGGCAAAGGTACATTTTCATTATCGCATTTTCACATTTCTGTACGTATCGCTAGTAAATGCATATTTTAAAAGCACATACTCTGTTTCTTGCTTTTGTTCCTCTGACTCAGACTGTACAGGAAGAGCGTACCGCAGTGCGTGACTTCTTTAAAGCACTCGGTGATATGAAAGGAAAAGAGCGGTCGCTTCTGCACGGAGAATTTGTCAGCCTTCACAGTTCATCCACTTCATTAGCATTTCTCCGCCTTTGGGACCAGAGCGAACGCTTCCTGGTCGCCTTAAACTGGGGAAATGACTCTGTCACCATGACTCTGATCAACAGCGACCTGCCGGCCGAGGCTCGGGTCCGTGCCACCACAGATGCAGAGAATCTAGCCGTGGATCGCAAGGTGTCACTAGAGAAGTTAGAGCTTGGGCCCAAACAGGCTGTCCTGTTGTCTTATCCTTACGCTGGTTAGACACACACACACACACACACACACACACACGGTCCTTAATGTCTCAGATCAGTGTCGACACTGTGCACATGTTTGGAAAGACTTTCTTTTGAGTAGAAGAGTTTATTCTGAAGTGTTAATTGTATAGGAATACTTTTAGGAGCACTAACTTTGTAGCAACGAAAGGCCAATTGTCACAGTTGTTGTAGAATAGATGATGATCTCCGTAAAGAGACATGTAGAATTAAAAACCCCTGCTATAATAAAAAACAAAATGGCTACTGTTTTTGTGTGAAACTGTCCACTTTACTGCACTGCTGTGGTTAATGCTTACAGTATATCAAAAGAAAGTTGTTTCCTCTTGAATGTATTTGCTTATTTGTTGTTGTAGACCACAATTCCTAAAGTTAATCATAAAGCAGGAGACAGGAGAAAAAATGTAAATACTTACTTAAAATATATTAATTATTAAAACAAGACTATTTTTGTAGGTGAAGTATACAAAGTTAACAAAAAAATCTTCCATGCATGCAAATATTTAAACAGTTATACTATATGTCATGATTGGCGTCACATAAATAAATCACATTTTAAATGATATTAAAATAGTAAATAGAGTTATTTAAAATAATATTTTGCAGTATAAAATCAATAAATGTAGCCTTGGTGAGCAGAAGAGACTTCTTTCTGAAATCTTAATGATCCCAAACTTTTTAAAATGTTAAATAATGAAACGTTTAATCTCCAATTAGTCAATCAGGCCATAAATAAAGTCTTGTTAGTGGCAGTATTGGTCGGTGAACAGTTCGTGGTGGTCACTAGAGGGCACTTTATGAACGATGAACGTGATTTCACTGAGTGCAACATGTTCCTGGATATCTTTATTGATCCCAGAACAACATTTCAATCAACCACCCATGAGTATTTCACAATCTGCTCAGTTACTGGGATTTTCACGCACAACCATTTCTAGGGTTTACAAAGAATGGTGTGAAAAGGGAAAAACATCCAGTATGCGGCAGTCCTGTGGGCGAAAATGCCTTGTTGGTGCTAGAGGTCAGAGGAGAATGGGCCGACTGATTCAAGCTGATAGAAGAGCAACTTTGACTGAAATAACCACTCGTTACAACCAAGGTATGCAGCAAAGCATTTGTGAAGCCACAACACACACAACCTTGAGGCGGATGGGCTACAACAGCAGAAGACCCCACCGGGTACCACTCATCTCCACTACAAATAGGAAAAAGAGGCTACAATTTGCACGAGCTCACCAAAATTGGACAGTTGAAGACTGGAAAAATGTTGCCTGGTCTGATGAGTCTCGATTTCTGTTAAGACATTCAGATGGTAGAGTCAGAATTTGGCGTAAACAGAATGAGAACATGGATCCATCATGCCTTGTTACCACTGTGCAGGCTGGTGGTGGTGGTGTAATGGTGTGGGGGATGTTTTCTTGGCACACTTTAGGCCCCTTAGTGCCAATTGGGCATCGTTTAAATGCCACGGCCTACCTGAGCATTGTTTCTGACCATGTCCATCCCTTTATGACCACCATGTACCCATCCTCTGATGGCTACTTCCAGCAGGATAATGCACCATGTCACAAAGCTCGAATCATTTCAAATTGGTTTCTTGAACATGACAATGAGTTCACTGGACTAAAATGGCCCCCACAGTCACCAGATCTCAACCCAATAGAGCATCTATGGGATGTGGTGGAACGGGAGCTTCGTGCCCTGGATGTGCATCCCACAAATCTCCATCAACTGCAAGATGCTATCCTATCAATATGGGAAAACATTTCTAAAGAATGCTTTCAGCACCTTGTTGAATCAATGCCACGTAGAATTAAGGCAGTTCTGAAGGCGAAAGGGGGTCAAACACAGTATTAGTATGGTGTTCCTAATAATCCTTTAGGTGAGTGTATAAATCCAAATGCATATATTTAACAATAATTGGTAACACTTTATGTTACAGTGTCCTTGTTACACGTAGTCTCTGTAGTAATAATTATAAATTATGCATAATTACATGCAACCAATTGTGTTTGTAGACACAGTCTTGTTTTCAGCCAATACCCATCTGTGTTAAGTAAAGACTTTAGTTTAGGTTTTAGTTTAATTCTCATTAATAACTGGTTTCTTATTAGCATGCATATTACTAGGATATAAAGAACATACCAATGCCTTATTCTGCATGATCATATTTTACATCCCTTAACCCTAAAGTATTTTTTTAAAATACTTTCCTTAATCTGAGTGGTACAAGACTTGGCTACTTTTCCTAAGTTTGCCACCTGAACATAACAAAATTTACTTGATTCTACAATGTTAAGTGCTTGGGGAAAAAAAGAAAAAAGTCCTTAATGTCCTTAAAAAAATGGGCACCCATAGGAATGAATGGAGAAAACTTTAATTCTGAGCATATTTTTTATTTATTTGTCCAATAAAAATAAATAAATCCAACACAATGCAGATCATACATACACACAGATGAAGGAGTGAGCCTACACAACATTCTCAATGTGGAAAACACTCACACACACAAACACACACATCCACAAAAGCATTTCATTGAAAGCCATTGAATGAGCTTCTAACAGTGAGTTTTAGTTTTTATTTTTGTCAAATAAAAAACAGTCACTCACACATACACAAACAAAGGAATTAAATGAGCCAATAACTGGGCAATTAAAAAAAAAAAAAGTTAAAACATTGGTTTACAGAGTTCAGCCCATATGCAGCCATTAAATTCTATTGCCATGTGACTATTGATATTTTAGCTTTAAAAAGAAATTAATACCATCATAGCTCACCAAAGTCACCATATTTTTAGGTTTTGGCTCTCTGGACTTGCTGATATGGTTTTTATTAAAAGTAAAGTTAAAGAAATATTAAATATAACAAAAAAATATGGTACTTTTAGAAGTAAATAAATTCATTAATACCCCAAAAATCACAAAAAGGCATAAATTGATATAATTATATTTTATCAAAGATAGTGTTATAACATTTATAAAAAAAATTAAAAAAATTGGAATCACACTTGTGACCTTCGTGCCCAAATGTGTCCACGAGGGCGGGATTAAGGGCTGTTAGGCTTGAGGGTTAATCCTACCCAATATCTAAACTTAAAGGGGTCCTATAATGCCCCTTTTTACAAAATGTAAAATAAGTCTGTGTGTATGTGAAGTTTTAGCTCAATATACCCACAGATCATTTTTATAGCATGTTAAATTTGTCACTTGTTGAGGGTGAGCAAAAAAGTGCAGTTTTTGTGTGTCCCTTTAAATGCAAATGAGGTGGCCCCCTTTCATGAAGAGGGCGGAGCTTCAAGAGCTCATGTTAACAGCTCCGATGACCTCATGCAGACACACACTGAAAATGCCAGAAACTGTTCAGCCTTTTATGAATCGGACAATGATGGAGAGACTCAAGAAGAAGTGACAGCATGTAGAAAGCAACAGGACGTTTCTGAATGGTTAGTTGATGCATTTTGACGTGCACTTACTATCTTCAAGTCATTGATTAGCATATTCTGTCATGACAATTTTATAGATCACTTGTGTGGGAACTGTTGTAAGAACAGGTATAGTTTAGTTTAATTACAGTTATAACTTATGTTGTCATCTTGCGTTTATGACATGCTACTGCATTTGTGTTATGTATTGCAATACATGTGAAAAGAGACGCGACAGCTTGAGCAGACGCATAAATGTGCTACAACAACTCTTCCTCTTCTCAACATGGCCTTTGTTGTGCGTTCCCGGGGGCGGGGATTATGTAAATGTTAGGGTTAGTGATGTCACTAACCTGGGAAGAAGGTCATTGTAGTCCCTACCAGCCGTTTGTTGTAGTCCAAAATTCTTTAAAAGAAAATATCTCCCTTTGCTTTGAACTTTGAGTGTTGTAACTTTGCAGTTTATGCTCAAACAGCAACATTACACACTAAGGTTTAAAAAAGTGAACCCCTTTAACAACTATCTTACTAATTAATACGCCGTAATTAGGAGTTGAGGCAAAAGTTGTAGTTAATAGTGAGAATTATTATTATTTTTACTAACCTTTATTTATCCAGGTAAACTGTTTGAGAGCCACTTCTCATTTACAAACATGACCTGGCCAATTGGACCCTAATCTGAAGTGTGACCAAATAAACTTTACCATACATTGTATTTTAATCCATTTTACATTGTATTTTAATCCATGCTATTTACATCTCCCCCCAAAAAAACTAGTGACCTGCATTGGAATGAAGCGCAATTCTGCAATGCCTTCAAACACACCGACTCCTCAAAGCACTACAACTGTAACAATAAACACGCTTGGGGGAAAAAATAAGAGCAGATCCATCTGGTTGTGGTCATGTCTTTGAAAGAGGTTCTGGAGAGCAGGATCAGACAGGCTTAGGAAGGTCCACCCAGACCCCTGCAGAGCCTCTGTGAACCCCAGGACCCCGTGCAGAGCACTGAGAAAACAAACCGCACTCCGCAGACTCTTCCTCTTCCCCTCAGCTGGGATTGTTCGTCTTAAACCGAGGGAAGGAGACATGTGTCTTTGAGTTGTGTTGGTTACACCTTCCTGTGATAGAAAAAAGCAGCTCCGTGTCTGCTTCTATCTTAGGCCTACTTTAACAGAGCCTTTGCCTGTTTTGTAATAGAATTTTGTTTTCATCTGTAAATTATAACATGAATGTTTAAAATGTGCATTATCTTTCTGTACATATAGACTATTGAAAATCTGCATTAAAATACAGGGAGTGCAGAATTA
>CM042239.1:12863382-12990882 GCA_023566225.1 Romanogobio albipinnatus | reverse complement strand
TACAGGCTCCACGCTGTAAACCCATTCCTGAGATGAACTGGTGGAACGAAGGTCTTCTGTACCAGATATCGGACGTCAATGCTTTCACTGACAATGGACTGAAAGGTGAGATAAATGGTAATGTGTGTATATATAAATATACACCGATCAGGCATAACATTATGGCAGGTGAAGTGAATAGCACTGATGATCTCTTCATCACAGCACCTGTTAGTGGGTGGGATATATTAGGCAGCAAGTGAACATTTTGTCCTCAAAGTTGATGTGTTAGAAGCAGGAAAAATGGGCAAGGCTCATTGAAGCACGTGGGGAGCGAAGACTGACCCGTGTGGTCCGATCAAACAGACGAGCTACTGTAGCTCAAATTGCTCAAGAAGTTAATGCTGGTTCTGATAGAAAGGTGTCAGAATACACAGTGCATCCCAGTTTGTTGAGTATGGGGCGGCATAGCCGCAGACCAGTCAGACCATGCTGACCCCTGTCCACCGTGGGCATGTGAGCATCAGAACTGGACCACAGAGCAATGGAAGGTGGCCTGGCCTTTCATGGCTGTGGCTCTTTCAGCAGATAATGCGCCGCCACAAAGCAAAAATGGTTCAGGAATGGTTTGAGGAGCACGAGTTTGAGGTGTTGACTTGGCCTCCAAATTCCCCAGATCTCAATCCAGTCGAGCATCTGTGGGATGTGCTGAACAAACAAGTCCGATCCATGGAGGCCCAACCTCGCAACTTACAGGACTTAAAGGATCTGCTGCTAATATCTTGGTGCCAGACACCACAGCACACCTTCAGGGGTCTAGTGGAGTTCATGCCTGGACGGGTCAGGGCTGTTTGAGCAGCAAAAGGGGGACCAACACAATATTAGGAAGGTCATAATGTTATGCCTGATCGGTCTATATACAAAGTGCTGTATTAGCAGTGCTGGGTTTTAACTGATTAAATGTAATCTGGGTTATGTAATCAGATTACAAAAATTAAGTACTTGTAATTGGAGTATATTATTTTTTAAACCTTCATAATCAGACTAGTTACATTTTTATTGATTACAAGATATTCATTGATTCTTTTCAATTTTCCTTTCTAAAAAACAGCACATCATGTTCGTAAAGTCTTCTCGATTTGTGGAATTGCACACACCAGTGCAACACTTGACAACTTGAATGTGTATTAAGGTTAAGGAGAATTTTCTAATCAATATTGAGTATCACAAATCAACGACTATAAGACTTTTGTCTTCACACACATTATGCACAAATTCATTTTATGTAATGCAGTTATTCACCATTGTGAACTTCTTTTGAACTAATATATTGAATAATTCAAAAGTCATTAATTTAACAACACATTCACATATTCTTTGCTTGTACTTCTATATTTTTTGTCTGTTTTGTGTCCTTGGGTCATATTATTATTATTCACCGTTCTTTGATGATGATTAATATTCACGACATGCAAGCAATTTTTGATATATCTTTGATTTGTTTTAATAATTTATTTATTTTACATGTATTTTGTTTTAATTTATTTAATCACTAACTCAGTGCAGTTCCTTCACAAACCACCGTATTGTAATGTACCCTGATGTAATGTAATGTTTAATGCCATTCATATTGTAGAATACATTTTTATTTCTCTTTATATTTTTATATCAATATAGCATGGTATTGATATCAAGACTGTCCTATTCAAATCAATATGATAAATGAGTTAGGTCAAAAGTAATCTATGGGTGTTTTCACACCTGAAAGTCCACACCAAGGTCCGAACTAAAGTTCATGTTTTGATACATTCGGTTAGTTTTGGTTTCACATTGCAATTATGCGAGCGCACTAAAGAACTTTACATGACACACTTGCGTCCTGTCGTCATCATCTATGTGGGCGGCATCTGGACATTGATTGGTTTGTAAACGGACGTGCGTCTGACGTCAAACGCATATCATTGCCACTAGTGAACAGTGCGCATTGCTTGACTATTTATTTTCGTTTCGAATTGTTTCGTTTAAAAGTGGACATTTCAAGCTTTATTTACACATATTTCTCAGCCGGCTTAGTTTGGGTTTATTTGTGAGACATGTTCAAGAGCAATGCAAGTGATGGCTCCGGTGCCTCAATGTCACGATTGTTGTCTGCTATAGCCTATTTGCTTCTTATTTATTAAATTCAGGAAATTGGCTGATGAAACATTGATTAAAATTAAGATACAATTTATACAAAACGAAATTCACTTTAAAGAAAGACTTTCTACAAAACAAACCTCAATGAAGTGTTCAAAATCATTTCTGACCTTCTGTCTTCTGACATATTGTGCATATTTTCACTTTTTATAATCAATATAGCCTAGATGAAATTTTAAAATAACATTATAATATTTAAACATAAACAGGAACTTCCTGTAAATGGTCTGAAAGTCCGAAACCGCACAGAAAATGCTTTCACACTAGAAACGATCAGATCCTTTGTTCAGTTTGATCTGGACCGAAACTACCTCTTTTCATCGGATCCTGTGGTCCGGGGGATGTTTCACATCTACAATTTTGATTCGGATCAAACTGAAAAGTCCGAAAATCCGGACCAAACAAGGTAGGTGTGAAAGGGCCCTAAAAGTAACCACAACAGATTACATTACTAATTACAATTCCTGTCATGTAATTTTGATTCTGTAACGGACTACAATTTGTAAGTAATCTACCATCATGTTACAAATGTCTACTTTAGAGTTAATTTCATAGTGGCCATCATAATGTGAAAACAGGCTCAGTGTTCAGTGCAATACTCCTCATCTCTCGTTCTCTGTAGGAGTGGAGGAGAAGCTGGACTATCTGAGCCAGATGAAGATCAAGGGGCTTGTTCTGGGTCCGATACACACTGGGTCCGTGCTAGCAAACAAGCTGGATACACTAAATCTAACTTCAGTTAAATCTGAAGTAGGCACCGAGAAGGAACTGGAATCTCTGCTGGAGCAAGCACATAAAAAAGGTGACCTTTGACCCTGAATGGCCTTTCATCCAGAAGTACCTTTTTAATTCTGACTACCACTGAAGGCTTGCTAATCTGTCAAAGAGCTGCACATTTGAATCATCCTCGACGACGACATAAAGACCTGTAAACACTGAAGTCATTTTACTATTGGACAGCCTTTGACCCCTGTAGTGACATTATGTTAGCAGTGTAAAAAGACACTTGCAATTTTGACTATTTTCAACTATATTTTCAAATGAAAATTAAATGAACACTACAATAGAAGCATTAAGCCTGTGTAAACTTTATAGATGATCTTTTTCTTTTCCCCTGCTGTCTCTTTCTGTTGGTGTTTGTCATTCTCTGTTTGGCAGGTATCTCCATAGTGCTGAATTTAACACCCAACTACGAAGGAGCTTCGGTCTGGTTCAACAATTTTACTGCTATTGCTGAGAAAATCAGAGTAAGTGCTGATAAGACAGAGGAGGTCCTAATCATGTAGACGGTGAATACGGGTAGATGAACAGATTGTTCACTCATATGAGAAAAACAGCAGATTTTACATTATATACAAAAGTATATAATACCAAACTTATTTTGAACCCTTTCATTTGTTTTTGAATTCTTAGGAAGCGTGTGCACACTGGTTGACTAAAGGATTTGACGGCATTTTCCTGTCTGACCTGGACACTGTAGAAACAGATTTCTGGCCATCTATACGAGTTATATTCAACCAAACCGAGAAGACTAAAAAACCGTACGTCTCTGTAGTTGTGTTCATAGAACTTATATAAACTCTTATGCTGCGTTCACACCGAACGCAGGTTGAGCGTCAAATTCGCTTCAAAAGCGAGTGGATTCAAAATGTTCAAGCGTCCAAATAGACGCGAGTCTAGTTGAACGCTTGAACATTTTGAATCCACTCGCGTTTGAAGCGAAATGGCTCCGTATGACTGCTCACTGCCATTGTTTTAAATGTTCAACAGTGTTTCTCAGAAAAAGCTTACTGCACATTTGTCATTTCTTTTCTGCTGATTTGTTTAAAGATGTCATGAACTGGCTTTTTATATATATATATATATATATATATATATATATATATATATATATATATATATATATATATATATATATATATATATATATATATATATATATATATATATATATATATATATATATACACATACATACAGTGAGGAAAATAAGTATTTGAACACCCTGCTATTTTGCAAGTTCTCCAACTTAGAAATCATGGAGGGGTCTGAAATTGTCATCGTAGGTGCTTGTCCACTGTGAGAGACATAATCTAAAAAAAAAATCCAGAAATCACAATGTATGATTTTTTAACTATTTATTTGTATGATACAGCTGCAAATAAGTATTTCAACACCTGAGAAAATCAATTTAAATATTTGGTACAGTAGCCTTTGTTTGCAATTACAGAGGTCAAACGTTTCCTGTAGTTTTTCAGCAGGTTTGCACACACTGCAGGAGGGATTTTGGCCCACTCCTCCACACAGATCTTCTCTAGATCAGTCAGGTTTCTGGCCTGTTGCTGAGAAACACGGATTTTGAGCTCCCTCCAAAGATTCTCTATTGGGTTTAGGTCTGGAGACTGGCTAGGCCACGCCAGAACCTTGATATGCTTCTTACAGAGCCACCCCTTGGTTATCCTGGCTGTGTGCTTCGGGTCATTGTCATGTTGGAAGACCCAGCCTCGACCCATCTTCATCTTCAGGTGAGATCTTGCATGGAGCCCCAGTCCGAGGGAGATTGACAGTCATGTTTAGCTTCTTCCAGTTTCTAATGATTGCTCCAACAGTGGACCTTTTTTCACCAAGCTGCTTGGCAATTTCCCCGTAGCCCTTTCCAGCCTTGTGGAGGTGTACAATTTTGTCTCTAGTGTCTTTGGACAGCTCTTTGGTCTTGGCCATGTTAGTAGTTGGATTCTTACTGATTGTATGGGGTGGACAGGTGTCTTTATGCAGCTAACGACCTCAAACAGGTGCATCTAATTTAGGATAATAAATGGAGTGGAGGTGGACATTTTAAAGGCAGACTAACAGGTCTTTGAGGGTCAGAATTCTAGCTGATAGACAGGTGTTCAAATACTTATTTGCAGCTGTATCATACAAATAAATAGTTAAAAAATCATATATTGTGATTTCCGTATTTTCTTTTTTTTTAGATTATGTCTCTCACAGTGGACATGCACCTACGATGACAAGTTCAGACTCCTCCATGATTTCTAAGTGGGAAAACTTGCAAAATAGCAGGGTGTTCAAATACTTATTTTCCTCACAGTATATACTGTTGTCTGAGGTCAAGTTATGATGTCCGCATGGTTTTTACATTCAGAAACATCATAATGTATAAATAATAAGCTATTTTCTGCCTTGGTTTTGAGGCTCTCTGAAAAACGCTTGGTTTTGATGGGCGTGCCGCACTGAAGTAAACGCCCACGGCTAGGATTGGATAAGATTTGCATATTTAAAGGAACACTCCACTTTTTTGGGACTTTAGCTTATTCACTGTATCCCCCAGAGTTAGATAAGTCCATACATACCATTCTCATCTCCGTGCATCCCAAAACTCTGTCTGACGCACCCACCGTTAGCCTAGCTTAGCACAAAGACTGGAGGTATATGGCTCCAGCTAGCCTACTGCTCAATTAGTGACAAAATAACACCAACATTTTCCTATTTACATGTTGTGATGTGTATAGTCACAGTGTGTACAAATAACAAGGTTACATGAGACACAGCCATCTTATAAACGTATAATCTTCCCTCTTGCCAGAGGTAATTCGGCGTCCTGTCTATCAGCTTCCAAAGTTTGTAACTCCTTGTCTGTGTATTCTGGCTCAAAACGATATGGTTCTGGATTTTGATTTGATACAAAGTAAAAATCCTTTGACAATTCCTCAAAGTCAGCCATGCAACAGTCACGTTCGCTACTATCTTCCTAGTCACGTTGGTTTTGTTGACAGACGTAACAGCGGGGCTTCTCCGGTCCTGCGAGCAAGTCACTCCGCACTCCGCAGAAGTAGAGCAGTGCTGCGCCTTCTGAGAATATAGTCCCCAGTGTGTATACGTTTATAAGATGGCTGTGTCTCATGTAACCTTGTTATACTACACACTGTGACTATACACATCACAACATGTAAATAGGAAAATGTTGGTGTTATTTTGTCACTTATTGAGCAGTAGGCTAGCTGGAGCCATATACCTCCAGTCTTTGTGCTAAGCTAGGCTAGCGGTGGGTGCGTCAGACAGAGTTATGGGATGAACGGAGATGAGAATGGTATGTATGGACTTATCTAACTCTGGGGGATACAGTGAATAAGCTAAAGTCCCAAAAAAGTGGAGTGTTCCTTTAATGAGCTTCAGCTCCCCTCAGTAGATGTGGGGATTGTTTTGAAAGCATCTGGGGAAACGCTCACAGGACTCGCGAAATGCCTTTATCAAACCGACACAATGATTTATCTCTCATCCACCCGCGATTGACTGGAATGTTATTTTTGTATTACTTGGCCCGCCCGATCAGTGAATATAACTGCGAACCACACACACACACACACACACAAACACACGCACACACACACACACACACACACACACACACACACACACACACACACACACACACACACACACGTGCGTGCGCAAGAAAGAAAAGTTATTTCACTATATAAGATAGCCCTTCGGCAGGCCGGTGATACGCTTTGGTAGCCTGTCTGAAAAACACATAGCCCCGGGACGTTGGGCTTTGCGAGCACTGGCATTACAAGTCCGAGTCTGATCACGAATGAACCAATAACAGCTTCTCCAGCCTGTGACTGCGTGCTAAGGTATGTAATCAATAGATAGCAAACGATCTGTAACAATGCAATACTAACACATATAAAAAACATGTTTTACTCACATAAGTGTGTTGTACTGTTCCTGTCGGATCCCATATAGAAGGCACAGCATTGTGTTTTAATCTCAATATGTCTGCAAATCCAGTCTCGACCTGTATCTTGTTTACAATCAATTCTGCGGTCAAATGAAGCGAACAAACGCGCAATGTCTTACAGAACCGGCATGTTTATTGCTCGGTAGTGCAACCCGTTTAGCTCCACAAGTCGGTGGGCGGGCTTGAGGCGGCACTTCTGTATCCTATTACGTCAGTGGTCGACATATTCTGAGATCTCTCATTTTCTGGGCCTGGTGTCAATAAAAGCTTTTCTTTGACTAACAAGGACGTTTTCAGCTCTGAAACTTACAGGATATTCTTATATCATGGTTAACTTTTATATATCAAAGACTCCAAGGAAAGTTGATTTCTCAATTCATCACCCCTTTAATGAAATAGAGACACCTGCTGGCCAGATGGGGGGATGAGCACTGCCACAAAAATAATTCCATCTATTTATTCTCTTTTGTTTACAAGCGCCAACTATTTTTCTAGCCTTCACTATTTTTTGACAGGTTGACCTTACTCAAACCACTCCATCATCCTCTCTCTCTCCTCATCACTTTCAGAGCTCTGATGGGATCAGTCACCGGTCTCTCTGTGGATGAAGTCTCTTTCCTGCTGAACCGCTCGGGTGTTGACCTGCTCCTGACGGGACTGCTGGATCCGGCTGAGCCCGGCGTAGGACAGGCCCAGAAAATACAGAAGCTGTACTCTGGTCACCTGCAGACGAGTCTGGGCTGGAGTCTGAGTGGACGGACTCTGGGCTCTCTGGCTTCCCGATCTCCAGCAGTGCCACTGAGGCTCTTTCACACCCTGCTGTTCACCCTGCCCGGCACACCTGTGTTCAGCGCTGGAGATGAGGTCGGACTGAAGACAGGGGTGAGATTAGATAACAGCATAGATTTATAAATGGGAAATTTAATCAGTGTTTGGGCACAAATCGCAAAGTTGGCTTCCTTTCAATTATCAACTTGGAATTTGAATTGAATGGGTCACACTCCACAGGAAGTTGATTGGGAATGACAGGAAGAGAATTTACCAGACTGCAGATCGATCTATCATCCGTCCATCCATTCACTCGGCCATCCAGCCATCTATTTATCTATCTATCATCTGTCCATCCATCCATCCATCTATCTGTCCATCCGTATATTTGTCTGTATATTTGTCCATCCATCCATCTGTCTGTATATTTGTCCATCCATCCGTCTGTCTGTATATTTGTCCATCCATCCATCCATCCATCCGTCTGTATATTTGTCCATCCATCCGTCTGTCTGTATTTGTCCATCCATCTATCTGTCTGTATATTTGTCCATCCATCTATCCGTCTGTATATTTGTCCATCCATCCGTCTGTCTTTATATTTGTCCATCCATCCATCTGTCTGTATATTTGTCCATCCATCCGTCTGTCTGTATATTTGTCCATCCGTCTGTCTGTATATTTGTCCATCCATCCGTCTGTCTGTATATTTGTCCATCCATCCATCCGTCTGTATATTTGTCCACCCATCCGTCTGTCTGTATATTTGTCCATCCATCCATCCGTCTGTATATTTGTCCATCCATCCATCCGTCTGTATATTTGTCCATCCATCCATCCGTCTGTATATTTGTCCATCCATCCGCCTGTCTGTATATTTGTCCATCCATCCATCCATCCATCCATCCATCCATCCGTCTGTATATTTGTCCATCCATCTGTCTGTCTGTATATTTGTCCATCCATCCGTCTGTCTGTATATTTGTCCATCCATCCGTCTGTCTGTATATTTGTCCATCCATCCGTCTGTATATTTGTCCATCCATCCGTCTGTATATTTGACCATCCATCCGTCTGTCTGTATATTTGACCATCCATCCGCCTGTCTGTATATTTGTCCATCCATCCATCCGTCCATCCGTCTGTATATTTGTCCATCCATCCATCCATCCATCCATCCATCCATCCATCCATCCAGCCATCTGTATATTTGTCCATCCATCCGTCTGTATATTTGACCATCCATCCATCCGTCTGTATATTTGTCCATCCATCCGTCTGTATATTTGACCATCCATCCGTCTGTCTGTATATTTGTCCATCCATCCATCCGTCTGTATATTTGTCCATCCATCTGTCTGTCTGTATATTTGTCCATCCGTCTGTATATTTGTCCATCCATCCATCCATCCATCCAGCCATCTGTATATTTGACCATCCATCCGTCTGTCTGTATATTTGACCATCCATCCGCCTGTCTGTATATTTGTCCATTCATCCATCCGTCTGTATATTTGTCCATCCATCCATCCATCCATCCAGCCATCTGTATATTTGACCATCCATCCGTCTGTCTGTATATTTGACCATCCATCCATCTGTATATTTGTCCATCCATCCATCCGTCTGTATATTTGTCCATCCATCTGTCTGTCTGTATATTTGTCCATCCATCCGTCTGTCTGTATATTTGTCCATCCATCCATCCGTCTGTATATTTGTCCATCCATCTGTCTGTATATTTGACCATCCATCCATCCGTCTGTATATTTGTCCATCCATCCGTCTGTCTGTATATTTGTCCATCCATCCGTCTGTCTGTATATTTGTCCATCCATCCGTCTGTCTGTATATTTGTCCATCCATCCGTCTGTCTGTATATTTGTCCATCCATCCGTCTGTATATTTGTCCATCCATCCGTCTGTCTTTATATTTGTCCATCCATCCATCCGTCTGTATATTTGTCCATCCATCCATCCGTCTGTATATTTGTCCATCCATCCGTCTGTCTGTATATTTGACCATCCATCCATCTGTCTGTATATTTGTCCATCCATCCATCCGTCTGTATATTTGTCCATCCATCCGTCTGTCTGTATATTTGACCATCCATCCATCTGTCTGTATATTTGTCCGTCCATCCATCCATCTGTATATTTGTCCATCCATCCGTCTGTCTTTATATTTGTCCATCCATCCATCCGTCTGTATATTTGTCCATCCATCCATCCGTCTGTATATTTGTCCATCCATCCGTCTGTCTGTATATTTGACCATCCATCCATCTGTCTGTATATTTGTCCATCCATCCATCCGTCTGTATATTTGTCCATCCATCCGTCTGTCTGTATATTTGACCATCCATCCATCTGTCTGTATATTTGACCATCCATCCATCCGTCTGTATATTTGTCCATCCATCCATCCGTCTGTATATTTGTCCATCCATCCGTCTGTCTGTATATTTGACCATCCATCCATCTGTCTGTATATTTGTCCATCCATCCATCCGTCTGTATATTTGTCCATCCATCCATCCGTCTGTATATTTGTCCATCCATCCATCCGTCTGTATATTTGTCCATCCATCCGTCTGTATATTTGACCATCCATCCGTCTGTCTGTATATTTGTCCATCCATCCATCCATCCATCCGTCTGTATATTTGTCCATCCATCCATCCATCCATCCAGCCATCTGTATATTTGACCATCCATCCGTCTGTCTGTATATTTGACCATCCATCCGCCTGTCTGTATATTTGTCCATTCATCCATCCGTCTGTATATTTGTCCATCCATCCATCCATCCATCCAGCCATCTGTATATTTGACCATCCATCCGTCTGTCTGTATATTTGACCATCCATCCATCTGTATATTTGTCCATCCATCCATCCGTCTGTATATTTGTCCATCCATCTGTCTGTCTGTATATTTGTCCATCCATCCGTCTGTCTGTATATTTGTCCATCCATCCATCCGTCTGTATATTTGTCCATCCATCTGTCTGTATATTTGACCATCCATCCATCCGTCTGTATATTTGTCCATCCATCCGTCTGTCTGTATATTTGTCCATCCATCCGTCTGTCTGTATATTTGTCCATCCATCCGTCTGTCTGTATATTTGTCCATCCATCCGTCTGTCTGTATATTTGTTCATCCATCCGTCTGTATATTTGTCCATCCATCCGTCTGTCTTTATATTTGTCCATCCATCCATCCGTCTGTATATTTGTCCATCCATCCATCCGTCTGTATATTTGTCCATCCATCCGTCTGTCTGTATATTTGACCATCCATCCATCTGTCTGTATATTTGTCCATCCATCCATCCGTCTGTATATTTGTCCATCCATCCGTCTGTCTGTATATTTGACCATCCATCCATCTGTCTGTATATTTGTCCGTCCATCCATCCATCTGTATATTTGTCCATCCATCCGTCTGTCTTTATATTTGTCCATCCATCCATCCGTCTGTATATTTGTCCATCCATCCATCCGTCTGTATATTTGTCCATCCATCCGTCTGTCTGTATATTTGACCATCCATCCATCTGTCTGTATATTTGTCCATCCATCCATCCGTCTGTATATTTGTCCATCCATCCGTCTGTCTGTATATTTGACCATCCATCCATCTGTCTGTATATTTGACCATCCATCCATCCGTCTGTATATTTGTCCATCCATCCATCCGTCTGTATATTTGTCCATCCATCCGTCTGTCTGTATATTTGACCATCCATCCATCTGTCTGTATATTTGTCCATCCATCCATCCGTCTGTATATTTGTCCATCCATCCATCCGTCTGTATATTTGTCCATCCATCCGTCTGTCTGTATATTTGACCATCCATCCATCTGTCTGTATATTTGTCCGTCCATCCATCCGTCCATATTTAAGGCCTATACAAACTTTTCGCAATTTTTTAAATTTACAATGAAATGGAAGTAGCGACTGATATTTTCTTTTATATAGTGAATTAAGAATTGAGGTTAAATTGAAAATAAATAAACACATGCACAGATCAATTGTTCACAATTACATCAATAATATTCATTCAGAAAATAGATAGGGTGCATTTTCATTTCATGCCAACTTTAAAGTTTTTTTAAAAACTCACTTTAGGTTTGATAAAAATAGCTACTGACTAACGTTCTCAGCAAGACAGCGGTCTTTATTTTCTGTGCTATTCTCAGGCCTTAGTCTTAACATAGAAAGCTATGTTTATATTTGGCCAAGTTATTGTCATAATGCTGATGACTTAACATTCCTCCTTTACAGGAAAAACCTCGAACAATGTGGGACTTGGAAAACCCAGTAGAAGAGACGAATGCAACAGCAAAGGTACGTTCTCACTATTATTTACATGGCTATTCATAACAAGTAGATGTGATCTCATCACTGTACTAATTACAAATTTAAACCCAGCACGCTGCGTCTTGCTCTTTCCATCTTCCACTCATTCAGGCTGTGCGGGGGGAGCGAATCGCAGTGCGTAACTTCTTCAAAGCACTCAGCGATCTGAAAAGAAGAGAGCGGTCGCTTCTGCACGGAGAATTTGTCAGCCTTTACAGTTCACCCACTTCATTAGCATTTCTCCGCCTCTGGGATCAGAGCGAACGCTTCCTTACGGTCCTGAACTGGGGAAATGACTCGGTCACCATGACTCTGATCAACAGCGACCTGCCGGCTCAAGCTCGAGTTCTCCTCACCACAGATGCAGAGAATCTAGCCGTGGATCGCATGGTGTCCTTAGAGAAGTTAGAGCTTCGGCCCAAACAGGCTGTCCTGTTGTCTTATCCTTACACTGGTTAGAGACAGACACAGACACAGACACACACACACACACACACACACACAAACTTAGATCCTCATATTGTCTCAGAACGGTTTGATTTTCTCTGAGGCCTCATAAAATATCAGTTTTAGTGCCTTTATGCTTTATGAAGTTGAAAAAAAGCATTTAAATTGGAAATTAAAGAGCCGTAGAATGACTTCTGTTTATGGAACTAATTTCTGCCACATAAGGGGGGAAAAATCATGCTTTGATAGCCTAACAGTCATAATTACCAGTTAAAACGAAATTATGACATATTAAGTTATAATTATGAGATAAACACCCGGATTCAAGTTTTAAGATAGTCCCAGATGAAAATGCATGTTTGAGCTGTTTTGACTTGCACTGACATATCTTTTTTTTTTATTATTACCTTTATTTAACCAGGAGAAAAAACTCACTGAGATTAAAATCTCTTTTACAGGAGTGTCCTGGCCAAGATAGGCAGCTGAGTTTGCATACACAGTTATACATTAAGTTACATATAGACATAAAACATGCAACCAATTAAAAAAAAATTAGTAAAATTTTGAAATAACTACATGAACTACTGGATGATAGATAGATAACTACTATTTCATCTTAAAATATGTCACTGCCATTGTTTCGTCTCAAGTTTTATGTCATAGTTATCTTATAGAAAGTTGAAATTATGATACATTAGAAATTATGACATGCTAAGTAATTACGAGATTTTAAAAAAAAAGAAGGAAATTGATTTTTGGACTTTTGGCCATAATTGAATCTGTTTAATGTCCTAGTTTGAGACTTTTTGAGTCATAATTCTGATTAAGTGTCATGATATAAAAAATGTCATTATTATGACTTTTAAACTTTTCATCTCATAATTATGACTTTTTGGTTATACTTTATTTTAAGAGGTCATTGTTACAGTGCAATTCCATATTTAAGTACTGAGTATAATATTAATTAACAACGTACTTACTACAGAGTTAGGGTAGGATTAAGGTTTGGTTTGAGGGTTGCATGCATGCATATGTAACAAGAACACTGTAAATTAAAGTGTTACCAAATCTCATAACATTATGATTTACCAAAGCATGATTGTTTTTCTGATGTGGTGTAAATGGGCTTCGATGCTTGCTTGTCAATCAGTGTGTGTGTTAAATTTTACTTCTCTTCTCTACTAATAAAAAGTTGAATAAAAAGGCTTGCCAAGTGTACTTTCAGTGCAAAGACCTATTAATAAATAAATCAGCTTAAATACAAATCTGATATATTTACTACTGTATGTCTGTCTTTTTGTCAATATTTGTCTGTTATAATGCAGAGTTTTTTGGGGGGGTTACACTTTATTTTACAGTGCGTGCACTTGCAGTGCAGTAACCTAAGAACGTACTGGGTAATTTAAGATTACTAAGGATAAGGTTAGGTTCAGGGTTAGTACCTAGTTATAACATATATTATTGCAAATACTATAATAAGTACATAGTATGTACATGGGGAACAGGACTGTAAAACAAAGTGCTACGGTTTTCTTTAACTGTACGGCTTTGAATTTTTTCCTTGTGATTTTATGCACACAATACATCATTGTTGTGCGCTTGTGTCTTGGCTGAATGCCATTTGTCGTTAATTCTCAGGGCAGGAAAAGGAAGACTGTAAAGTCAACAGGTGTGTGTATGTGTGTCATGTGCGATGTGTACTATATAAAACTCTATTACTTCCTGCACACTTTCGCTCGTAAAAAAGCAGGACAATTTCTTCCAGCATCTAGACCTGAACGGGGTCGGCATGAAATGCAGGATCATGTCATAAATCTAAGCTCTTCAGTTGAGAAATAAGTAACACTAACTAAATTTGTTTCACCTTTTCTTTTTTTTTTACTTAGGACTTGCACTACTACATATAAGAGAAAGGTCTTTTTTTAGTTATAAAACTACAGGATTTGTTCATTTTGTATTTTTATGACAATCTAGTGTTGATTAGTGCGAGGTCATAGGTCAAATCTGAAATTTTACTTACGGTTTGTATCTGTCCAGTGTCATTTTTTCTTCCGCAATAAGCCTCTGCTCGTGAATTTAACGTTAATGTGTGTGTAAGACAGAAAGAGATCTTGTAGAAATCTTTGTCTAATTCTGATTGTAAACTTTCCCTGATATGAAAGGTGTCGAGGGCTGTTCGTTTGCATGTCCTCCCACAGACAAGCACATTTTTGTGGTACAGAAAAGTTCAAAATTAAGACATTTGACTAGAATGGTAGAGCACAATGAATTTAGCTTTTCTTAAGTCGGAGTGATAAACCATCAAAACCCTTTAAAAGTACAATCGATATATTTTCCAATGCCTAAAGAGCAATTCATCGAATATAACATGAAATCAATAAATTACACAATCACATTTGATTGATCAAATTGCTGATATTACAACAGAAATGTCACCAAAATGAGTTGTTTTTTTTAAAGGAAAATGTGTTATGATGAAATAGTTATTAAACTGGAAAGCACAAGCCAGCTCTGTCCGTTTGAATGCTTTTAAACAGCAAATGCTGGTGGTGAAATATGTTTATGTAGAAACGGCGTTGTTTTGTTCAGTCTTTATCGAAACAACTTCTGACCTGGATGTTTTTTCCCTTCTGATTTTAGTTTTCCCAAACACTTTTGAGTTCTTACCAATCACATTCAATTCAAATTTTTTTTTTATTATGAGAATTACAAATTGAGTGAGGTTTCAACATTTAATGTACTCAAAAGAATATAAATAGACCGCAAGTATGTTTGGCGAGAACAAGTTTTTGGTAAAAACTAAAATCAGAAGGGAAAAAAAACCATCCAGGTCAGATGTTGTTTCGATAAAGACTGAACAAACAACACTGTTTCTCACCAGAGTTTTGCCGTTTAAACACATTCAAATGGATAGAATCTACGTTACCTTGTGCTTTTCAGTTATATTACATTCAATAACTATTTAAACAACACTTTTTCCATAAAAAAAAAACTAATTTTGGTGTCATTTATTTGTACGATCAGCAAGTAATTGCAATTAATGTACAATATGAGGTATAAAATGCTTTAATTGCTGCAAACATTCATTCTCTAGGATCATTTAAACATTGTATGCTTCTTTTTTTTTATGATTGTTTTACAAAGAGACCAAAGTTTAAGTTTAGGGTTTGGAAATTACTTGGTACATAATCTTAACATTAGAAACAGGACTAAAATAGGGCACACTTTATTCTGATGCTCCGCATTCTACTAACTATAAGTAACTTTGCAACTACATGTCAACTAACTCTCTTTAGAGTATTAGTAGACTGTTAGGTCAGGGTTCGGGTTAGTAGAATAAGTTGACATGTACTTGCAAAGTTACTTAGCATCGAAATAAAGTGTTAGCAGATATTAAGCAGAGAGTCTACTAATACTCTAATGAGAGTTAGTTGACATGCACAGTACTAGAATGTGGACCATCGAAATAAAGTGTGCTCCAAATTAATTCGATTAATATTATTTGTGAAAATAGTTTTATATTACTTTATGTCACAACTGCCATTATACCAGCTGTTTGTTCATGTGAGTGTGGATCTGAATGTCAGCGGGGGTACAGTGATATTTCAGAGTCGACGGAGACAGCGACGGGTTTCTGGTAAAACACGGCGGTGCACTCTTGAGATGACAGAGTGTGGTCACAAACCTGTGTGTGCGTTACATGTATTCGTCAGATGTGTCTTTTGAGCGTGTGTGTGTACATATGTGATTGTGTGTGTCTTTTCTGTGGGGATGGGGGTTTCATTTTGACTCTTGGCAACTTTTGACGGCAGTGAATCGGGTTTTTTGAGTCTCTCCGAAAAAGGAGCCAAATCTCATAGCCACTTATCTTATTCAGCCTTAGGCATTCATTTGAAATGCCCTTATAATCAGGAATCATTTCTGGTAACTTTCAACCACAAAACTCGTCTTCTCATCTGATTTGGGCTTTGTACTGACTATCATCTCTGTCGTTCTCTCTCTCTCTCTCTCCTTTTCCTCCCTCCTTCTCAATAAGAGATAGATCAAGAGAGAGAACGACACAACGCCCCCTCTCGCCCTGTTGATGTGAAACTCCTTGCCGAACAATGCTCAGTCATGCCTGACTCTCGGTTTTACTGCTACAGCCTACTCAGATTTCATTAAACCCGGTTATCTCGAACCCCATCTTCATAAGCATCAACACCTCCATCATCATCATCATCATCATCAACACCAAACTCTATATCATCCTCAGCAAAAGTGTGATTTTCAATATCAAAAATACCATCGTTTGTCAAACTCTTCAAAATCTCTGCATGAAACAGTAGCCTGGTCCAACCAGACTCTCGTACATTTCATTTGTGCAGAGAGTCTGGCCACTCTCCATTGACAAGCGTTTACTTCCTTGAACTCTGTTGAAGTTTAAAACTATTGGATCTGCCATAAATCGCTAACGTTTGGTCGTGATGCATGTCATCTCAAACTAGCGCACAACATCAACGTCATCGTTCTCAGCCACTCCTAGATCGCTGCAATTTCAGCGATCATTGTCATACCTAATCATCAATGATGGCCTACTGAAATCTGTCACCAACACATCGAGGTGGGAAACTGCAATTGTTACATTAAAATTAAAACTCTGTCATCATTTATTCATCCTCGTGTGCGTTCCAAACTGTTCACTTCTCATGTGAAAGATATTTTGAATAAAGTCTGTAGGGTTCAGTGTTGTTTTGGACCCCTTTACCTTTCATTGTATAAACATAAACAGTCGAAAGACGCTTGATATATCTTTCTTTCTTGTTCCGCAGAAGAAAGAAAGTCTTTTGGAACCACGTGAGTAAATGATGACAGAAGTTTCACTTTATTTTAGGGTTCAATTCTCGCTATTAACTAGTCGCTTATTAGCATGCATATTACTAAGATATTGGCTGTTTATTAGTACTTATAAAGCACATATTAATACCTTATTCTGCATCCTAAATCCTACCCAAAACTTGTCTGGCTATCACCAGACCAAGCTCAATCTTTTAAGATTGAACATTAGTCTGGGGAGTCTGCTCTGTATTTTCTACTGCCCAAGAGGCATGATCAACGGGCATAGTTCAAATGACTCTGTACGCAATTGGATAGTCCTTCAACCAATCAGACCAACGATCCATCGCTTCTCTTTCCGTTTTTGTGTTAAACCCGCCAATAGCGCGCCAGGTGGATAAGCCGTTGTGATTGGTCCCTGCAGATTTGTAATGGAAGAAGGATAGAAATATGTACAGGTTTCCAGCCTGAGATGCAGGGCGAAATCAAATCGCCGGCAGATCGGGCTAGGTTTACCCAGACTAACCCAATACCCAAACGCTACAAAAACTACCTAACTAACTATTAATAAGCAGTAAATTAGGAGTTTACTGAGGCAAAAGTCATAGTTAATAGTGAATATATACTAAAGTGTTACCAAATTTTCATTATTTCTACCCAGTCAAACTCTTAAAACTAGTTCTGTTGGTGTAACCTAAAGCGCTTCGGTTCGATTTTTGATCATAGAAGTTACCTTATTTATTTCTAGTGCACTAAAAACGTATTTTAACGAGCTTTACCCAAAATCAACTGCTGCCTTACTGCTATTCCAGTGTTCGGTATCAATTCTATTATGCTTTATTATCGACAATGACCCAGTGTCGTCAATGTCAGCGACCCGATTGAAACCCCAGGAGGAAGAATAGAAGACCATCACATTTATATCAACGTCCTACAACCAATAGGACACACGTTTGTAGAATACATTTTTTCCCAAAGAGCATTTCATAGTGGTAAATAACAAACAAACGCAAGATGGATAAGAAAGAGAGAGTGAAAAAAAAAGGTAGGGGCAAGGACAGGCTTTGTCAAACTGAGAGCTGAGGTCTGAGTTGGAGCAATACAGGTTTTTTTTCTCTCTCTCTCTCTCTCTCTCTCTCTCTCTCTCTCTCTCTCTCTCTCTCTCTCTCTCTCTCTCTCTCTCTCACTCTATGGTGCATGATGTTTTTTTCTCACTCGTTTCCAGAATCACAATCAAAGGCTTCAAAAGATCAGAGGAACCAAGAGAAGACTGCCGTACCGAAAAGTTAACCATCACCAACACCTCCGCAGTCTTTCTCTCTCTGTCTGTCTTACCTTAACATTGCATCCCTCCTTCATTCACTCGTGCATGTAGTTGCTAGAGTTCAATTGTCCTGCGGGCCTTGACTTCAGAGCGGTAAGTGACATCTTACTCTGTTTATGAACAAGCCAACAAAAGAACAGACGGCAAAGTGAGTTAGCGAGTGCTAAAACGGTCTAGATGGTATGTCAGAAGTGTTTTACAAGTATCTATTTCAGTTGTTTAAGACACAGGCCTGGCTGCGCCGACACTCATCTTGTTTGCTTTTGCATCTTGAATGTAAAGCGATGCGTTTCACTTGTGCTTGAAAGTCATAAGAATATGCATTGCACCAGACTCGTAGACTTGCGCAAAAGTAGTTTCAGCTGAGAAACATGGATCTTTTTGTGTTTGAGGCCTAGTTTAGGAAAACAGCTGGAGTGTAGAGGATACGCTAGAACCTCAACGTGGATTGAATGAGGTGCGACAATGCACCTCTTTTTGCACTTAATTAAGGTTTATCTTTTTTAGTTTATGAGATGCATAACATGATAATACTTAACAGCATTTGTAACGCTCCTTGAGTATATTTCAGTGGCTTCTGCAACATTCAATGTATTGCGAATCACAAAATAGTTCAACGATTTTGCTGATAATCTGTGAGTTTTACGTGTCCCTGAGTCATTCTCACGAGAAAGGAAATCTGAGCTCTTTTTGGTTCTGTGCTCTGTATAATAAAACAATAATTTCTATTAATGCAAGTCATGTCCAGTAAATTCTTTTTTGACTGTATAGCTTTAAAAAATGATTTTGTAGCTTTACGGTTAATTCCTGTTTTAGCTCACCTTTTATATGCAATTAAAGAGTCGCGTGGATGATCATGGGACTGATATTCCTGAACAAGCTGTGCAAGGCTCTTCCTTTGAACACAAACTGCAGTCATGAATGACCTAGTTGTCACTTAATAATGTATAATTCATTGTGTGATTCTTCTGTCATTTGCGTACTTTTTCATATTTACAAAGCGGGGTCTAATAAGAAACGCTGTTATTGCAAATTATAATGTCACGCGTGGAAAAGCAATTCAGAATAGTCATTTATGAAATTATGGTTACACTTTATTTTACAGTACTTGTGTAATATACGTAGTGTAATATAAGGTAACTGCATGTGTTAAAGTTACGTTTAGGGGGAGGTTCAGGGTTAGTACCTAATATTGTCATTACTACAATAAGTATATAGGGGTAGACTTTATTTTAAGGTGTCATTGTTACAGTGTAATTGTATATTTATAAGTACTGAGTAATATTTTGTAACTACGTGTACTTATTATAGAGTTAGGGTAGGATTAGGGTTAGTTGCATGTAATTATGCATAATTTACTGTTATTACTATGGTAAGTACATGTAACATATGAAACAAAATAAAGTATTTCCGTATGAGAGGACTGTAAAATAAAGTGCTACCGAAATTAAACTCACCTGTAATATGACGGATAATGTCCTGCAACCGCCTCCATGACTCGGCTGGTGTCGAGAACTCATCCAAGCGATGCTGATTCCTGAAAATATATATAATAAATAATTAGCCAAAATGTTCAGTGTTTAAACTTTACACTGTAAAACAATATTAAGCTTAATGCGAATACTACTACTAATAAAATAGCTTCTAGTTTGTGCCTTTAACCTCTCTGGATCATTTAAATGATGTGTAAGCAAGAGTTTGATGTCTGATGTTGACATCCAGCAAGGGCATATTTCCTGTCTACTGATCACTGTGGCCAAATTTAGCTTTAAAATGCATAAGTAATGCTGCAGTAAACAGTACAGTGTTACGTCTTTGTTATTCAGCTATTGAATGGGTTTTCGTAAGGTGCGAAGCGAGTTTTAAAACTCGGATCATTATTTCGTATAAGGTCGAACTGAATATGACGATGGTCACCAAGCACAAATTAGCGATGCTTTTTAAAATAATGGAAGAAAATGTAGAATTGGCTTTATGGAATCTGACTGATACTTTAAGGAAAACACAAAAATTGCATGTTCAGATAGTGTCAAATGTCACATATCGGATGTAAATGTAAATATATATTATATATATATAAAATGAGTCTATAATCTATACAAATTATAATTCATATATCTTTATTTAGATAGCTAAACAAATACTTTTATGAATAACTTAACAGTTCTAGCGTGTTATTTGACTATGGATATGTTATACTATTTGACTATAAAAGGCAAGATATTCAATCTAGTTTGCACCTGTTTAATATAAACGAAATCTACAAACGTCAATAGCTTTTTGTTTAACATTTATTTTACATATTATTTGCAAATACTGGTTTGAGATGTTATTGACGCAATTATGAGGACCGATTGCTTTAGAGGCCTGTCACTATATGCATTCATGCTTATCATTTTGCGCTAATTACATTTTTAGATTAAAAACATTAAGCTATTTTTCATCTATGAAAAAAAAATCAGATATACAAACAAACACAACAACAGATATACAAACGAACACAAGAACTGAATCATATTGGTGATAAATCTGATCAACAATCATTATGTCAGTGAGACTGCAATGGCTTGTGAGAGTCATGGGTTTTGTCCTCTTTATTGTCATTTTATATATTATTCTCTCAATAGAAAACCTTTTGAGCAGAACCTAAATATATTAATGTAATCATAAAGGCATACTTTCAAACTGTCGCTAATTTTGTGGGACTTTTACTGCTAGACTTATCCAATATACATTTTCATTTATTTATTTATTTTTTACAGGGGAAACACTCGTGCATTTGAGACAAGGATCGTCGCCTTAAAGAAACTATTTAAGTAAGGGTCGATTTGATAACGTGTAACATTTAGCACTGATAATGACTGACCATGAAATGTGAATATTGCCAAAATATCCAAATATTAACATCTGATAAATCTAAATTGCATATTTTGCCTCTTTCAGCGAACTTCGAACCAGTATGCGAATACAGCTGTGCTAATAATTTAAATGATTCATTTCAAGTTTATCATTACATTTCGGCTATTATAAACCATCAAATTCAATACAATTCCAAAACTAAAAATACTTTATAATAGTATATGCTATCATAAAAAAGGTCACCAGCTCAGAGCTGGGAAGACATGGACGGCCAGACTTAAGTATAAGAATCTGAATTGTTCATTTATATTTATTTCGATTTAGTAATTTAGCAGACACTTTTATCCAGTGCCAATTGAAATCCTCACAGCACAAGTAATTTGTCATACAAGAGGCGAAGCTACAGCTGAAGTAAATGTGCACAATAGTAAAAGATCATGTAGTTTTCATGTAGTGATGCATTTCCATCTATTCTCATGGCCACATGTGGTCTATTGTATTTAGTCCTGAAATTCAGTGGAAAGTTGTTTAAATGTTTAAATACATTAATTATTACTCCTGAAATACATCATCAGCCCATTTGACATTGACAAAGAGAAGACTATTGATCAGACAGGAGAAGACTAATGACGGAGAAGAGTCTAAATGCATTATAAACTGTAGGTTCAAGGGACTTAATTTGCACTTTAAAAAAAGCCCATTTATTTATTTGCGTAAGCTAAACTGCAGGAAACATTCAACAGGAGTTAAGGTTCTCCTCTCATTCCTTTCTCACTTCTTTCATTTGTTTGACGAATTCATCTGTGATCTCTTTGCATGTACTTATAAAGGTTTTCTCATAGATAAGATAAACCGTTTGATAGAATGATAAAGAGGAAAAAAAGTCCAAACCACTCTGCTGCTTTCCCCCTCCTCTGTTCGCTCTTTCACACATCTGACAGAAAACTAGAAAACAGCCTCCACAGTCATCTTTCCATCAATTATATCCTGTTGTTTTAGTCTCTCCTTAACCCGCTCGCCCCTTTCTCAAGTATTATCTGATGACATAATGGATTTAGGGCATGTGATATTGAATTAAGCATGCATTTTAGGCATGCAAAAAGTCCCGAATTCTCACACCCACCATTCTTGGATAATAAAAACTTCTACAAAGCAGATTTAAAAGCCAAAAAAGAAAAAGAAAGTAGGGCAGTGAGAGTAAAAAACTCTACATTTATCTGGTCCAGGAATCCGTCTGCTCTCTGCATATTGTCTTACACCTTTATTCTTTCACCCACATTATGCTAATGGTGAGGTTTGTGTAGGTGCCTTGCGCAGGTACATTCATACTGTACTCACCACTGAATTAACATCACCCTCATCAGCCAAAACTGCCAAACCTACAACCTGTGCGGGGGCCGTCCGCTCTCTCAAAGTGTAATGGCTCTGACTGAGATCCGGGGCACGGAGACAGAGTGGGAGGATCTGTAGTACTGACCTTTCATTCAAAATAAAAATGCAGTGGTTAAGTTGATTTGCTATGATCCAAGCAAGAACAGTTCATATAAAATAGTGTGAATAAGATACACTGTAAACCCTAATGCTCGAAATAATTAATAGGTTTGAGTGGGGTAAGCTTAAATTAAAGGCACAATATGTAAGATTTTTGGATTAAAATATCCAAAAACCACTAGAACAATGTTATATATTTTGTTGACTTGTGTACTTACATTATCCCAAATGTATCCAAGACTGTTTAAATCCAGAGAAATAAGCAGGACATGGACCGTGTCCGTGCGTCGCCTATCAGTGACATCATACCCGCGTTACCCTCGATTTTGGTTTTATTTTGTAGATACCATGGAAACAACAAAGACTCTTTAATATGTGTTTTATTAGACAGGTGAGCAACTGTTTGGATACATTCATTGACAGAAAACTAATCATTGTAATATCGCTCAACACAGTTAGTCTTATTGATTAAATTTCGTTTTCTTGATTTACTGCGAGTACCATGTTTTATCATGTCTAATATTGATCTAGCTCACTGCAGTGTGAACAAGCATCTTATAGCAGCCGCCGAGCGAACGCACAGAGTAGCATTATAACAACTTTCAACACACTCAAATGTACGCCCGTTTCACACATACTCCGTTTGCAGTGCGTATGCGGTGCGTAATTTTTTACGTGCCCATGTTAACGGATTACAGCTTTCCCACTGCACGCGGATGCTGTCCGTCAGTCCGTTCCAGGTGCGGTGCGTCTGCAGCAGTGCGGCGATCGTTTCCGTACCGAGTCTATTTTTTGTTGTGCTGCACTGCTGAATTAAAGTGACAGCACATTGTTCGCATTAAAATAAACATGTACTGATGCGAAAATCTAGTAATTTTACCACAGATGTATATCATTTAAAATATACTCCGTTTCAAACCGTGTTAATTTCGTTGACGAATAATTTTCGTCAACAACCTTTTTTCACTGACGAAAACGAGACGATAACTAAATAAAAACTAGTGTTAGATGACAAAAACTATAACGAAAATCAACTGTCATTTTCGTCAACAAATAAAAACGAGACGAAAATGTTAGGGAGGGACGATTAGGGAAGAGATCCAGTCAGAACTGATGTCCTGTGTAACAGATGCTGATCTAACCGCTGGAGAACACGGCGCTGGTGCGCGCTCTACAGGCTCATCCTCAATCCAGCGCTCCAGAGCGGCTCACAATCAATGAATAACACACATTTATGCCAGGCAATTATTTATGAACTAATGCTGATGAATAATGACAATGTTTACTTTACGATGTTTATATAGTAATATGTTTTAGACGGTTGTAACAACGCATATTTTATCTCCTCAACTGAACTTGAATGAGCAGCTGCCACTGCTACAGAGGCGCAAACATTTCAAAATAAGAGTCCGGGTGTATTTCGAGCTTGTTTATCATTAAAAGTCACGCATTATATATTCGTTTTTGCTTACACAATAAACTGTATTTAATTTCATTCCCATTTAATTCATAGTCAGGAGGAAAGACCAGTATTTGACACATATTCAATAAAGTATCAGGGTTATAATAGTTAACTAAAACCATTAAAAAAATCTTCATTACTTGGTATTAAATAAATGTTAACTGAAATAAAAATAAATAAATAAACAAACGTATTTGAAGCTTTAGCTTAACCTGATATGGCCTACTAACTAAAACAGAAATACAAAGTTATAAAAACTATATAGATGTTTTTAAAAAACAAACAAAAAAGTGAATTGAGCTCTTTCTTGTATTTTTAATGTCAAAAACAAAATTATGTCAAAATGTCAGTTCAAGTGACAGTCGGTTATGTAATACTTAAGTTATGTAATACTTAAATGCATAATGTATTACAATTTAACTAAACTCATTAGATTTTAGGAGACTAAATCTACTGTAGATTTAGTCGACTAAAACTAGACTAAAACTAAAAACAATTCAGGTGACTAAAATATGACTAAAACTAAATGGCATTTTAGTCAAAAGACTATGACTAAAACTAAATCAAAATTTGCTGTCAAAATTAACACTGGTTTCAAAGTCAACACATGGCTTTTTTTTCTCGGGTAAAGCAAGGAAACGACACCTTACCTGGCATTTAGGTAAAACATTTGAAATAATGGATAGCACTCGTACGTTATTGGTGGTGGAAATACAAAGGTCTTTATGACCTGGGCCTAAAAACGAAAGAAAAGACGAGAGTCGGCTGTTTTTGTAGCCTATTGTAAGTTTCTAATTTAAAATGTTTATAGGCTATAACCTATGTTTAAATGTTTTGCCACTTGTGTGAGCTAAATCTAAAGTACTATATAAATATAAAGTAATGAATTGAAAAAACGTTGTTTAAATGTACTACTACGTTAAAACAAAGAGAATTGCAATTCTGACAAGCCATGGATTTGAAAAAAAAAGAAAAAAAAAGAAAAGAATAAATGCTGTTTGTGGTATACGCACTGCAGATGGAGTATGTGTGAAACAGGCGTTACTCAACATACACATGAGCGGAAGAAGTGGAAGCGGCGACTGCGGCATAATAAAAGCTCTGCGAAATCAAGGCGTCATCAAGCTAAGCCTTTGTTTTGAATAAGCGACCTCTCGGGCCAAATTTAGACAAACTTAAATGTAACTGAAACTGGGCTGGGATTTCTATTTCCCAGCATGCTTTGCCACGGCACTCTAAAGGGTCGGGTTGCTCACTTTGCGTCGGGTTGGCTGGCAATTACTCATTCACATGGGCGTCGGAACCATTGTATGTGGGTGGGACAAGACCCACCCACTTTTTACGGTCAATGATATTGGACCCACTCACTTTTATCGTCTCTAACATTCAGCACATGTCTGTTAACCTACCCCTAATGGATAAACACTTATTATTAAACACATGTTAGACGCTTTATTTCCACTTTTCTAATATTTTCGTAATTTTTATTGAAAATAAATGCCTTTCTGATCTGATATGTGATGGGAAAAGGGAGAAGATTGAGCTCGGCGAAAGGCGGACTCGAACCGCAGGTCGATTTGTGTCAAAACTAGATGCCGTGCGTCTTACCCCTACACTACTGCCGCTCTCAATAATATGGCGATTCCCGTAATTTTGTCTTTCCGAACTATTCGCTTAGCAAGCAAAGTGATATATTTGTACTTATTGGCATCTACTCCAGTAAAAAAAATTCTGAGGACCCACCCACATTTTTTTTGCTTCCGACGCCCATGCTCATTCAGCAATTTCTATAGACAAGTTTCCACCGAAATCACCCAGAAAAAATTTGGCCCAGGAACTTTTTTTCCCTCAGACCTGTAGTAGTTTGCGTTTTCATAGCCGTCTAAAGTACCGTGAAGATTAGTCCGGTGACGTAGGACTGCGCGCGGCTTTCCAGAGCCAACTGGATTTCGTCCTCTGCAAATAAACTTAATAAAGTCTTAACCTCATTGTCAGTCCATCGGTAAACTTCATTATTGATTTGAATAGTAAACAACTCTTACTGTACGCACCGCAGAAGACTTTTAGGTTGAAATAAAATGCTGCGTGAGCTCAACCAATCAGCATGTTCAGTGCCCAAGTCCCACCCCCGAAAGTTCCTGAACTTTGAATTAGTACTACCTCGCGAGCAGGGCCGTTTTGAGGGGAAATATTTACCCGGAACTTCATTTAGACCCCGGTCCGTGCAATCGAAACACACAGAGTACCACGCCTGAGTCTGATGCCCCTCCCCCTCCGCTACATAATTAAAGCTGCGACAGTTGAGTACATGTCCAACACTCCACTCTTTGTTTTCTCCATTAATTAAGTGCTTCATCCGGGTATTTCAAGCGCACTTTTTAATTTTCAGTGTGAACACACTACTCACACTATGTATACTTAAAAACGCCATAGAATAGTGCATAAGTATACAAATTGGGACGCAACTATTGTGTTACCAATTGGCAAGTTAGCATTTAAAACAAGCCAAAAATATTTAAGTTGAGCTTACATGCTTTTAAGTTAAATGTATGAATTGTTTTACTCAAATATTTCAAGTTAAGAGCAATTAAAATGTACGAGTACAAAATAAAATGCTGCCAGTTCTGCTTACTTGAACGTTAAACTTCTTAACTAAAACTGATTACCTCAATTTTTTTTGTGTTTTGCCAACTTATTCAGGTCTACAGTGTAGCATGAGAGAGAAAGAGAGGGAAACACTATGTGTGGGTGGAAAAAGAGTTGAGGAGACAATGTATGCGGTATGGAAACAATTTATATTGTGGGTATAAGAGGGATACACTTGCAGAAAGAGCGAGAGAGCGGAGGCGGGGTGTACGGAGGTTTCCCTTGTCCACTTCCTGTTCTGTCGTTGTTTCATGGTCAACTTCCCGTCACATGATTTTGAGCAACCACAGGCATAAACATGTCTTTTCGCCCACACACAAACACAAGCACAGAGAAACACACACACTTCTGCATGCATTAAATCTCAATAAAGCAATTAGGTTAAACCCTTAACACAACATTAACACAAAGACAAGAGTTCAAACATACACAAACATGTTTTTACTCTGACCGACACACACACACACTCGACAGGAAACGTTGCCTCTAACTCAAATCGTATACACTTACACGAACACCCACGCCTTACCTGCCAGTTAAACAACTCTTACGTTCTTTACACTGAAGTCACTAACCACAACAGATGCGAATCTCAAGATAACACTCCGAGCCGCAAGCACAATAAGCCCAAAAGGTCTCATAGCCTGCCAACATCAGTCAAGACAGCACGCTTTCATCCTGCAGCTTTTGTTAATTGTTTTTAAAAAAAAGCATAAGTTTTGTTGGATTCTGCCGTTTGCTCTACTGTCATGAACGAGGCCCTCGTTGGACCAAAAGGGAGACTGTGAGTATACCACAGATTGGTTTAGTCTGTGATGTAGGAGAACAGATAAAAATAGACTGAGAAGGAAAGGAGGTTAAGGAGGAGAGCAAGACAGAAGAGGGAGAGAGATATAGAAAGAGCGAGAGATAGAGGGAGATCCGTGACTGCTTCCTCAGGATGTGGCTTTCGGTTCAGGGTTTTAAGGGAGGGGGTGACTCTATGACAACCGAAGGCTTACCTTTTGATCGGTGGCACCTGTCAAAAAAAATATGTGTGAGAAAGTGTTTTCACGTTTAGGTATGATGTGTTTGCGCACGAGCCAGAGAGCGCGGCTGCTTTCACACGTGGCTGCGTTTCAATTTTGTTTGCTGGGTCGCACGCTCACAGGACGACGTGATTAGATAGCACACGAACAAAAGCAACAGGTTATGGATAAAGAAAGAAGAACACTGGTGAGTAAGCACTAGACAAGTAGAGTGAGGAAGAGGTGAAAAGCTAAACATAGAACAAACAAAGGCCGTTGTTTTGATTGTTGCTGTAGACGTTGCTCTGTTTCTCCGACGCTGTTTTTCTTTGCTGCTAAAAAGCAGTTGTTACAGAGGGAGATGCAAAGAAACCATTAATTGGTTGTTTTGTGTGGTTTGGCTCACTAACGTTCGTGAGGTTGAAAGGGTTTCGATGACATCTTACGTTCTTTGTGTGTCTTTTCAGTTTTCAGATGCTATGAGCGTCCTCTAACTCGTGGGTGCTTCAGCCATTTGCAACACGACGCCACATGGCTGACCATACATCTCCCGAACCCGAGTCGCTCTCCTTCGCTCCTATGTTTCGACCTCAGGCAGAAGGTCAAAGGTCAAGCCACGATCTTTACCAGCAAAGCTCAATGAGTGGGCTCGGCTCATTTGAAGTCCCGTGTGAAGCCACGGATGGCACCGGGAGCGCTCTGAATGGAGTAGATCAATCGGCGAGCGCTGCTTATTGGGCGAATACGTCCCCTGTGTCCTCTATGGGACTAAATAGGATCAAGGCACAAGTTGGAGCGTATGACACCGACTGGATTTCACACTGCCACCAACAGGAGGCGGCAGACTGTTACGAAGCAACTGGGCATCAGCAACAAAAACTGGATTCTTTCTCCGAGGCGTTTTGCAGTCGTAGCACTTCGCGAATGCTGGATGGAGGAGAGCAGAGCGGCTTCAACTCCACTCCTCCTTCACATTCCCTCTCCTTCCCTCTGGTGCTTAGTCCACCTCCGACGCCCCTGCCTCCTCCGTCCTTCTCTCCTCCCAAACGACCTCAACATTTCCTGTCCGGCCAGATCTTGAGCCAATCGCAGATGCAAACGCAGATGGATGGGTCGCTGCAGTTCTTTCCCTCTCTACCTTCGCCGTCCACTGGCAGGTACAATCACCCCATTTGGCTCCAGCTGCAAGCTGAGGGCAGCGACATTTTGGACTTAACGCAGCACCTCCAACAAGATTCAAACTCCTCCCAAGTTTATTCAGAGCATGGAGGCCCTCATCTGAAACAAATAAACTCCCTGCAGAAAGGTACGGGTAACATAAACGCAATGTTTTGTGTGTTCGTGTGATTTTTTTTAATGAAACGTGTTTTTCTTGCTTAGACTGTTCGATGCAAATGTCCCTCAACCCTGCACCGGCTCAACATCATCATCCTCAGTCGTGCGTGCAGCAACAGATGGGTCACGAGCCCAGGGCATCTGAAGAAGATCACATGACATGGCCTCAGGTCTGTCATCTGCACATTCACACAGATCGTTACCCTGGTCAAGCATATTCGATCGATGCATCGATGGCTTTCACATCATTCTCGTGTTCTGTAGTTTAAGCTGGTTGGCAAGCATGCAACATTCACAACCACTGTTTTCATCTTGACAGATGGGGCAATCCTCCCATTCATATGGACCTTCTCTGCACCAGTCCAGCCTCCATGTGCAGGGGTCAGGGCCAGGAGAAGTATCACGATTCAGTTTTGGAGTGAACTTCAGTCCTGGGTCCGCAGACAAACCTCCGGGGTCCTCCAGCACACAGGCATGAGACCAACAATTTACAAATTCATTTAGTTTTGACCATATTTATATATTTATATATATATCAGTGGTGGGCCGTCAGGGCCAGCAAGGCCTTCTCTGCTGGCCTAATCACTATCAGAATCACAGTCTTAAATTTTAATATATTTTTTCCATGAATGTGTGTTAAATTATTCCCAATAGTCTATTTTATTAACTTCATCGCTTTTCTCTTGGTTGCGCTGCTTTCAGTTGTGTTTGTTTATGTTAGAGCTTTTATCCAATCATATTTCAGTCATCATGTGTTGCCAGGTCAAAGAAATCTGCCTTGAGGCCTTTAGAATCAATATTGCGGGCGCTGCTAGCTTAAATGAATGGCAATGAAACTGTGCGCTTTAACCAATCAGATAATCACTCCGATTTAATCAGCCAATCAGATTTCGAGTTGGCGACAGCGGGGCCATCTAGCTGGCGTACAATAACGTCAGCATTTTCACGTCCTTTGATTGGATGATCAGAGAGCGTACTAGTAGACTAGTCAGAATAACCAGCAAACCGCATCTGTAGTTTTAATAGCGTTTTTTCAAACCCAAATGGCTGACAGAGGAGAAGGAATTAATGTATTAATTAACATACTTACAAAGCCATTTTAAAAATTCCCGCATACTGCCTTCTCCAGCTTATTGCACAGTCACCGTTGTTCGATCTGTCACGGCTAAAAACGAACGTACTGTAATGTATACCATCACTGATTTTGATGTCCCGCGGATCTTGATTTATTTGATTTATTTTTATTTTATGGGTAATAGCAGTAAATTTACTGCACACATGTTTTGTGTAATAATCATAGCCTATTTTGGTGAGTAAGTTAATTAATTTTATTTAAATTTTTTATATCCTACAGTCAACCCTATAGGCTGGCTAATCCGTGCCAAGTTTTTTCTGTGATGCATGTGATTAATTTTTTCTTGTACATTTATGATCGATTTTTAAAAATAATTGTTGGGTTATTAATATATTATTTACAACATTTTAATACTATTAAAATATAGTTTTGTGGGGTTTAAATGTAAAAAACTTTCTATTATCTTTGAACCTAAAATACATTTGTCATACTGTTGGTAAGATTTTTCAAGAACCATTACGTTTTCTTTCATGTAAAATATGCACAAAAAAACGCACAATTTGCTTTCGGTGGTCGGAGAACTCAAAAGGTAACGTTAGCCTACTACACAAATGCACGGAAAACCTGGAACGGATCGATGCTTCTGTTAGATATGACTTATGTGGCGCAGCTGTGGCTGCAGTGAAATGAGACTTGTTGAATTGTGTCAATTAGGTTTCCTGCGTTAATAACTCTTAAATTATTTAATCATTTAATCATTCATTCTCGCTCCATGAGAGCGTAATATTGTGAAATATTATTACAATTTAAAAAAAATGGTTTTCTATTGTAATGTATTTAAAATATAATTTATTCCTGTGATCAAAGCTGAATTTTCAGCATCATTACTCCAGTCTTCAGTTGGAAACAGTTGTGCTGCTTAATATTATTTTATAACCTATATACTTTTTTCAGATTTCTTTGATGAATAAAAGTTTTTAAAAAAAGAGACAAAAAAAGAACAGCATTTATTTAAAATAGAAATATTTTGTAAGAATATACACTAACGTTCAAAAACTTGGGGTGAGTAATATTCTGTATTTTTTCTTTTTTTGAAAGAAATGAATACTTTCATTTAGCAAGGATGTTTTAAATGAATTAAAAGTGACAGTAAAGGTTTATATATTGTTAGAAAATATTTATATATATAAAAAATGCTGTTCTTTTTAATATTTTCAACTTTTTGATATTTTCAACTTTCCTGAAAAAAGTATCACAGGCTCTAAAACAAAAAATGTTAAGCAGCACAACTGTTTCCAACATTGATAATAACTGATTATCAAATATTATATGATTTGATATATTATATATCAGAATGATTTCTGAAGGATCGTGTGACACTGAAGACTGGAGTAATGATGCTGAAAATTCAGCTTTGCATCACAGAAATAAATGATATGGTAAAGTATATTAAAATAGAAAACTATTATTTTAAATTGTAATAATATTTAACAACATAATTGCAGGCTTGATGTAATGTTTCCAAACTTTTGACCGGTACTGTATGCATGCATGTATATATGTATCAATGTGTGTTTATACACACACACACACACACACACACACACACACAAGTATTAATTTCTTTAAAATACATCTTACTTGCCCCACACTTTTGAACTGTAGTGTGTGTGTGTGTGTGTGTGTGTGTGTGTGTATATATATATATATATATATATATATGTGTGTGTGTGTGTGTGTGTGTGTGTGTGTGTGTGTGTGTGTGTGTGTGTGTGTGTGTATATATATATATATATATATATATATATATATATATGTGTGTGTGTGTGTGTGTGTGTGTGTGTGTATATATATATATATATATATATATATATACATATACACACACACACACACACACACACACACACACACACACACACACTACAGTTCAAAAGTGTGGGGCAAGTAAGATGTATTTTAAAGAAATTAATACTTATACATGTATGTATGTATGTATGTATGTATGTATGTATGTATGTATGTATGTATGTATGTATGTATATATATATATATATATTAATACTTTAATATTACTATTAATTACTGTTAATATTAATTAATACTTTTATTAGGCAAGGATACAATCAAATTGATCAAAAGTGACAGCAAGAACATTTATATTTATAACATTACAATTTCTATTTCAAATAAATGCGGTTCTTTTGAACTTCCTATTCATCAAAGAATCCTGAAAAAAATGGTTAAATTAAATGTTAAAATATATTAAAATACCTATATTAATATAATATAATAAATGCGTTTTAATGTAATATTGTAACAATATTAATAACAATATTATTGATTTGACTGTATTTGATCAACTACATGCAGAGCATAAGAGACTTCTTAAAAAAAACATTAGAAAACCTTTCCGACTCTAAACTTTTGAACAGTAGTGTATTAGGGGTGGTTAATCTGTCTGATTTCCCGATTCGATTCGATTACGATTATTGAAGTCCCGATTCGATTACAGTCGATTTTCGATTATTAACGATTCTCGATTAGCGATTATTGATTTTCCATTTCACAACAGTAAACGAAAATACACTACAAAGTGATTGCAGTATATAAAAAAAGTCAGCTACTGAATTACTTAACTCTTTTATTGAGTAACAACAACTCAAAGCACTTGTCCTGTAGTGTCATGTAGTTACACAGAAATGAATACATCACATTGTGTTGTGATTCATCAAGTTGAACTAAACAATAACAAATAAATGAAAGGCTTATTTCCTTTAGGAAGTAGATCAGAACCAACATACTGTAGAAATTGGACAATTTTCTTCTAGAAAGACAACGTGTTCAGGTGGAGGAAGACTGCAGGTTGCAGTCGAAACATGTCAAGGTAAAGAAGAAGTTTTTTCTCCAAACACCTTGTCTTTCTAGAAGAAAATTGTCCAATTTAATCATTAAGAAGACAAAAGGAACATTTTTGAACAACTTACTGTAGCTTCAGCTTATATACTGTACTGTAGAACACAGTGACAAAATGTCAAGAGTGATGGATGCGGTGCGCGCGTGAGGGGGGCGGGAACGCGTGGAACGCTCGAGCTCCTCTCGTTCGTTTCCTGACGTGAGAAAGACAAAAGGGGAAAAAACGATAGAAGAAATACGGGTTCGTGTCGGAGGAGTGTCGAGGCCCGTTCGGTTCCGTGAGCGGAGCGGCAGTGTGTTTCCAGCATCAGTCCGGCTGTGTGTGTGTGTGTGTGTGTGAGATCCGCTCATCGCGTCCTCAGGATCGCCTTCATTTCCGCGAATGTGCGCGTCGATGTGTGTCGCGCTCGCTCATCTGAAGCGCTCATAAATCTACGGATTGAAGGCGTTTATTCGGTGTTTGTGCGCGAATCTGAGCCGCGCTAACGCGCTAATGCTAATGTGCCTGAGCTCCAGAGGAGGCGAGGCGGGAGGATTTCTAGAGTGTTCCCTCAGAATCATCTCAGCATTAACGACAGATTTACATTCATCTAATGAACACACACACACACACACACACACACACACACACACACACACACACACACACACGGTGGTAGAGTCAGGTTTAGATAAATAAAAAAATCGATTTTTGAAAATTTAATGATCGATTCATGCTCGTCCATAACATACTCGCGATTAATCGATAATCGATTTTTTTCACCACCCCTATAGTGTATATATACAATAAAAATGAAATATAGTTTGAATGCAGTTACGAGTGCTAAGTTAAAACCACAAGCCTTAATGACTGGCTCTGCAGGAACATTTTAAGTAGAGTCACTCACATGCAACTTTGTTCATGCAGAATGTTCCCAGTTCCGTATATACTGGAGTCCCGTTCAACAGTGTGATCCAGCTGAATAGGGAGTTCACGGAGAACTGGGAAGAAACTGTCCCTCACTATACGGCACCTCCGATGCTGAACCCGGCACGTAGTGGAACGGGGCTCTTCTGCAACCTGCTGTCTTCCCTTGCCGTGGAAAACAGAGCACTGTGGACAGACGAGAGGAAAGATGATGACTCACAAAGGTGAGCTGTTTGTTTGTTTCTTCTCAGTCGCTCATTGGTGTACGAGGCAGAGAATGATTTCCCCCTGAAGCAAATGCTGATTTATTAAGAGCATGTCTGAATGGTTTACTAATTTGACAACAATAATAATTAAGAAAATTGTGTGAAGTTTTATATTTCTTGATTTGGTTAGAATCTGCTTGGTTGTGTCAAATCCTCCTATTTTTTATGGGACAGATGATGTCATTAAACTTTCTATCACATTCCCACCCAAGGTGCATAAATATAGGCCCAGAGTTCCAAGCTGAGCTGCCAGATCTGATAATGGGACGAGAGCATGGGGAATGTCCAGAGGAAGCGGTCAGGGAGGAGCTGTTGTGGAAACCTTGGGCGGAGTTAGAAGAAAGCGACACCCTTTTACAGCATGGTAATACAATTATTCAAATTACCATCAAGCCAGTAGTTTTTCTGAAACATTATTGATGAGTGTGATTTGGATTTCGAACCTCAGTTGAGAATCTTCTTGACCTGAGTGCCTCCAGTGTTCTACCAGGAGGTGGCGCCAATTTGGAGCTTGCCCTTCATAGCCTGTCTTGTTGCAAGGGAAACATTCTAGTAAGTGCGATATTCATTATGAATTCATGTTCATAAGCCTCACAATTACCTCTTCAAAATGGTCATGACTTTTTTTTGTTAAGTTGTCTTCCACAAATTCATTCAATGTAATATTTAATTTCCTTCTTTTACACAACAGGCCGCGCTGGAGATGCTGTTGTTTAAAGACTCCCCTCCATCAGAAAACTATCACTATTCTGGTAAATACACTATTTGTTAAAGGTACGGTAGGCAATTTCTGAGAGGCTAGCGATAGAAAGCTAGCTTTGAAAGCATGAGATCCCACCCTCCCTTCAGAGCGTCTCCAAAGCCACGCCTCCTTCAAAACACATGAATGCGCACAGCAGAGTCTGCAAAGCGTCACTAGAGATGCCGTTAATCTACCTCATGTATCTTAGGGCTGTGCGATTAATCGTAATTGATTTTCGATTTCGGCTTCCAACGATTATGAAAACAAAATAATCGACGTGAAACGATTTAGGGATGGGCATTTCAAGCAAAAATAATATTCGAAGATCGCTGGGAATTATTCGATTTTTATTCGAAAATCGCAACTCCTCCCCCCGCATGCACCATGTAAAGGCTACACACATATAAACAGAGAGAGAGGGGGAGAGAGACCATTCACGCTCTCAATCTGTATGATAACAAACTGTTTAATTCATTAGGGAATAGGCTATATCAACTCAAGCCATATAATTATTGTAACATGCTGAAACATATGACTGTAATGTGACCTCACCCCAAGTTACCGCAACCGTTAAATGCCTAAAGTCTACAGAGTGTGCGTGAGACGATGTGTTCTTCTTCTGTTGTCTCAGGGCGTTTTTACTCTGGCAGTTTAGTTCGAAATGGAGCACGGTTCGCATGAAAAATTGCTAATGTGAAAGCTTACATACAGAGCTTGGCGTGCACTGAGGTATCGAACCCGAGAACACACAACCGGAGTTCGGTTGCTCTCGGAGCTGTCCCACGACTCACGTGAATGTGCAAACAACACTCGGGTGTGCACTTGTTCTGGAAGAAAAGTAACCAGCGCATGCGTTTTAGCCGATTACAATGTCATTAGTTCAATAACACACACGTAAGTGATGATAGTGTTGATGATTTACCTGAGATACGATCGCGAGAGCGAGCCTGCAGTGTATTCGCGCATAAAGTGCAATCAGGGCAAGGTATGCGGCAATTCACCGTCTCCTCAAAAGAGTCTGTTTGCAAGCAGCAAAGCCGCCTTCCAGCGACACACATACGGTAAACCCAAGAGTCGTTTACTCAGCTGCACATAATAGCACCAAATTAATTTAAAAAAGCCCAATATATTGACCCGCTTTCTGTTTTCTATCGTGCCCGTGCACGTTTTTGATGACGTTAGATGAACGCAAACGCACTAGGGTTCAAGTTGAGTGTGAAACCAGACCAACACTGCGGAGGCACAGGGAAGAATCAGCTCGGACCGCAGCAAACGTGACCAGTATAAAACACCCTGAGAACTGACTGACAGCTTTTAGGTGCGTTTTTGGCAGCGCCTCAGTCTGGTTACATGAGGCACCACATCAGCACCGACAACATGGGGATATTTTGGGAGGCGATGATCGCACAAACTATTCGATATTCTATAATTAAATCAACTAATCGAATATTCGAAAACCGCGACCCATCCCTAAAACGATTATTGTGCCTCTGCAGCATTTCGTCCAGCGCACCATCATTTTCTTCACAACGGTGCACTTTCATTCCTCCCTAAGCTGAAATAAGTGAGCGTTGTAAAATGCTGTCGTTGTCGCTAAACTGCAGGACATGCTTGATATTAAAAAGTGTTATTAAGTGTATTAAAAGCGTATTAAGCTGCGAATACACTTCCCTAGGCGGCATTATGTGCGCGCGCTCCGAGACGGGGCAGAGCACGCATTAGCAAAGTATACTTGTGCGCTTCAGATACGCACCTAAACGGTCAAATAGCCTACATACAAATATGTCGAAATGCTGTTTTGGTAAGAATCCTCAAACACAGTCAAACGTTGAGAAAGAAAACATGTATATTGGATATGTGTAACAGTATATTGGATCCGTGCATTAGCCAGGGTTTTTCCTACATTGAAAATGTTTTGCCGTCCGCCAAAACGAATTTGTCCCGCCAAAGCCTTATTTGATCCGTTATTGGGATTTATGAGTGATGTAGATGACTGCTGCAATGCTGCGTTCACACCAAATGCGAATAGAGCGTCAGGAGCGAGTGATTTCAATGTTAAGTCAATGGAAAGGCGTGTTGACGCGCGTCTGGAGGTCCCACGGCGCGGAAGGCGCGTTTTGCGCGGCGCGAAGGATGCGAATTGAGCGTCTTGCACGATACGCGCGTTACACGCGCGTGGTGCTTTTGGTGCATTCACGCGTTTGAAGCGAATTCGCGTCTGACGCCCGAGTTCAAAAATGTGAACTTTGGCGTCAATTTGCGCCATGTTAACCAATCAGGAGCCTGCTTGCTGCTGTCATGTGGTAAAGTGACGTGATGAGAAACCCTGCATAATTTAAAAATACTACTGTCACAAAATGTAGTTAAGACTTTTTCAGGTGAGAATGTAGTTGTTTAAAGCTCAAATCTTTATTTATAAAGAGAGCGCCTATTTAAAAAATATATATATTTTGGAGTTGTGAGATCCAGGCGATCAACGGGCGCTCAGCGCTCATTAATCCCAGCGAGAGCAGTCTTTCCTCGGCTAGTCCTTCTGATGTTTGCCGCTGGCTCTGATGTCCTGTAGTGGTGCATCTTGTGTGGATCTAACGGGTGATCTATGGTGTCATGAATCTATAATTTGTTGTCTGCCAAATCGTTTTGACTGAGGGCAAAGAGAAGTTTCATAACTATTTTTTAAGGATATTTAAATATACATGCAGTGAAGATAATGTAGGAGTTGCCTGGACCACATTTGTGTGGCTATTAATGTTTAATATATATTTTTAATGAAAATTAAAAGAGGCAGAGTGAAGTTCGGAAGACTGAATCCATGTTGCACGTGGTGCATTCGGACATTTTTTTCCCTTGAATTACCGCTGGCTGTGAATTGCGCTCAAAAAACGTTGACTCTTCTCTGACCAGCTGACATAAAGCATACTTTCAATAAACGGGAAACAAATCCTATCCAGTTATGAAGTGTTTTCTGTGTGTTGACAAATCTTTTGCGATGTTCTGACAGACGGGATTCGCACACAACGCGTCTGCTAATGTCCGATTCGCGACCTAATGACTCCTTTGAACTAAATCATTTTAACGACTGGTAAGAACAACTGATCTAACGAATCAGTTTAAGTAAGGAATAATTGACGACGGGCCGTTCAATTATTAGAATATGGTAATAATGCACACCCGAGGTGGTGATGCGGTCACGACGCGAAGCGGAGTCAATTATTCCGCTTATACTACGGTTACCACACCTCAAGACATCGATCCGAAGATATATTTAAAGGGATTCGTCCGGTTTTTGTACTTAAATCGCTATTGTGAGTAGGACTATTTCTTCCGCATCTCATCCAACGGCTCTTTTTCTAGTTCCGAAACGTCATTTTAAAGGTTAAAGCGACCCCAATTATGTGATATACAGACCCAGGAATGCGAATTTTAGCAGGCAGCCCTGCCAAAATAACACATATTTTACCCCCCAAATGCCATTTTTCCCGGAGAACCCCCCCACCCGGAAAGCTATTGGGCTTGTTTTTAGCTAGTAAGCTAGCAATTGGGCGGGTTTTGCTGTAAAAACTTGGCAACCCTGTCTGTGCACTAGAATAAGTCACGTCAGAAGAAGAAGATGAGTGTAAACGATCTTTGCCGGTGTTGTAAAAAAGAATATTTAAGGATACACAGAGTACTTACCAACACGATCATCACTTCTGAGAGAAATAGTAAAGGTGAACGCATATACGAACAAGTTCTCCATTTAGGATTAAAACAAATTCAACCCAAGCGCCTTTGATGACGTGGATGATTACGTTACTGTTTATCATCTGTCCATCATCGTCTAAAGCCCGCCCTGACAATTTCATTGGTCTGAACAGTTTCTGTTCGGGCATAATTACTTCTCTATGGATCAAGTCCAGACCGAACTGCCCGTGCAAAAAATGTTGTGGGCGGGGCTAAGTTCGTCTGGCATCCAGGCTAGGCTACCTCTGTGCGTCTCTAAACAGTGCTGTTATTACCTCGCTAGTGAAAAAATGTCACGTGTAGCCTTTAAGTTGCTCCACTATATAGGCTAACTGATCAAATCGTCAGGGCAGCGCTGACACCTTTAGTGCAAACTGTAGTGCGTGTGCGAGCATGTGTTTCAGTAATGAGACAGAAAAGCTTGCCTTTGATGTCCGCTTCCGTCTGTTGGTTTTCATCTGGACTGTAATACTGCTGCCGCCCAGTTGTTGAACGTCTTATATTCACCGTAAATATTAAGATTTACTTTAGGAAAATCGTCTGTCATGTTGTTGTTTTTTAGTCCTGTAATTTCCGTTATTTCAGTTAACTATGCGAAGTGATATGGAACTGTAATGCGGTCAAGAGCTGCCTGGAACTACGTTCGCTGTGCGTCTCCCAGAAAATAATTGCACACCTCAGAACGTTCATCAGCCAATCAGATTCAAGCATTGCGGCCCCATAGTATAATCATTTAGAACACCTCTGAAATGAGAACACAAGTGTGCTGACACAATTTAGCAAGAGTGGATAGTAAGAATTAGTTTTAATTATCCACAGAACCCTTTCAGCTTATTTATGTTGACATTGTGTAGTAAAATAAATAGCCTAAAATCATTTAGTTTAGACTGGAGTGAGGTGAAACCAGAACAAAGTTGTTGTTAGCTAGCTGATAATTTTATGAAGTATTATATGGCAGAAAATTTGGCTATTTGTTCATTTTTTAAATACTACTTTTTAATATTGATGATTATATACCAAAACGGTTATCTGTAAATAGTGTAAAAAATGAGGAACAAAAACAAAACATCAAGGTATCAAGAAAAGATAAGCAAACATTACAAACTGTTTCTTTGAATTTATTTTAAATTTATTGTCAGTATTGCGCTTGCAGATCACGTGGGGAGAGTACTTTTTACTGTTTGTGTGTGTGTGCATGCGTGTGTGTATGACCATGTCTGTCAGCCACCACTGAAGACCATTTTTGACCCAGGAAAAACCCTGAGTGTGCCTGTTCAGATTAAGAGCTAAAATGTGTGTGTGTGTGTGTGTGTGTGTGTGTGAGTGTGTGCGTGTGCGTGTGCGTGTGGACCAGGAAAAACCCTGGCATTAGCTCTTAAAGTGACAGCAGCCTAATAATTCTGCTGCAGTCATTATTGTTAATCAAACAAAAGACAAAGATCACTCACTGCTCTTGATAGAATAAACTGTAGTTTTAATAAGGATTAGTCTATATTTAATACAGACTAATATTTAATTATTTTACATGTAATTACTTCATTCATTTCTGTAGGCTATTACCCTGAATACCACTGTTTGTACATCTTCCTGAAAAACCTAAAGCACTGTTTATTTCATTTTTATTTTTGTTCTGTTGTTTTGTTCGTAATTTTGTTTATTTCTTTGTTCTTATTGTATTGCTGACGGTCTACTTATCTTCTGTAACCGTTTTGAGGACTTTTTACTTGCATTAAATAACCTAATACTAGTTTTTGCTGAAGTATCGATAATTGTGAAATTTCACTGACATCTAACATCACTCATATCCTGAAATAAGACTTTAATCATATCACCCACTGATAATTGTGTTAAATCGCGATTATGATTTTTGCCATAATCGAGCAGCCCTACATAACATTATAATAATAATAATAATGAATGGAAACAACTTACAGAGCTCTTACTTGTCCCACCTGACTGCTGCGGATTCATTTCGGCGTTGATAGTGTTGACATAGGAATGCATAAATCCAAGTCTGAGGACGTGAACAGCTCCGGGTAGAACATCACGGACAGCCATCCTGTAATTACGGTTATGACATGGTGTGAATACAGCATAAACTGGTTGTTTTGGTTCAGGAGGAACTGTAAAAGTGGCTGTTTGTGGTGCTCGGTGACTGTCTGTCTACAACTCTGCATAGGCATTGACAGGCAGACAGGACATCGTATCATTGCATTCGGACCGTATGCAATGAATGGACAAAAAATTTTTGGTCTCTCGACTTCCACAGAAAATATATGTTTTAATATTTAGACCACTTATACTATTGATTGCTATCAGGATGTGCAGAGCGTTTCAACTAGTATAACAAAAAGTCCTCATAAAAAAAATGGCCTACCCTACCTTTAATTTTCAAAAACATTTAGTCAACAAATGATAATGAAACAATGCTAATCCTATTTCACTTTACATTTAGGAATGGATATCTGGACTTTGAGTGAACAAAGACTGTTCCATAAGGCCTTCACAATTTATGGAAAGGATTTCTCCTTCGTACATAAAATGGTAATATATCAAACATTTGTAAATCTAAGCCACCAAATATTCGAGATCACAGCATTTGCAGTTCAACGTGTTCATACTTCCAGGTGAGAACAAAGCAGGTGTCACAGTGTATTGAATTCTACTACAACTCCAAGAGGCTTTCAGAGAAACAAAGGAAGCAGATGGAGAGAGAGAAAGAAAGTTTGGAGGAAGAGAGACTTGCAGCCGTCATCAACCAGGTAAGACTGACATCTTGAAGATTCAAAACATTTAAGAATCATTTGTTTCGAGTCAGTGGTTCAGAGTATCAAACTTGCATAGGAGAGTTTGTATTTAATTCAAAGAGGATGATATAATTGAGTTTGCCATGCCCTGTCTAATAACACATGAAACAAATTTTACATAACCTTCATTTTTAAAGGTATTTCAGTATTTATAGATTACATTTAATACAATTTTATGAAAACATTTGAAGCTGCTTTTAAATGTTGTCAAAGTGACTTTCGAAGAATTTGGTTCGAAAAGCTTCGTTTCTCCCATTATAGTGAAAAACATGAAAGATAGCCAGGGTCAGAGTGCGCTGCTTAGTAGTAACATTGTACGACCAAAGTTGACCAAAACTCGCAAATGTTTTATAATAAAAGGCATAGTTTAGCATTGTTTGCCCTGTCACGGCCTTTCATAGATTGCATGTGCCGTAATGCGTTTGAGAAATGTTCTTCCACCGCGAATAACTTACATTTTGTTGTTATATCCTCATCTGCAAATGTGTGAAATTCACGATTCCTTTCTGGATTGCGAAAAGACTCGGTCAACATTACATCGCGCATGCGCGTCAAAATATATAAATTAAAGACATTGATAGAATTTATATTTATAAACACTATGGTCTATGCTACTATGTTCAGTGGAAAAAAAGTTTCTGCGGAACATTCTCCCTCCAGTTGAGAGTTGTTTCTTTATAAAGTCCTTTAAAAATCTGTGGCCTTTTTTTTATTTAGTATTTCAAACATACATCGGTTTGTAAACAACGTTTAAAGGGATACACTCTAAAAAAAAAAAAAAAAGGGTTCTATATGGCACCAAAAATGGTTCTTGGCTCGTAATCATAGGGGAAACTTAAGTGTTATATAGCACCAATTTTGGTGCTTCAGAGGTTCTTCGACTAAGGTGCTATATAGCACCTCTGAAGAACCAAAATTGGTGCTATATAGCACTAAAAAGGTTCCCCTATGATTACGAGCCAAGAACCATTTTTGGTGCCATATAGAACCTTTTTTTTTTAGAGTGTAGTTCACCCAAAAATGAAAGTTAGCCCATGATTTACTCACCTTTGAGCCAGGTGTATACGACTCTTCTTTCAGACTAATACAGTTCGAAATACATTAACAGGGAATGGGAGAAGACTTAAGCCCACAAAAAAAAAAAAAAAAAAAGCACCCAGCCATCATAAACGTACTCCACATGGCTCCAGGGGGGTTAATAGGCCTTTTCACATTTCTGGGTTTCTCTGAGCGGAAGTTGTCATAGTTGGGTTAACTTGTATAGCGGTGAATGAGAGAATACATGTGTATCCATTTGCTCAAATAGCAAAAGAAAAACACCACAATACTGTTTCACACCAAAAAAAAGTGGGATTGATAATGGCAGTGAAAAGAGAAATGTATACTTTTTCCATCACTCCCATAGACTGTATTAGAAACACCCTCCCAGCAGCAACTAGCTTTTTGTAATTTGATGCAAAATTGTTATAAATGTACATACATTTTAAAATGAGTCAGTCTGTGAAAAGGTCTAGAAAGGTCTTTCTGAACCAAAGCATTTAGTAAGCAAAACCATCCATAGTTTAAACTTCAGAAACTAAAATACTAGCTTCTTACAGTCGATTTTATGGCAAAAGAGTAACCCTTGACCTGACAGATGACAGGCTAACAGGCTCAAGAAAAACCAAGGTCACAAATTAGGTCAAAAACAAGACTTTTTAAAGGTTGAAAGATTGCCATCCCATCTGCTGGTAGTTACTTTAGTTTATTTAACAAAAAAAAAAAAAGGGGGATTCTTACAAAAACAATCACTTTGCTTCAGAAGGCCTTTAACCCCCTGAGCAATATGGATTACTTTTATGGATGAATGTGTTATTTTGGACTTCAAAATCAGGACTGCCATTCAATACCAAAATAAAAGCTTGGAAGATCAATATTTAATAGAACTCAGATTGTGTTGGAAAGGAGAAAAGAAATACAGCTGATGGGTTGAGGGCAAGTAAATCATGGGATCATTTTAGGTGAATTATTCCTTGAGTCTATAGCTCAAGTTCCACATTCTATGAAGGACATGTGGAACACCAGTTTTGCAGTAAAAAAAATATATATAAATCTTTGAAACTCTTCCACAGGTTCTTCCAGACCCAAAGATACTAGTTAACCAAGCCAGTATTGAGAGACTGATTCAGACCCCACCACTTCCCACAAGTTTTCCATGTAAACAGTGTGGAAAGTAAGTATGCAGCCTACATATGCAATTGAGGGAAAGAAAAAAAAAAGGCATACATATGCTTATGTTGGAGTCTAGCCTTCCCTTTGACCTTGGAAATATTTTTTCCAGGATGTTCTACAAAATAAAAAGTAGAAATGCTCACATGAAGATCCACCGACAGCAGCAGGAGGACTGGAGAGAAAAACTGCAGATACACCCAAACCAGCACCTGCCCAGAGGACTGGCTCAGTCAAACCTAAACCAGACCCACCATCAGAATCACATCCTGACCCAAAATCTGATTCAGAATTTGGTCCAGTCACAGAACCAGCTGGCTTTTCTCCAAAGTGCAAGGACTCAGAGTACATGCCCAACCAGTAGTACCGGCTGCATAGCTCCCAACCAGAATCCACAGATTGTGCATAAAGCACCCCCACACACAGGACATCAGCAGACATGGAGCGCCCTGCACAATGTAGAAACCGGTGGCCGCTTTTATAACCGAGGCTCTATGGTAAATGGGCTTCATTTGAGCATACAGGACAGTTTAAGTAAAACATGGACTAATACCCAATAATAATGGCAAAACTTGGTGTACAGTTGTTGAACCTATAAGAATTCATTAAAAGGATATTACTGCTTTTAAAGTGTCTCAAGGCAGACTCCTCTTCACAAATTTAAGAACCAGTCACGTGAAAAGGACTAGGATAAATGATTTTCATTTAAAAAAAAAAAAAAGCACAGAAGACAAAGCTTAAGATAGAAGTTTATTAAATTCAAATCACTTAAAATAAGTCTCCATTACATCCTGAAAAAGAAAGAAACATGCATTTAAAATACACTTACATGCATAATATATAAATATATATAAAAAGCTTACCTAAACAAGTTTCTTTACTGGAAACTTCCCCAGGCCCCCACGCACATATTCAGCCGGCTTCATTGCAGCAACTGCCTGAGAAGGCGTCATAACAGTTTGTTTCTGCAGTTGCATGGGCTTAAACTTTGGGGAAGGAACTGTTAAAAAAAAAAAATTATTCAGGATTATTCTAGGCCTACAAAGTGGCTCTCAGGTAGTCAAGCCTATTAACTTGCCCATCACAGGGTTCTTAATTTGTCCAATTCCAGGTGTCTCTGCTCTGAACTGCCGGTCCACAAAGAGGCTTTCAGTACCACGTACAGGGTAGATGCACCTCAGTGTTACCCTGAGAGGGCGAAGGAAAACAAAAACATTGCTGTGTTGCTACGAAAGTAGGCCACTAATAGACAAGCACTAGGCTAATAATACCTGTATGCAGCATCTCTTGTGATTACTGGCTTGCTGTCAGTTGAATACGCCTCATGAAATGTGATCTCATTCTCATAAGTCACATACTGCTGATCAATCTGAATAGGAGGAAAAATATATAAAAAATAAAGGGTATATACACAAGTAACTTCCATATGCATGGAGAGGGGGGAGGAGAGACCCATTTAGCCACACCTGAAATCTAGTGCCACAGGTGTTAAGGCCAAATGAGAACAGGACTCTGGTCTCATCAGTTTCTTGAGGTCTGCAGCTTGGGTCCAATAGTGTGGTTCGGGCAGGGTTTGCATTAGGTAATGCTTTGGTGACGTCACTCACTACAGTCATCACGCCATCAGCAGAGCACACTGCAAAGAGAAACCATTAAGTTCAGGTAAACCAAACTATTGGGTAAAATGACCAGTCTATCCCTAGACCCATCAAGCAAACCAAAACCAGCTCAAAGAATTGTGCCAAGGCCATAAATTTGGGCGAAGTCAATAAGAACCGCTGCGTTACCCAAGAGCTCAGTGGTTCGGAAGAGACAGCTTTTGCTTGAGGGCTGCGCAATCTCCAGGGTCCTAGCATTTCTGGTGAGAAGTTCAAACGTGCCATAGAACTGCTGCAGAGTAATATTCTACAACAGCGGGATGTTAGTTTCAAAGATTTGAAGTGTTTAAAAAGAAAAAAAAGAAATCTTAGTCAGGCCCTGCAAGTGGTTTTCAAACCTCATAGACGTATCCAATTGTGAACAGAGGGACATCCAATATGAAGGTGGTGCTGTCATTGGTCATGATGTAGCCACGCTCCGACGCCAGCTGTTCGGTCAGTGGGTAGTGACCGATGGCAAAGTCCCACAAGTAGTCATACTCCTGATGGTCTTTCATGAAACGCATGCCATTGTCAGCACACATGCTGTCAAAGACGGGTGGGGCTGTTGAGAAATTTAAACACCTCAGTATAGCATGAATGTATAACACCAAATCAAAAAAGGCGCAAGGTGTCTGAAAATGTCCAACAGAAAATGCAAAACCTCTTAAGAAATAAGGATCCGCACTGATGTCATTCACGAGAGCAGTCACATAGGAAAAATGGTAATAGGCATCCATTTGAGGAAGGATGTTCAATGTCCATTTAATTTCCAAAGTGTACTCCACGAGGACCTCTGTAATATACTGGAAGAGACAAAGACAATGAAAATCAGATTAGTCAAAGATTGCCACTTAACACACCGGCCTGACATCAGCTCCACTTAGTCTTAAGTGCATGGAGCAGAGTTGCGTTTCCCCACAAACTTTGCCATGGACCCCCTCAAAATGGTCAAGGTAGCCTGACCTAGAGAATGAAGGATGCAGTTAACTCACCTGCTTCACAACAAGTTGGTCATCAAATGGCACCCTAAGGATGTATGCATAGGTATTATTGTCCTGGGACTCTGGGATTCTGGTGATGGAGTATCCCATCTGCATGGCAGTCAGCAAAGAGACCTCCACCCCATTCAGCTCCACGGACACCAGCTCCACATCAAAAGGAATATTGCCCATGTAGACCGTGAAGAACAGTTCCTCAGGGACGGTTTCTGGAAGAATCAGTAAAGTTGTAGTGGATTTAACCTTCACAAAAGAGCAGCCATGACATGCCCGTTTAATATTAATACCAACTCACGGTTAATTGAAAAGGGAGGACGAGGAATTAGTGGACTGGCCATTTGCCGGACCACACTGTACTTGGTCTTCATACCATGCTGGTCCACAAACATTTGCTGGTAGGTCAACTGGACGGCGTACACCTCATTATACATACCGTCAATCACAAAGCTCTGCAGGCAAAATTAACATTTGACTCATAACCTGGATGCTCAATCCAGAATCATACAGATAGTACTCCACAGACAATACCTTTCTGATCCCTCCCTCAGCAGCAAAGGGGATGCTACTGACAACTGTCTCATCATTGACAACCACAGAGTAGCCTCGGCCTATCGAAGACTGCTCATCTAAGAGCTCACCATCAATTCCCACGCCTATGGACTCACTCCTTAACTCAGAGGGTCCAACAACCAGAGGAGTCATTACTGCAGGGGTCCTCCAGTGAAGTCTGTAGTCATCAAAAGAGCCTTCATCTGAAACAGAAATTAAAGATATTGAACTCCTGAAACAGTCAACGCACAGGTGTCCCTTTCACAACAACTTGTTCTTACCAATGTTACGGTTAGTTAAAACGTGAGTAAATTAAACCCACACAGAGATAGGTACAAGCCTAAAAGGCACATTTGAGTTTTAAACCACTAGATGGCACAAATTCAGCTCAGCACTTTTGATGAATGTGGAAATTTGGTTGATCTTTGATGTGATCGCAGACAGCAGCACAAAGTTGATTTAATTGAATATTTAGTGCTTTTTAAGATGTTGCAGATTTGTGTAGCAAGTGAGAATTTATAAAAGTGTATTTGAGAAAGGTCTTGTTTTTCAGTTGTTCAAGGCACAATTAAATTGCTGGCTGACTCCATTTAACATGACAAGATTCAGATGGTAAACATCAAATTGTATGTCCACCTTATGAGATCAGATGTAATAAAAATATGTTACTACTGTAAAGAATGCAATTATTGGGGGGGCTCATTCAATGCTTTCAGAATCTTTACTTCAATTTTTCTATGAGTTTTAATTACTCAGCATCTTGAAAAAATTTTAAATAAAGAAAATTGCTGAAGAGATCTAGCCATTAAACATTTTAGCCAAAGTATTTGTATCAATATTGTGTGCCTTTTGCCCCATGCTTGTTTGCCGTTTCTGTGGGGTGGAAAAAAAAAACTCCAGCAATATTATAAATAAACTCAGTCACTATGGGAGTAATGAAAAGCACTTATTTTAGGGTGTGCCTTTAGTACCCCATTCATATTTGGTTCTTACCCAGTGAGCAGGCAGCAACTAGGTCCATCATGACCAAGATCCAGTTCTGTCTAAAAAACACTGTGGCTTGGATCGATTCAACGGCAACACCACTGACCTGAAACAAATTAAACAGTGATTAAATCTAGAAGACAGTGATAGAGGTCTGAACACACTTGAGATCTGGTCACAGACATTCTGGGTTAAGGGGAAGTGACATTAACCATTTTGGTTGTGGCATACCATTTTGACAGAAGCATAAGGTTGTCCAAAGGTTGTCCGAAAAACAAGTCTGCCAGGTGTGACCATTATGAAGTAGCCCAGAGCAGCAGCAGCGTCGATTGACATGACTTCAGACTGCCGTCCCTCTTGCTGTAGCATAACCTGCCAGGCCTCGGGCGCTGAACTTCCGGCCTTGAAGCAAAACAGTGCAGCCAAAACAAGCTCTCAAAGGGAACCATTAACAATAGCTAGCTACTTACCACAGAGAAACCACCTTTAGGACAATGAGGACCAATGCTCACAGACACCTAGAGAGGGGAAAAGAGAACTAAATAAATGTGAACATAAAACAGAACACCCATCATATGAAAGTCACTCATACCTCCATGTAGTTCTGCTCACAAGTAATCTCTCTTTGAGAAAAAGGAGGAACAGAGCAGGTCTTGGAAACATTTAAAGATAATTCTTGACCACGCTCATCCATAATGATCACACGAAACAGGAAGGTGAAGACCTCATCATTCTGAGAAAATAAGTTAGTTTAACCATTTAAAATTGAGGTCAAGAAGGTTTTAGAAATGTCTTAATCGGCAAGGCTGCATTACTAACATGTCCCATTTAAATAGCTCTTAGTGTTTCCTGTGATGGCAAAGCTAAATTCAGCAGCCATTGCCCCAGTCTTTAGTGTCACATGATCCTTCTAATACACAGATTTGGTGCTCAAGAACCATTTTATTCATTCTGCTTTGTGCAAACTACCGTTTCTCAGGATTTTTTAATACAAAAGGCCATTTATTTGAAACCAAATGGAAGTCACTCGTTTAGATCAAAATAAAATAATTTGATGACCCTAAATATTTAGTTCCTTCAAATTAGCAACAGCCTGAAAGTTGTCCATCATCACGGATGTGTTCTGTACCTGATTGTCCGTGTGACAGGAAAAGTACGAGGCTCTGAGATCAACACGACCCAACAGGGGTTTGGCAGAGTAAGTGTAACCACACCGAGCGCCATAGCTCTCTGTAATAGGATGCACACCTGTGGCATCTAAAAAGATGGAGAAACACGTTATTGCACTTAACTCTAGAAAACGCGTGCTAAAAAGGATAAAATTAACACGCACCAACTGCCTCAAAACGGGGCTCAACGCCAGAGGGAGGCATGTCTACTGAGATGTACAGGGAGCGGGCCTTGCACTCAACATCAATGGGAACTAGGAGCAAAACAGAGAGACAGTTTGTAGGGATGGGCGATACCAATCATTTTCTTTTCGATCCGATACAAAGTACTTTCAAGACCAGTATCGTCGATACTTTAAATATTTTAATTTGAGTGATTTTATAATGCATTTTGAAAGCTATCGTTATTAATATTAAATAAACAGCAATAGACATTACTCCTTTTGTTACATTTATTTAAAAATCACAAACACTTTATATAACGTCACAAACCATTTTCAATGATACATTTCCCCAAAAAGGTTTGTGATGGAACAAGAGCATGAAAATGTTCCTCTTGAACCGGTTTCTGATCAACTCTTGCTTTTGAAAAAAGACAAAGTCTGTGATTTGCACTGAAATCATCTATAACACATAAAGCTGTTACAAGCTTAAAGAATTTGTGTTAGTAAATCTTTCCCAGGTTAAACTATAATTTATTTAATAAACACATTTTAAAAGTAAATAAAAATTATGAATATCCACCATAAGATACCAAGTAGCCTAATATAAAAATATATAGACTAATTAAAATTTAAAAGCCCACTGTTTAAATTAGAATGTCCAGCAAGTTATTATAATCAGTATAGTCTTCATGAAATACTGTAGTTAATCATCATATCTGAAACAATCTGTTTTGTATAGGCCTAAAGCATAATAAACATACGTGACTATTTTATTCAAAAGACTATTTTATTCAAATAATTTATGTAATCACTTGGTACCTGGATAATGCTTGCCTCTGAAAGGATTCTGCCTCGAGCCAGAAGATCGTGACTGTTACCTTCTCTGCTCGGCTGTACTACTTCGTGCTCTTTAGGGTGTTTAACGTTTAGATGCTTTGTCACATTTAGTGTGCTGAGAGATTATGGCGCTTACCACTGACATGAATACATGATAAACACAGAGGAAGAAGTTCCCATTGACGTACATATTTAAGTAAACTTATATACTATATGGCCTACTACTACCATTATAAACATATTCATATAAAATAAATCCCATGTAGAATTGATATTTCAAAGTGAGAATCGATACAATGCCAGTATTGAACCGCCCATCCCCAACGGTTTGGAGAAAAGCAAACAGACTCCCAATGCTAGACACGTTTTCAGAAGATTGTTACCTTGTGGCAGTCTGGAGGACTGCTGGGATGTGATTTTGGAATCATATAGAGCACAAGTTACTGCACACAGGAGGAGCAGCTCTCTAAAGAGAGAAGAAAATTTTAGTCAGATTCACTTCACATACAGAGATCAAAACGAGGTTTAAAAAAAAAAGATTACCCTGCAACAAATCCAAAAGCCATAGTCACTGATTAACTGAAGTGTCTGTAGTTTCGTAGCCTAAAACACTACCAAACCTACATTAGCACTAAATCACTCTACCCTGAACTACACAGCTAGGAATGATAACATTTGACTGCTCTAGATTTTATATAGGTGATGTTGATTGGCTTGTTAGGAACTAGCCGTGCTGATTGGCCAATTCAACAGCAGCTGTGTTAATTAGAGTCATAATTAACTGCCTGCAATTGATTAGATAATTTCCACTTCTGAAGTCGTGATTCAAGCTGGAAATGGAAGGGCGAAATGTGAGGGCATTCACAAGCATTTTTTTTTTTTTTATACCTAGGAAACTGTATTTACCATAATTACGAGAGCACGTGAAGTCAGCATAGGGCTAACCCAATTGCTACTCAAAACAATCCCAATCACGTTTCAGGGGGGCTTCCCCGGTAAAAATCAAATTTTGGGGGGTAAAATATGTGTTTTTTTGGCATGGTTGCCTACTAAGATTCGCATTCCCGGGTCTAAATATCACAAATATCACCGCGGACTTGCCTAACCCCCACTGACCTTTGCTGTAAAACCCATTATCCAGAGCTAAAAAAACAGACCCGTTTTATTTAAATAATGCTTAATAATAGTAGGACACTGGCCGCTTTAAGATGATAATTTACAGCATGTTAGGCTACATATCGTTGAGGGTAATTTTACATTTTGTTGCTTGAATAAAATAAAAAAAGGACTTCCACCATGAATTAAATGTACTGTGTAAAACACTAGACATCGATGCAATTTTGTAAGGAAACAGAAACATGTTTTGTCAGATTAATGACTGAAATTAAAGGTCTAGAGCAGGGGTCTCCAACACGTCACTCGCGAGCTACCAGTAGCTCATGGCCTGATTGGAGGTAGCTCAAGCCTTTTCATCTAATCAGAGCTCATATAGACGGGTCCACCCCCTCCAACGCAAATCAAGTTTGACATATGAGCCGGGAGGTTATTATTTTTTATTTATGAACAAATGTAAACATGCAAATGTAGGGATGTCACAAGTACCGGTACTTGACTTCGGTACCATGTCAGTAGTGACATTTTTTAAATGTGATGATACCAGCATTCCTGAATATATACTAGTTTCTGTGAATATTAAACTGCAAAATACTATTTAAATATTACTCCTGCATGTTCTGCTTCTCTGTGGGCGCGCGCGCACACATACAAACACACGTGGACCTAACCCTTATTTTTTAACAAAACTCATAACATGAACACAAACACAGAAAGGTCAACTTAAAGGTAACCCGTCAAGATAAAAGTTCGATTTAACGTGAAGAAATAGATAGAATATATTATCTATACTACAGTAGATTTAACTACGTCTCTATTAATAATAATAATTTTGCCTAGATGGTTGCTTATTTTTCACTGGATCTTTTATTTATAAACAATGTTTACTTACAGGGAGTGCAGAATTATTAGGCAAGTTGTATTTTTGAGGATTAATTTTACAACATTAATAATTAAACAACATGTTGTCAATGAACACAAAACTCATTAATATCAAAGCTGAATATTTTTGGAAGTGGTTTTTAGTTTTAGCTATTTTAGGGGATATCTGTGACTATTACTGTGCATAATTATTAGGCAACTTAACAAAAAACAAATTTATACCTATTTCAATTATTTATTTTTACCAGTGAAACCAATATAACATCTCAACATTCACAAATATACATTTCTGACATTCAAAAACCAAACAAAAACAAATCAGTGACCAATATAGCCACCTTTCTTTGCAAGGACACTCAGAAGCCTGCCATCCATGGATTCTGTCAGTGTTTTGATCTGTTCACCATCAACATTGCGTGCAGCAGCAACCACAGCCTCCCAGACACTGTTCAGAGAGGTGTACTGTTTTCCCTCCTTGTAAATCGCACATTTGATGATGGACCACAGGTTCTCAATGGGGTTCAGATCAGGTGAACAAGGAGGCCATATCATTAGATTTTCTTCTTTTATACCCTTTCTTGCCAGCCACGCTGTGGAGTACTTGGACGCGTGTGATGGAGCATTGTCCTGCATGAAAATCATGTTTTTCTTGAAGGATGCAGACTTCTTCCTGTACCACTGCTTGAAGAAGGTGTCTTCCAGAAACTGGCAGTAGGACTGGGAGTTGAGCTTGACTCCATCCTCAACCCGAAAAGGCCCCACAAGCTCATCTTTGATGATACCAGCCCAAACCAGTACTCCACCTCCACCTTGCTGGCGTCTGAGTCGGACTGGAGCTCTCTGCCCTTAACCAAGTTTTAAGTATTGTATAACATGAGTAGCTCTCGGCGACTTTCATTTTTAAAAAGTAGCTCTCAAATGAAAAAAGGTTGGAAACCCCTGGTCTACACATTGGCCAGGGGTTTTCAAACTGGGGTCCGGGGACCCCCAGGGGTCCTCCAGAAGGTTTTAAGGCATCCCCAGAAAATTTCAGAGAATAAGGGTGTTTTCACACCTGGTCCTTTTCAGGTGTCTGAGCGTGATTAGTGTGATTTTTGACCCATATGTGAACACTTCAAACTATCTCAGACCCCTTTAAAGCGAACCGAACCGAGACCATCTCATCTTATGGTACAGAACCTTCACTAAAAACACGCAGTCTGAACACAAACCGCTCTGGGCTTACTTGATTTTTCTGTTCGCGAATTCCAATATAGTTTGGACATCAGATGCCTCCGTTCAAATCGGCTGTTCATCGTGGCTGCTTCTGTAGTATATGTAGTATTGCAAAAAAATTATGTTTTGCAGCAATGTCTTTAAAAAATAATAGGCCAACTCTTTACACACAAATATCTTGGTTACTGAGGCAAAAACAATGCAAGTGAATGGGATCAAATGCTGAAGGCCATAGGGTCAGCCATCAAACGCTGAACTGGACTAGATCCAAAAAGCAACAGTATGAACACAAAGGGGTCTGAGACCACATTCCTACTAAAGTGGACTAAAAAAGGATCTGAGTCCTCTTTCAGGAACAGGGACAGTGTGACAGGGACACTTGGTTCACCTCTTGGTCCACTTAAAGGGGTCTGAGACCACATTCCTACTAAAGTGGACTAAAAAAGGATCTGAGTCCTCTTTCAGGAACAGGGACAGTGTGACAGGGACACTTGGTTCACCTCTTGGTCCACTTAAAGGAGTCTGAGTTTGGTTCTTTTAAAGAGCACCCAAGTGTGAAAACACCCTAAAAAGAAAAAGAAAAAAAAAATGGTTAAAGTCTACCAAACATTCTTTTTCATTTCTAAATGTTTCTCTCCTTTCTTGCCGTACATACTTTCTAGACCTGTATATGTTTGCTTTGTATCTTTCTAGTGAGTTTTTCTTTATTCTTAACACAGCACGTGAGCTGCTTACATACATTTATTGTGAAAGTTGCTTATAGCCTACAAATCATTTTTCATTGAAAAATATTCTTCAGGTTTATACATCCAACAGTAAGTATAGCCAATTTAAGTTTGGGAACAATATGTTGTATTTATAATGTCACACTTACTATTTATCTAACAGTTTAAATGTTTTTTCATACATAAAAATATACAGATGGATTTTAGGAAGGGGGTCCCTCATAAAAGTTGTCATATCTGGGGGTCCTTGACATCATAAAGTTTGAAAAACCCTGTGTTAGGTATTGCTGTTGTCATAAACCATTGTCAGGCTGATATTTGTTGGCCTGTATAAAACATACACAATAGCCTGGAATAAAGTCACTATAAACTGAGCAAATCCACAGGAAAAGTTATATGGTGTGTAAACTAATCAAACATTTTTTTTCTCCAAGAATTCGATGTTAAATAATTATTGGGGAAATATGAATACATAAAATCTGCAGCATATTGTTAAAAGGACTTATTTAAACGACACTTCAAACTTAGATTAATCTGTTAAAAATATTACTTTAGAATCATAAAATACTTCTTTCACTCATTTCACTCATTCTGCAGTACTAATTTGATCAAACTGCCTAAAGAAAAACAACTGAACCAGTGTAATAATGTTCCTGTCCACAAGGAGGGAGCAAAGGCACATAACACATGTACCAGGGTGTCATCAACTGCAGAAATCTCAGAACCTGATAATCCTGAAAGAAATAAAGAGATAATAACATAAATAAATAAACAAATGATGTAATACATGAGGTCAAGATACCAATAAATAAATAAAGCTAAATAGAGTTTCTTTCTTGTACAAGTTGTCATACTTACCTGAGATATAATTTCCCTTTCTTTATAGTACCTAATTATTGGCTAAGCTTTAATTAGCCTTTAATAGAAAAAGTCACAGAAACGCCATCATATTTTTTATTAAGAAATTAAAGGGAGATAATACAATTTCACAAGGACAGTAAAAAAATGAAAAAAGAGAATGAATTAGCACTCCAGATTGTACATCCAATCATGAGAATGTGTCACTGTCGCCCGTGCTGTGACATGGCACGCTTGCACCCAGCAATTCGCCAGCAGTGTTACCTTTAAAAGTAATGCGTTACAATATTGCAATACTCCCTAAAAAGCCTAACGAATTGCGTTACTTAGTTACTTTTTATGAAAAGTAATGTGTCACGTAACTTTTTCTTACCTGGGCAGGGCTGGGCTTGTTTGTTTGTTTGTTTGTTTATTAATAACAGAAAACAACGGTTATATTTTTGCTAAATATAAAGGCCCTTTCACACCAAAGTGAAATTAATAACCCCCAATTTCCACCGGCTGCGTTACGGCTCCGTCACGGCGGCGGAGTCAATAGGTTTCCATTAAAGTCAATAAGTGTATTTCCACTGAATGCGGTACAGCTGCGTTCCGACTCCGGCGATCCGCAGCCCTCCGGAGCAGATACGCAGAGCTTCTATTTTTGCCGGATGCCGGAGCGCTCCGCAGCACTACAGGGCAGAGTACGCAGGACAGGAAGTCGAGTGACAAAACAGAACAGCCAGAAACAAAATAAAAGATCCGTTTAATTTTCAAAATAAAATACACCGCGCTCATATTTCCCTACACTACACCTTGAAAACGTCATAATGGGCGGAGACAGGCTTGTTTTAACCCCGTTGACACGATGGATGAAGAAATGCTGATTATTGAGGTACAGAATCAACCCATCATCTATGACCCCTCACATCCTTTTTATAAGGACAACATTAAAAAGGATGCGGCGTGGAAAACTATAGCAGAAGTGATTGGTGTGGATGGTAAGTCACTATTTTTGTCCAAGAAATAAAGATAGAAAGCAAATAGCTAGTTATGTACTCGTAATGAGGAGTTATATAGCTATACAGGTTAAATATCGCGCGATCACACCAGAATTCGCGAGATTACATGGGGCCTCGTGACGTCAGCTGTCAGTCATGACCGCAGCCGTTCCGCAACAAATCCGGACCTGGTGGGTATTGACAGACGACGGAACACGGAGCTGTCACGCAGCGGAGCCGTTCCGCAGCCGTAACGCAGCCGGTGGAAATTGGGGGTAAGCCTCTGGCTGTAGGAAATGCAAATTCCCGTCTGTACAGTAGAGGGCGCCGCTCAAACAAACCTTTCAGCTGTGCTGCCCTTCTGTGGCCTGTTGCACAAAGCTGGTTTCAGTTGCTACCCATGTAAGTTCGAGATTAGTTTGAGCAAACTCTGTTTTTTCAGGCTCAAGAAGCTGATTTGGTTTTTAGCAGTGTTCATCACCATGGTAACTTACACTACAAGGCTAACCTGCTATAGACTGCGGTAGCGGTTATCATATTTGTCGAATTTAGAAGAGAATGCCAATTGGTTGTTTAGTCATTTATATCTAATAGTTAATCATACATTTAATCATTTTAACCCTTTATTGCGATTATATCGTTCCGTTCTGGAAATAGTTAATAATTACAGAGTAATTCAGAAAGGATCAAAATGTAACAATTTTATTAACAGTCAGGTAAATGTATAATGCCAATTACATAATCAATTCAAAGATAATTCATACATAACATCAAATATTCCGAAATAGCTTAAAGAGTGAAAGATTTCCTGACCTTTTGAATATTAGATAACACAAGAGCGTTTTATGTGTTACGGGCCAACCTTGTTAATAGTATTGAGCCCCGAACTCATTGCTGCATCGCTTTAAATAACTCAGACCAGATCATCAACTGTTTCAAATGGAAATACATGAAAACAAAGGGAATTTAAATTGAGTCAAATTCCCATTTGGCTTGATTGAAAGGAAACCAAATGGCTCCAACAGCCACGCCCACCACCATAAGTAAAATACCTCTAAGCTCTAAAAACTCTTATTAACTTCTTGTATACTTCTGTGCTTATGAGATTTTTGTACCATTCGCACTGAGACATTTCAAACGATACTAAACACATATAATATCGTATAGTGAGAATTGACATTGGAATCTATTGGATTTTTGTGATCTCCCAGGAGAGAGGATTAGGAGTTTGGGGGAAGTTTGGGACAAGGTAAATACATGCAAATGAAGCCATTCTCAGTTGATTCACTCAGTGGGACGTTGTCTAAGATGAGAGTAATAATTGTATTAATGGATTCAGATGTTTCATTCATTTTCAGACAGTCTTTCTGAAAGTTACTCATCCAGACAATCTGGCTTGGTTCTTTATATTCTTAGAATTTCAACATTTAATAATTGTTCAAATGAAAAGGTGTTTTTTACATTAGTTAATTAGTTAATGCATGAACAAAACACACACATTTCTATAATTCAAATACCATAAAGGATTGTTAGACTCCATAAATTAGGTCAAGAACGGAAAACATTTCTCATAACACAAAATTAACTTAAGAGGATGGTAATATAGTCTGTCTGTCTCATTCTTATCCCAAGGTTACTGTAGTCAGCCGGATCTAGTCCATTTCCAGATCAAATGGTGGACTTGTACCCTAAGATGACCACAGTGCGGCCCTGAATGCCAGACAAGACCTAGAAACAAACCGCCTGTGAAGACCTCGCTGACACAACAGTCATCGGCACAGATCCTCGGCAAAGACCATGAGAACCAGACCTGAGAAGTTCAGACCCAATGGCCAGCTTCAACTCCCCTCACACCAAATGCTGGCATGATCTTTTCCAAACTTCAAATAGTAGGAGCTGAATGAAACGCTCTCAATCCACAATCTGAATTGTGAAGCAGCCTGGAATCAGAACCACACCATGTCCGTTCGTTTGGCCCGTGGAGAACTGGCCCCCCGAAGCCTGTTTTCCTCCATTCTGTCACCTGATGGAGTTTGGGTTCTTGCCACTGTCGCCTCTGGCTTGCTTAGTTGGGGACACTTAATATTCAACAATATTATTGATCTGCCTGCATTGACACTATTGGATGAGAACTGAACTGAGCTGGACGAACACTGCTTTCTCCAGAGCTACTTTATAGTTTAAATAAACTCTTTTTATAATTGATGAACATTACACAGTTAACTCCCTGTAAAGCTGCTTTGAAACAGTCTTTACTGTATAAAGCGTTATATATTTAACGGTGACTTGACTTTTGCAAAAGGAAATTATTTAGTGTTAAATTAGTTAGTAGTTTTTGTGTGTGAAGAGAATGTTTTTCTTTTAATAATATACAGTAAATGTAATTTAGTTATTTTGTGGTTTTAAAAAATACAGTGTATTTGTTTATTGTTAATATATGTTTATATTAAAGTGTATTTGTTAATCTATAGTAAAAAATCCTTAATCTTTTTAAATGGTTGAATTTGTGTTTCACTGCCAGTTTCTGGGCCACATCTGGCCCGGGGACCCAGCCGACTCTCAGCCAGATCTGTCTTACAGTGGCTGGGCCAGACCTGGGCCACATAAAACAATACATGTCGTTTTACAGGGTGTGGGCCACATCTGGGCCAACACAAAAAATAAGAGTCATTTTACAGGGTATGGGCCACATCTGGGCCAGAGGAAATTGATTGTGTCCGTTTTCAGTGTGTGGGCCAGTTTTGGGCCGGGGACCCAGCCAGAACTGAAGCAAGGGTGAGGCCCAGAGCTGGGACAGACAAATTTTGCTATGTGGGAAGTACTCCACAACTGCTAAAAAAAGTATGTCCTATATGACTGTGTGTAGTATGAATGTAATCTGGACACACTACATTCGCCATGTTGTCATTATCATGTGACCTACCAGCACCAGTTGTGTCGCTTCACTGGCATTCACAAATCCTCTCCCGTGGCCTCATGGGATGGCAAAGTGTCCATCGCATGCACAACAGAATCTCGCCAAAAGTAGTAGGTCATCCGGGGACCTTTTGTCTACTGTTTTATGAGTACTGTGAACTCAGACATACTTTTTTTGTCACATACTGTTTTGTCGCCTACTATATAGTAGGGAAGTATGCGATTTCGCCTTCATGTGCTATCAGAATTATCGTAAATACTAGTTTCCTAGTTTCCTAAAATTGGACATGAACTCTCTCTCAAGTCAAAATCTGAATGCGATGATCACGACTTCAGAAGTGGGAAGTTGGAAATTTTCTGATATCACACGAAGGCAGTATTATTAGTCAAGAGCTGCAATAAGCCACACAGCACACACAACGCCTCTGCACTTACTCACGATTTGAAAAAGTACCTCAGATATTTTGTTGTGATTTTAAAAGTAATGCTTCACTAGTTACTACCAAAAAGTAATCTGATTACGTATCTCGCATTACTCTCAACACTGTTCATTACATTTAACATGATAAGTAAAGCTAGCCTGACAAGCCAGACCCACATCAAAATGTTTGGTCTGGAAACTCACCATTGGCAGGGCTCAATCCGAGGGGCGGGATAAACGGAAAAAATTCCCTCTGCTCGCAATTGGATAGCGCTACAACCAACCAGAGCGAAGAAGAAGGTGAAGCAGAGCTAACGTTAGTTGATAGACTTTCGCCGTATCCGGTCGGCAAAACTTCGAACACATCTTCCTTTCTTAAGAATGACTGCAGTGCCGTTCTTTGTTCTTTCCTCAAAGAAAAGCTGAACTCCAAGTCTTCCAGAGTCGCGGCCAAAGCCGATTCAAAAGACCGCTGTGTTTACGATTAGCACTCAGAACCTCCGCAACTCTGCCTTGACGTGCCGTCATTATGTTAAGCCCGCCCACCGACTCTATACACGCTGTGATTGGCCTAACCAGAGTTTGGTTTTTCCAGCTCTCAGGTCTACCGAGAGTTGCTAGACTACACTCGCGGCAAAATAAATTTTCTGCCGCTAGGGTGCGTCCAGATTTCTAGGCTAAAATAAAGCAGTTTTTAAACGAGATTCAATTTTCAGTTCATAAAAACAATGAAAGAGATCTCAAGAATCGTATTGGCAGCTTTCTATATGACCAGTTCTATGATGGACTGCTAAACTGTCTTTTCTAAAAGGTGTATTGATGTCTGCTACTGTATGTGTTTTCATTTTTCATACACTCATCCACATTTCAGCATCCAACACTTCACCAGAGAAGAGAGGAAACAGAATTAAAAGGTCAAGAACAATTCACTCAAGGACTGACCTTAAAGATTTGTTCAGACAACAGTGCTCAATGAAATCAATCTTTTTGAGCTAAAACCAAAAGAATGAACTGACAACCTTCACCACAGTCTCCGGCTCTTATGAATGAGGGTGAAAATAAAAGAAATATTCTACACGTGAATTCGTATATTTCAGGGGACATTTGAAGTGTTTGTATGAATGGGAAGATGTTGGCATACAGAACAACACTTTAAAAAATGCTGGGTTGTCTCAACCCATATTTGGGTCAAATACGGACACATTTTTAAACCCAACAGTTGGGTTTGTCCATATTTGACACAAACATGGGTTGAAACAACCCAGCATTTTTTTTAGATTGAAGCTTTTCGGTTTGAACAGAGCCATATTGTCCTTCTCTGTTATAAAGATGGTCAGACGTCCAGTATTCATTGATAAATAAACAGTGGGTGGTTATTGCATTTTTTTTGTATAGCAGGCTATAGGTAAGCTTCACAGCATCTCATTAACAACACAACGTTCAGTTTCAAAATTGAAATCAACTGATAACATATAACGCTTTAAAATGTCTTCTGAAGCCATTGTGGCATCCAATTTTCAAATAAATATCTGATTTGAAACCAGATTCAGGAAGGTCCCCTCATGAGAAAGAGGAAGAATTCATCACAAACTATAATGAGAAACACGTCATATTTCTTATATCGTACTTCTTTATTATAATCTGAGAAGAAGTGACTAAAAGTGAAACAGTGACATCATTACAGTGGTACAGTGTTTGGTCATATAAACAATTAATAAAATCCCTGATTAAAACAGAAAGTACACACTTTATTCTGTCCCGCAGAGTGTATCTGCAGCTAGTAGACAATACACATTCCACTGAATCTCTTCTGGCAGCATTGGGCGGCTGCTATTGTGTTCACTTCCTGTTGTGGGCAACAGGGTGACATCACTTTGCTTGATATATGCAGTGAGTCATTTGCCTGTCGAATGTTGAATTCTAGTCTACTCAGAATTTAACAGCTACAGATTGTGCCCTTTCTTTTGAAACTGGATTTGATACATGTACCAGAATCATTTGTCTCCCACATCTAAGGTCAATCTTTTTCTTTTTTTCATTGTTTCAGCACATTAATCAAAGTACACACTGCTGTCTGGTTTGTTGGTTTTAGGGTGGTTTATTTTGGCAATTGTTAGTTGGTGGAGACCACCAGGCCAACCATCTAAAGCCCAGCTTAACCCATTCAAGTCAAGCCACGGTTTCACATACAACGCATTAATACTGCATCATTTCTTTATTAAATCAGTTAACGTTTGTCACTAGGCCATACGTGATGACCTGACAGTGTGGTTAAATGCAAATAATAGGCTGACCTTGCTATAGAGGCGAGTGGGGTAAGATGAGCCATTTCTACTTATGTGGTCCTCAAGATAAGAGAAAATTATAGGCAGAAGTACAATAAAAATATCTAAAGGAATGTCATGTTTCCTATCATTTTAAATGGTCAGAATGCATCTATGGCGAAGGGTTCTAAAAATATGGAATTTTTCTTTTCTTAAAGCTATTTAATTTATATATTTAAAGCTATTTAATTTTTATTTAAACAACATAATACCAACCAAACTAAGCTGAAATTTAGATATTTTTAATTGTTTGCATTTCTGAAACCATGGTTGTAACCTTTCCAAAAACATGTTGAGTAAAAGTAAATAAAAACTGAATTAGATTGAATGAATAAATGTCACTGAAAGTAATAAACATATTAGTCAAAAGGCTGGCATGGAAGTTTTTCTGCAATATTGACCATATTAGGCCATTATGGACCAGAGGTGGAAAGATATATGCGATTAAGCATCTTCTGGTCCTTATCAGAGAAGGATTTGGTGTGCTTGTACATTGTTCCTAAACTCAAACTAAAAACAAAATAATAATAAAAAAGAATAAACTAAACCAGTTTAGTACATTGAAATTACACCAGTTTATACTTCAGAGATTTAACTTAACTTGTGTTTTATGGTGGGGTAAGTTAAAACGCGGGCTCAATTTACCCCACAGCTCACTTTTCCCCATAGCGACCATTTTGGACAAAACTAGCAAACTTACCAATTCAGGCTAATATTTAGCTAAATAATTGGTTTTGCTATATCACCAATATGGATTTTTTTGACCTGGACAAATTTGCTTTAATACATCTGTCATACTAAAATTTTACTTTAACAAACCAAAAACTGCTTTTTAAGTAAATGGTGTCTTCCCATGTGCTTCTCTTTTTCACAGTCTGACAGAAATGATGGGTGGTTTCAAAATATATGGTCACATAATAAAAGTGTACAGCTGCCAAGATAAAGGGGGTGGCCGGGCCATTTTACCCCCTGGCTCATCATACCCCACTCTCCCTACTGCTAAATTACAGAGCTGTATATACCACAATCCATTATAGGCTAACAAACATTAAGTAGGCAAATTTTTATAACTGAACACAAAACGGCAGATGGCTATAAAATCATGTGGCTATAATTCCAGATTTTGTCCGTCATAAATGACTGTAGGCTACGGCTGAGGTAATCATGAATCTTTCAAGCGTCATTGACTATTCGTGTTGGGTTTGATTTGATTTATCAACCCTGTAATGCTCCAAAAATGCATTAAAAGTATTATACACAGGAGGTGATGTGTGATTTTACGTTTTTCTTGAAGAGCACATGACGCAGACGAGCCCTTGCGCGAGATATGGAGGCATCGGCACAATGAGACAAATACGAAATAAGAGCTGAATCCCGACACACCTGAACCCGTGGATGAAACACATTATGAGAGATTATTGCTCGCATTATTAATTTCCACGGAAAGTGAAACAATGTAACCTATAATTGGGGGGAGACAAAGAAGAGGATATGGAAATAGGCGTGACAGTGCCTGCAGTATCTAATCTAATGCATCACATTTATTTCAAATTGGTGTGATTGTCCATCGGCGTGCATGTAAACATGAGTTCTGGTGTAAGTACCTACAAATGCGCTTGATTGCATGCATCTTTATGCTTAAGTCTCTCGTTATTTCGCTAATCGGTTAGAAATTGTTTGACAGTCATAAACGGTGTTGCAAATGTCGTATTATTATCATTTGTTAACTCATATAGGCTACTCAATTTAAGGGGTTTTATTTTCTCCTCAACCCATCGCTGACAATGACAGGCTTGGCTGCCGTTGCCTAGTAACGGAGCCCTTAGTAGATGTGGGCTTCATCAAATCATGTCCATTCAACATTAGAAGGTTAAAAACAATTTGTTGTTATATAAGTGTGTCTTGTGTCCAATATAAGAACAGCTAATCATATAAGCTGTTTGCCTTTTGTGACAGATGCAGGAACAAGAACAAAAGACCAGACTCCAGAACTTTCTTTCCGAACTTGCAATACTGGGTTCTTTACAGGTGGGCTGGTACTGAGTACTACATAAAATAACATTTAATATTTAACTAGATGAGTGAAGTTTGAGAACAAATTTTGATGTTTGGCTTGACAAAGCCTTGTTTGTAATTTTGAAATAACTCAAAAACACATTGCTAGCATGATTTGACATGTTGCAAACACTTTGCTAGCATGATTTGACATGTCGTCAAACGGAAAACAGTACCCCAACAGAGTAGTACGTCCAAATTCATAATATTCGAAAAGCAGTATGTGAAAAGCATAGACTGTAAAAAAGGTTGGACAATGTCTCTTCACTATCTTTCATTGTAAAAAAGTGAAGCCACCAAAGTCTTAATATGGCGCTGACGTCTTGCGCTGATTTGGAGTCTGTGAGTAGAGAGCAGGAAGTAGAGCCACGATATTAAAACCCCGCCCACACTCCCACAGCATCTGTTAGTACAGTTTACTGCAGAACAAGTCACGCTCCCTTTTTATAGCACTAAATAACTAACTAAACCCAAACTTATTTTAAGAAATGAACACTTACATCAGCGGGATAAAAACTACCTAAAATGACAGAAACCCCCCCCCAAAAAAAGCTATTTGAAGTGTAATTTGATTGTTTAGTTTGTCTCGGGTCCTATGAGAATACATGAAGGGGGCGGGGTTTATGAGCGATACTGGACCAACCACCTGGGGGTGAACGAGACGCTTTGGCTTCACTTTATAGGACGTGTGCGGCACGCTTAGCGAAAAGTCCCCGGCGTGACCTACTACTACCGGCGAGATTCTGAAGTGTGCATACGATGGACACTTTACACATGAGACTATGGGAGAGGATTTATGAAGGGAGGTGAAGGGACGCAACTGATGCTGGTAGGCCATTTGACAATATGGCGGCTTTTGGTAGCTTATATGGTAGCTTTTCGTGTAGAGACGATAACGTTGTCAAAATGACACATGGATTCCCAAAAACGACAAAAAACGCTGTATTATTCATGCCTGGCCAGTAGTTGGCGATGTCACTTTGTAAAGAAAAGCTGCGCATCTATAGACTAAACTGGAGTTGGTGGTCCAGTGGGTTAAACCACTGAACTGATATGCAGAAGGTTGCTGGTTCAATCCCAGCAGTTGCCACCAGTGTGTCCTTGAGCAAGGCACTTTACTCCACGTAGCTCCAGGGGGATTGTCCCTGTAATAAGTGCACTGTAAGTCGCTTTGGATAAAAGCGTCTGCCAAATGCATAAATGTAAACGTGAAATATGCATGATGTCACTGTTTTCACAAATTCTCGTTTTTGTAGTTTACACTGAGAGAATAACCTGTTTTCAAAAGCCAAATGGCGCCCAAGTGGCGTTATCGTGTAACTGAACAGCCAAAACGCATAAAAAACATATCCGTTTTTTTAGTTGAAAATGGTGTTGTGTAAACAGCCTCTGTCTATTGTGCAAAAGTTTTAATCCCCTCAATGAAATACTGTTTAAATTTAGTTATATATTGTTTAGTTATGTACTGTTATACTGTTTACATTTAAATTTAGAAAAAGAAGAAGCTTAAAGGTGCAGTGTGTAATATTTATGAGGATTTATTGACAGAAATGCAATATAATATACATAACTACGTTTTCAGTGGTGTATAAAGACCTTACATAATGAACCGTTTTTATTACCTTAGAATGAGCCATTTCTATCTTCAAACGCCGCGGGTCCCCTTACAGTGAAGTCGCCAATTTGTGCCGCCATGTTTCTACAGTAGCCCTAAACAGACAAACTGCTCTATAGAGCGCTAGCTACTCTCTGCTGTCTCAGACAACATCTTTGTCTTGTGTCGGCCACCGTAGCTTCTCTATGTGCTTCAAAAGCAAGCGGCAACCTCCCGCAGTTTCTCTTGAAGCCAATACGGAAGTGCCTCAAACTGCAATTCATCGACTGGCCGCTAGGGACAGGCTCCAGAAGAGAGCAGAATCTCATTGAGCCCCATGTTAAAATGGCCAACTTTAGAGCAGAATAAAACATGTTTACAGTCTGGTACAAATTGTGCTTTTGGTCTATACGGCTCATTTTGCCCTTCATGACAACTGTGAGGGGGGTGAATTTTTTTATAACTCATTCGTTTACATTATATAAAGCCTTAAAATTCAGCATAATTAAGGGCGTGGCCATTTCGAGTGACAGGTGGATAGCCATTTATCTGCTGTCTGTTAGTCACGCGTCACTTAAGCTCCGCCCACGTCCCGCCTTTTTGCCCATTTTCTGTTATCCGGGAGTGACGCGCGGTGACGCGCTGCCAAGATGGCTCGTCCCTACTTTGCGCTTCAGAACGGCTCATCAGAATCCTATGGGTGACGTCACGGACACTACGTCCATATTTTTTTACAGTCTATGTTCAAAAGGGATGGGTGGGTGGTTGCAATTCACAACCTCACCACTAGATGCTGCTAAAATAGTAGATCAGTATGTTGGTTTTGTCAAGCAGACATAATTCAAACTGCACAGTTTAAATGAAAGTTTTTGATGTAATTAAAGATCATGCCACTGTTTTCACTGTCTTTTATGTCTCTAGGGATTCCATTATTTTCAGCCCTGGCTAAGAGGAAGAGAGGAACTTCTGTTGACCGTGGTCAACGATGACATGGTGGGCTTTGTTAATCAGTTCATCTCTCTTTATTTTCTCTCACAGTTTTTATATCCACAAATGTGTTTAAGATGTTTGGAGATGTTAAGGGTTAGTTCACCCCAAAAAATGACAATTCTGTCATTAATTACTCTCCCTCATGTCGTTCCAAACCGGTAAGACTTTCGTTCATCAGATTTCATCATCTTTTTGATGAAATCTGAGAGATTTCTGTCCCTCCATTGACAGCTATGCAACTACACTTTGAACTTCAAAAAGTTCATCAAGAGATTGTAAAACTAATCCATATGAATTGAGCTGTTTAGTCCAAATAAAAGCCTAAATTAAATCTGTTCATCATATAAAGCGATCGAGTCATGAACTTTTTGAAGCGTCAAAGTGGTAGTTGTGTAGCTGTCAATGGAGGGACAGAAATCTCTCAGATTTCATCAAAAAGCTCTTCATTTGTGTTCAGAAGATGAACGAAAGACATGAGGGCGAGTAATTAATGACAGAATTTTCAACTATCCCTTTAAGTCATCAGTGGTAGTGCATCTACAAACATCTCTAAACACATACTAGTATATCTCTGGAAACAAGTGCTGCTACATCAGTGACAGTCTTTGCTCACAGAGATGGCGTTCTCCTGGGTTTGCCGTGTCTGTGGCCTCTACCTACACCAGCTCAACGTGCAGTAGCAGTTACAGTCTGGACAGCGATTACGCCAGCTCACCTTTAACAGGAGAAGAACCTCTTCCACAACACAGACGCCAGACACCAGAGGCCACACAGCAACAAACTCCCAGCAGGTGGAGAGGAAATATCCTTGGACTCACTCTAGCAATTAGAAACTAAGTGCTGTAAATCAATTCTTTTCATTATTCACTTATAGGGATGTTGATTCTCATCTTCTCCCAGCCTCACCCAGTGAGAGAGAGATCGCTGTTCCTGTGAGTATCATTTCAGATTCAAAGCCAATGTCAAATTTACAGATTAAGAGCAAACATTACCAATCTTAAAATACACTAGCAATTAGTTTAGGCTTGACATTAAATTGTTAAACTACGAAAAGCCCCGTAGACTTTCATTGAAGGGGTCAAGACTTTTGTACAATAAGACGTATACACTATAAGGCATAATGGCACATCTTTGATGAATAAAAGTATTAATTTCTTTAAAATGATATCCTGTACATATTGATTAGAGACATTAAGATGAAATACAGTATAGGTTGCATAGTGCACCCTGTATATTCCCTTCAACTTTTGAGTTTTCTTTAAAATGTCAAGACAAAATTCTGATTCTCTTGAAGTGGTCAAGGCTCTCAAAAGAGTTTTTCTCTCATTGCAGGAAATGAACTGCACCCTGTTCCTGTTAGCCGGCTATGCCAAGTATGGGCAACCTTATGCCTGGATTCGATCCAATCACGAGCGCCTAGTAAACATTGGAGGAACTGATACACTAGTCAAAGATACACCAATGAAACTTAAGTCCATCACAGACTGGGTTTCAACATCCCAAGGTTTTAAGATCAACTTTTATTGGCCATAATTTCACAATTTTATTATATACACCATTTCTTCATGCTCCTGGCTCAAGGTTTAGAAACTTTAAAAAGGTTAGAGATTATGTATGAATGCAGGTATGACTTACTTTAGTGGCTTATGGTGGTTGTACATACAAATTAGTTTTGTGTTACCTTAATGCATATCAACGCCTCAGCACAACAGAGGGACGGTGATCAGACATCTCGCCTTTACCTAAAATTTAGCAAAATAACTAAACTAGCTAAGGGTACGCTATATACTAAACACGGAAACGTTTTTCCTTTGTGTTTTTTCGTGTTCAGGCAACAACGTTGTCAAAATGATTCACACAGATCCGCGAAAATGACTATAAACGCTGTAGCTATATTATTAATGCCTGGCCAGTATTTGGCGATGTCACTTTGTAAAGAAACACTATAGACTGAACATGTGATACGCATGATGTCACTGTTTTTTGTAGTTTACACAGAGACAATAACGGTATAGTTTTCAAAAACGTGCACTTTGAAACGCATAAAAAGTGTTTTTTGTGAAAACAATGTAGTGTAAACAGCCCCTAATTATAATGAAGTTTTAATTTTAGTGACCGTTTACACAACAACTCAAAATAATTTGGACCGTGGAGTGTCCGTGCCGTCACCCATAGAATTCTGAAGAGCAGATTTGAAGCGTGGGACGTGGCTGGAGCTGAGGTGACGTGATGACTAACAGACAGCAGACAAACGGCAATCCACCTGTCACTCAAAGTGGCCACAGCCTTAATTATGCAGAACTTTAAAGGGTTAGTTCACCCAAAAATGAAAATGTTGTCATTAATTACTCACCCTCATGTCGTTGGACACCCGTAAGACCTCCGTTCATCTTCGGAACACAAATGAAGATATTTTAGTTGAAATCCGATGGCTCAGAAAGGCCTCCATTGGCACAATGCACTTTACACTCTCAAGACCCATAAAAGGTACTAAAGACGTCGTTGCAAAGTCCACCTCACTACATTGTTTCTACAATAACTTTATGAAGCGACGAGAATAGTTTTTATGCACAAAAAAACCTCTAAATAACGACTTATATAGTGATGACCGATTTCAAAATACAGAATCATGAAGCTTCGAAGCGTTATGAATCAGCGGGTCGAATCATGATTCGGATTGCGTGTCAAACGGCCAAACTGCTGAAATCACGTGACTTTGGCGATCCAAACCGCTGAACCGACTCGCTGATTCATAACGCTTCGAAGCTTCATGATGCCGTGTTTTGAAATCGGTCATCACTATATAAGTCGTTATTTAGGGGTTTTTTTTGCGCACAAAAACTATTCTTGTCGCTTCATAAAGTTATTGTAGAACCACTGTAATGAGATGGACTTTACAACGAAGTCTTTAGTACCTTTTATGGGTCTTGAGAGTGTACAGTGCATTGTGCCAATGGAGGCCTTTCTGAGCCATCGGATTTCAACTAAAATATCTTCATTTGTGTTCCGAAGATGAACGGAGGTCTTACGGGTGTCCAACGACATGAGGGTGAGTAATTAATGACAGAATTTTCATTTTTGGGTGAACTAACCCTTTAAGGCTTTATATAATGTAAACGAATTAGTTAAAAAAAAAAAATTCACCCCCCTCACAGTTGTCATGAAGGGCAAAATTAGCCGTATAGACCAAAACCACAATTTGTACCAGGCTGTAAACATGTTTTAATCTGCTGTAAAGTTGGGCATTTTAACATGAGGCTCAATGAGATTCTGCTCCTTCTGGAGCCTGAATTAAGTCGATGAATTGCAGTTTAAGTCACTTCCGTATTGGCTTCAAGAGAAATTGGGGGAGGTGCTGCTTGCTAAAAACGTAAAACTTCTTTAGCGTTTTGGCTGTTCGTTTACGCGACGATGGCATTTTGGTGGCCTGAAAACACAGACGTTTTAAAACGAAGTGCACGTTTTTGAAAACGACACCGTTATCGTCTCTGTGTAAACTGCAAAACCACGAATTCGTAAAACGGTGACGTCATGCGCATGCATATTACGTGTTCAGTCTATAGTTTTTCATGGGATCGCCAACTACTGGCCTGGCATGAATAATACAGCGTTTTTAGCCATTTTTGCGTATCTGTGTGAATGGGGATCGTTTTGACAACGTCAAGACAAGTCACATTTGTTTGTATAGCGTTTTATACAATACAGATTGCTTCAAAGCAGCTTTACAGTGATAACAGGAAATGATTCAGTCATGTAAACTGTTAATTTCGGCTGTACAGCAGCTCTAAAAGAAAATAATGTCATTGTTTATCTGAAGTCAGTTCAGTGTTATAAAGATCATCACTTCATCTATAAAGCAGTTCTGCAGAAAACAGTGATGTCCTCGTCCAGCTCAGTTCAGTTCTCAATAGTGTCAGTGCAGTCAAATCAACGAAATTGTTGAATATTAAGGTCTGGTTTAACAGACAGGGCTAAGATTAAACCAGGATTAAGCCTTTGTTCAATTAGGCCATTTAAGTAGCTTTTATAAACGTGCCTTAGAAAACAATGGCACTGACATATTTTAAGATATAACAAGTTGCTTTCAGTTAAAACAGCTCAAACATGCATTTTAGTCCGGTACTAGCTTAAGCCTTGTCTGTGAAACTGGGGGTTAAGTGTCCCCAACTGAGCAAGCCAGAGACAATAGTCGCAAGAAGCCCAAACTTCATCAGGTGACAGAATGGAGAAAAAAAACCTTGGGAGAAACCAGGCTCCAACTTGAAACCAACAAACGAACATGGTGCGATTGAGGCTGCATCTCAAGGCAGAAATTGTTGATATAGGTCACAGATTCTGGACAACTTTGTCTTTTGTACACGAAAAACGTAAAGGAAAAACTTCCGTTTTTAGTACATAGTTGTCATGTAAACGTACCCTTATGGGGTCCTTGCATAACACGCAAAACCTTTATCTGCCCTGTAGAAACTCATGTATGGGACGTAGTCAGTGAATTGGTGGGACTGTGCACCATGCCGCCTCCCGACAACCCTTTCTCTCTGGACATGCGCTACCTCCAAACCCTGTCCCTCCCAGAGCGCTTCCTGGCCACTGGGGCCCTCCTGAATTTCCTGGAGATGATTGTGGTTCAGGGAAGCCGAGAGGAACCGTTCTATGATCTGGGTGAGCACAGAGCTTGAGTTTCTTTGAAAGATTAGAGTCCGGGAAATTTAGGATCTAAATATTTTGAATGTTCTTTTGTCTTTGTTCTTACAAGATGTGAAGGGGTGTAAGAATAACAATTCAAAAATCTAAACACAGCGAGGTCTTGATTCATACATCCTGTCTGTTGCATATAATCACTTCACTGTATCATAGAATCCCATAGGCTAGTTGTTTACCATCTCGGTTTCTTATTTTTTGTTTCTTAGTTGTGGCAGAGTTGGTGCCATTGAGAAGACTTCATTTCCAAAGCCTCTCTGAGTTCCAGAAGCTTCAAGACAGGTTTCACAGGACATCAAGTCCCTTACCTGACAAATGAGAACTGATGCAAGGGTATTAAATACCACTGGATTTTTGCCAATTGGCTTAGAACTCCAAAATCCCAAACTAGAACTGTAACAAGTTGCACTAAGTTGAACTAATACAGTATGTCCTGTTCTTTCTTTCTTTACTTTTGATACCAAGGACCAATAATTTGCGTACACAAAGTGATTTAATAAATGACAGCTTTAGCCCCATGACTTTAAGCTCCTAAATGTCAGCCATGGCATGTTTTTGTGAACCACTGCACGTACATGTCTTTGAAAAGTTATGAAATCAGACCAGGAGTATTTTAATCCCTCGCATTAAAAGATTTACACCCCATGACATTTGCAGTAACTGCTCCTTCTTTAAGGATCTAGTCTGACCTGGAAGTCAAGCAAACCACTGGCTTTTTAGAAGTTGTTTACACGACACTGTTTTCTACTAAAAATAGGACAACAGCGTTACACAATAACAGGTTTCAAAGTGCAAGTCTTTAAAAACTATATTGTTATCGGTCACCGGATTTGTGAAAACTGTGACGTCATATGTATTACATATTCAGTCTATAGGCACGGAGCGTTCCTTTACAAAGTGACATTGCCAACTACTGGCCTGACATGCAGAATACACCATTTTTAGTCGTCATGGATCTGTGTGAACGGGGGATCGTTTCTGCAAAGAAAATGTTTCCATTTTTAGTACATCGTTGTCGTGTAAACGTACCCTTAGAAGTTCTTGGTGTCTTCATTATTAAAAATGAAGGTTCCAAAAGGTGTTTTTTGGTCATAGAAGAACCATTTTGGTTCCCCGGAGAACCTTTCAGTGACACTTCTTAAAATAACCTTTTTCCACTATAAAGAACCTTTTGTGGAATGGAAATTGGAGGGATGGATCCATGGATGTTTGAGGTTCTTCATGGAACCATCAATGCCATCTACACTATTAAAAATAAAGGTGCCAGGAAGAACCAAAAAGGGGTTTTCCCGGCGATGCCATAGAAGAAGCATTTTTGGTTCCCTGAAGAACCATTTTGTATCTAACCATTTTATAGTCTAAAGAACCTTTCTACAGCATAAAGAACCTTTTGTGCAATGGAAGGGTTCTTTGGATAGTAACGGTTCTTCATGGAACCATACACCCTGCCAAAGAACCTTTATTTTTAAGAGTGTAAGAACCTTTTTGTAAAGAGTGTTTTGTGTGTTTAATACATGAATACAATACACAAATGCTTAATGTATAAAAAGTTTAATATTCCATAAAATACATTTAATATTTAAATAGGTACACGCACATAGTTTTAAAATAAGGTACAAGAACATTCATAGAACATTGAACACCTCATAAAGCAGACAGAACAGATCCAACAACAGATCTGAAGTCTTTGTAGTGCGAGATATGGTTTAATACGTCTAAAATCCGAAAGGATAAAACGGGGTCCTTTGACGTAATTGCCCTAATGCACCAGGCAGAATATTTAATACCACGAGGGACTGACTGTATACTACTGTGATACATGATGCAGTTCTCCGTAAGCATATGTAACGTGTGAAGGGAATGGCTACTTATGGTGCTAGACAATCTTTGAACTTGGGAAACTTGAATTTTCCAGTCATGCGAAGCAGGGCGTCCTTGTTTAAAATACTTGGTTTATGCAACCAGGCCACTTAAAAATGCTTCCTTGCGCTTCATAACTACAAAAACTGCCATGTCCAAGGACATGACGCTCTATGCAAACATACCAGTTGCCTGGAGACAGTGGCTTAGTTGGCTTTTTTTTCTGGGCTGATGTTGTAAAACAACTTGCAGTTACAGAGAAAAAAAAGGAAAGGGGGGTGATTATGGCCTTGAAAGCCATTATGGCCTCAAAAACTGCTGGAATGCAGGTGCATAGAGAGAATACTTCTCATTTTCAGAGCACAGAGTGATACAATTATCTCTACACTTCATTATCTGTTGGGAATTAGAACCTACACTTCAAGTTTAAAGTTTGACTGACTCAAACTATGAATAAAAATGGCAAATTGAGGTAGAACCAGGCAAAGCATGATATGGCTATGATAGACCACCAGAAACAAATATCTCAGTACCTCCGTCTTCCCAATGCCAAAATACAACCAGTCCTGTTTGTCAAGTCAGTCCTGATGTCAAGTAAGTGATTCACCATGAATGATGTTCATATAGAGGATGTAATATTAATCATTAGTAACAATGTGTAGAGATTTGGCCACATTAAAAAGAGCACTTGGAAGCCTACAGTAGTTTAGGATAAAGAGCTGATTGTCTTTACAATGTACATTTACAGCATAAAAAGCATTTATGTCCCAAATGCACAAAAGAAACACTTTTCAAACGCTTTAACGTTGACGTTCTGATCCTGCTGCTACTGTTTACCGTCATGCATCCACCCACTTTCCACACAGATCGTCTCTTGATACCTCTAAAACAAACAAAAGCTGTCTAGTTGCTCATCAGTCACATTAACAAACTACCCAGACATGTACACAGAGGAGGAGACTGACTAGAAACCCTCACCTCAAGCACACATGGCCTTTAAAACTAGATACCAGTTCAGTGCAGATGAACAGCTTTGGTTGTCTCTTAGTCCTTAAGCAAACAGATAAAACGACTGAACTCATCAACTTCCTAAACCAAAAATAATTCTCTCTGGAAAACCTATGGTTTATCACTTTGGTAAATCTGTAACTTCAAATGTGTTGGCTGCTCAGATACGGACTCGGCACAAGCTTGAGTTAGAAACTCTATCAAAGTTCAAAAGTTCCACAAGTTGTAGGTGTGGTTGTCCTTTTCCGCACATTCTGGAATTTCCCAGGCATCACAAAACTAAGGTCCAGGGTGTGACGGGGGCTCTCAATGCCAGTTGTCGCTGGCAGAACCTCTTCTGGAGATGGAGCGGAGAGGACTGCGGGACACCGACCCCCTCTTCTTCCAACGGACTGCAACACGGAACAAAACACAGTTACGATTTGAAATGGGAAAGAAATATATTTAGATTTTTACAAGCTTCTAATGCAGGGGTTCTCAACTCTGGCTCTCGAGATCCACTGTCCTACAAAGTTTAGCACCAAACCCAAATCAAACACACCTGAACAAGCTAATCAAGCGCTGTGTCTGAAATCGCCCCCTATACCCTTAACAAACATGCATAGCAACAGTCACAAAAACTGCAAACAAACTGTCCCCGTTTGTTGTATGTCCATCTAAAACTAATTGATTCTAATTCGCTGACGGGGTCTTGTCGTCTAACCTGTTGTTGTTTAGTTTCTTTTTACTAGCTCTTGCAAGTGACAGCTGTTGCCGTCTTTTCGGTGAACGTTTATGAGCTGCTTTCGGCGTTGTCTGCATTTTTTTCTCAGGCGGAGTATAAACAAAGGAAGCGGCAGCCAATCCCGTAGTCGGAAATTCACATCGACCAATCAGATGTGGGTTTCGGCTCCGGCAAACTTTCGCGGTTGGTTAGTTCTACAAAGGAAATGCCCATATTTGGATTAGACAGTGCTGTGTATGAGCTTTACAATGATACCGGGCATGTTTCTGTGAATGGAGACGGCACGGGAGCTCACGTTAGAATGCTAACTTTTGGTGATTTCCGGTAGAAATCTAAAGGCGCAAGTTGACAAAATATAATGAAATAATAACCACCTTAATGTGTAACGTTGCCATTTTTTATTTTGACATGAAAGCTTACATGTTAAGGGAGCAAACTGGCCCAAAATCTCAAAATTGACCACTGCATGAAAAAAAACCCGATGTTCTCACTTGCCGTGTCTCACCTTAAATAGGGCACTATTTGAAGGGGACAACCATTTGTAGTGGTGTCCGAAACCATAGTGGACATTATTGAGTGCACTCTTTCAATCCCACATTGCACCGCAACAATGAGTGTACAACTGATGTGCGCTCAACGGATAGAGAATACCCATAATGTGTACTGTGAGAGTTGCGCACTGGATGAATTCCCAGCGTCTTGAAAGAAGATGGAGCCGGAGCTGCCAGTTTGCACAGCGTACTCAGTGTCCAAATTCACTCACTCGTTTTCAATCACTCGTTCAAGTAAACTATATTAGTGGGGTAATGTAGGATATAGTGAATGAGGGTAGTGGGGGCGATTCCAAACACAGCATAGTTGTTAGTTTGACAATTGATTTAGAGCGCCAGAGTTGAGAAACCCTCTTCTAGTGGTTGCATTCCTCATTGGACTCATTTACATTTATGCATTTGACAGATGCTTCCATTCCAAGTGACCAAGTGATACATTTTTTTATAAATTCACGCATGCCCTTGGAATTGAACTCATGAACTTGGCATTGCTAGCACCAAGCTCAACTGTTTGAGCTACAGCAGGGGCGTCATACTCAGTTCCTGGAGAGCTACTGTCCTGCAGAGTTCAGCTCCAACCCCAGTTAAACACTCCTGAACCGGCTAATCAAGGTCTTCAGGATCATTAGAAGCTTCCAGGCTGGTGTTTTGGAGCTACACTCTGCAGAACAGTAGCCCTCCAGGAGGGGAGTTTGACATGTGTGCTATAGGAATCTTGCGGTCATCTGTCTCCACATTGTACCTCTTCAACTCACCTTTTCCCAAACTGGCTGGCAATGTTGACCCTCTGGGTGCTGTGGGCGTACCAGGCATCTCCGGCTCTTTAGTGATCCCGTCCCCCTGCGGCAAGGTGGCGCACCCACCCTGCCAGTCATTGAGCGCTCGCTGAAACGACATTGCCAGACAGGCGGTCATGTCCTTTGCCCTTTCTGCCCGACTGCACCAGAACACCCTGCATTGCAGTTGCTGACCAGGCTGCCTGCAGATGTACAGAAACACATTGGGTCTAGCCGTGTGCGAGGCGCAGTACGCAATGTCCTGCAAGTAGGTCTTGGTGAGCTGCCTTCCAGTGCTCAGTTCTTTGACTTCAACATATCGGGGTCGCACTACCAGGGCGTGGTCTTTAGAAAGCTTCCCGGTGGCCCCGTCTAGCAGTCGATCGATGGCATCCTCCGCCTGTTCCAGATCCAGGGAGAAGATTTTCTTGGTGCCGAGGTAGTGCACCTTGAAGAGGGGATCGCCATGAGAGAGGCTCTCCGTGCGGTCACGACGGAATCGCCGCCGCAGAGCCGCCGGTGAGTTCTTGAGAGTTTGCATCAGATGGAAGGAGGCCAGAGCCATCGTGGGAGAAGATAGAAGAGGAGCTTTTTTGGAGTCACAGGGATCCTTTTCCTGCTTATCCAGTAAGCCTCCCAGTGTGGCGCAGCGGAGTATAGCCTTGAGATCTGACACAAAGGAGGAGGAGAAAGAAACGGTCATACTCAAAATCGCAAAAACAACTGGAAAACACATTAAACAATGCAGGCATGATTGAAATTGTTCACCCAAAAGAGACATTTACTCAAGTGTGGTCTTTTCACAACCAGATTTCTCACTTCATTTATATATTTAGCCACACGCTTAAGTATAAAATGACCCAGAACATTATGTTCTTATGTTGCAATCTGACTGCAACTGTCTGTGAGCTCTTCATGGAAAAATGGCCACAAATAACCCCACACCCAAGATCTCAGGATAGGATCGGTTTCAGTCAAGCATTAACACACACGTGTGCATTGTCTCCTCCTGCATGCAGCACAGGAGCTTCAAATATTTAACAGGCCACATTTGCTTCTAGTAAGAGTGGAAGAACGTCTGCAAGTCATCCGAGACACTTTGCTGGAAAAAAGATGTTAATGATCTTATGTGTGTGGGGACATCAAGAAGTACTTTCCACTTCAATTTAACAGCTTCACACCATTTTGAAGGGACTTAAGACTTTATGTTTAGCAAAGATTCTCTTCCAAGTAGGTATGGAATAGGGTTTTCCCAGGACATGTCCTGTTTTCAAGTCCTGTCCTGGCCCTAATATAACAATTTTCTATTCATACAGAGGGGGCATACTTTAAATGTATTGAAATTAATAAGGAATCTTTGAGACAAAACTTCGAGTATCATCTCATTGCCGGGCCAAGTGTCCTGGTTTTCGGTAATCAGAATATGGTCACCCTAGGATGGAACAATTTGAAAATTCTGCCCAAAACTGATACGCAACTAATCATTTTGTGTCATGGCTGATAACTGCAAAATGACCAATATAAAAACTTATAAATAATACTTAAAATAGTAACACTAAAAGTGAGTTCAAGCATCAGAACCTAAATATGCATTCTGAGATTTGCTAAAGATTGCATATAAATGTTATTAAATTACTGTTTTTAACGATTAATTTTTTAGGTAAGCATTAAGAAATGGAAATGAGCGTGCACATAATTAAATATCTAATACATGATGAATACATTTCTCACATTGGCTGATAATCAATAAGGTACATATTATCATGCATCCCAGTTCAAGCATGTCCCTTAACATTTACATTTATGCATTTAGCAGACGCTTTTATCCAAAGCGATTTACAACTTGGGGGAACATGAAGCGATTGGTCATGACGAGTCGAGAAGCGCAATAAGAGCCTGAAATCCTGAGACCGTGTACATTGCTCAGTGTAGCACAGGCTAGAGTAGGGAGGGAAGAAGGAAGAGAAAGAGGAAAGGAAAGGGTTTTTTTTATTATGAGGTTAAGTGCTCACGGAAGATCACAACCTCATAATAAAAAAATAAAATAAAAAAAAGCATATACTTAGTATGTTGAAACATTCACACCACCCATTTCTAACATGTACTTTAACATAGCCTAACAGACCCTTGAGGCCCTCATTAGGTCAAGCCCAAATGCATGGAGGGGCGTTGAAGTTGAAGCAGAAATTATGTAGCACTCAAAGCCGTTTTTTCCCCTTTGTCTTGCGTTCCAGAAAACATCTCACTTTTATTCCCACATTCTGTTGGCCATGTGGCAGATACCATTGTGTTGCATTTTTTGTCTTTCTTCCTGGTCCATTATTTGAGCCTCCCCAGAGGCTTCTGATGTTGGTCACCACTCAGACTTCCAACTGTTTTTAGCGCTGATGCCTATTGAGGAGAAACTTTCTACAGGAAACAGCTTTAAAAGACATCCCGCCACGTTCAAAATATTTCTTATCCCAAAGACAATGGTGTGATGTGTCGTGAGGAATGCCAACATGAAATAACTTAGGCTGATTTGATCTAGAGGCAACAACAACACACACACCTGTAAGGAAGTGACCTCTCTGTTAGCCGACCTTTGTAAACATCTGAGCAAGAATGGCTATTTTTTTTAGTTCACTGCATTTTAATTTGTCTGTGTTTGATGTCGCCTCAGATGTACTCGCATGATAAGGATGTGTATAGTCAAATAAAGTAGGCAACCAGACGTAAATGTAAAGTCATTCTGATGGTTATCGCCTAGTTGCAGCTAATAATAGAGACAAGCTTTTTTAAACATGCTGTGGTAAACACTTAGGAAAAACTAATCTCTAGCTGACTTTAAATGTCTCTATTGAGATTCTCACTGTGGCCAAAGAGTTGATTAAAAGCCAGTGCAATTACTTCATAGTGGTTGAGTCACTCATGGGTTTTTTTGTGTTTTTTTTAAATAACTAATGCCAATATTGATATTGCTGTGGGGAAAAAACTGCATGAAATTGCTTACTCTTCTTCAAGCCTGGTTTTTCTGTGGTTCTGATCAGGTGTAAAAAAAACATGCACTTTAATTTAATAACTGGTTATTGTTGTATCGAGTCTGACAAACATCCATTACTCCATAAAGACAAATATAAAATATACCAACTAAAGTAAAAAACAAAAAAAAACAAAAAATGAAATAGATGAGACCAGTAGCTATTTTCCATCTGTTTAGGCTGAAAACCCTTCTTAAATTTAATAAGGGCGAAAGAACAAAATACTCATGCACACTAAATTGTGTACACTTCCTTTACAAACACAATTCAGTAAAAGACTCTCACCTTTCATGCACTCTTCGCTTTTGGTCCGGCACAGAAAAATCATGCGTCCTCCACAAACAGCTGAATGGAAAGTAGACGTCCAAACCTCGTACTTATCTTCACTTTGTAAAACGTTTATCACTAAGATCGAAACTGTCGCTTCACGACACTGAAACGAACGCACTGTTTCACAACGTCGGGAGTGGATATGGACCGACTCCGAGACAAACGCATGTTCTCCTGGCGTGGGCAGCGCGGCTCTGCTTACCTCACTGCGCGCTCTGACCAACCGAGTGATTCAGGCGCGCGTCTGCAGCGCTGTATTTGAGCGGCGTGGGCACGCCTCCGCGGGGAGATGTGTGAGGCAAACATGAGACGACGGAGTTAACCAGTGCTGGAAGTGTGTGTGTGTGAGTGAGGAGGGTGTGGGTAAAGTTCAACCCTGAAGAAAGCGTCAGCGATGTACCCAAAAATAAGATTCACCAGGGACAAAGAAATTTTATCTTTTGGAGCGGTGGAGTGAGAAAGTGAAATTGCATAGGCTATGTAAATGCTCAAGAACAGATAACATCAAAATATGACGATCTTGCTGTAAGTTACAATAAGGGAACACAACACCTGCATGTGTTTGTGTGACTATATTTAGTACTTTTACACGTTCCCTGTGATGTGCACGGTGTGTGCTGACCTGTAGGCTACAGGTGATACAATGTAGCCTAGGTGTAGGCCAAAAAAGTAAATTAATTATAAAACTTTCACCAGTGACCAGTGTATAGCTTAATTAGTATTATATTTTAAATTCAATGCCAAATTAAAATTTTAAGGCCTATATTTGACACTTTATTAAGCAGAGGAAACCAGGGAGTGTTGGGTGATTTGTATGTAACACCATCAGTTTAAACAATATGACCTCCACCTTCCTGAAAGGACAGTAGAAGTTGTAAAACAGCGTTTAAAAATATAATTTACAGGACAAAAAAAAAAAAAAACAGAGGTTTGAAAGTATAATTTATCATTTGATTTTTAATAATGTTAAAGTTTGTTAAATGATTTGTTATCATCAGTAAGTTCCGTTGTTTAATTAGATGTACACCGATCAGGCATAACATTATGATATTGCTAATATGATGCGTCCTAATATTGTGTTGGTCCCCCTTTTGCTGCCAAAACAGCCCTGACCCGTAGAGGCATGGACTCCACTAGACCCCTGAAGGTGTGCTGTGGTGTCTGGCACCAAGATGTTAGCAGCAGATCCTTTAAGTTCTGTAAGTTGTGAGGTGGGGCCTCCATGGATCGGACTTGTTTGTTCAGCACACCCCACAGATGCTCGACTGGATTGAGATCTGGGGAATTTGGAGGCCAAGTCAACACCTCAAACTCGTTGTGCTCCTCAAACCATTCCTGAACCATTTTTGATTTGTGGCAGGGCGCATTATCTGCTGAAAGAGCCACAGCCACCAGGGAATACCGTTTCCATGAAAGGGTGTACATGGTCTGCAACAATGCTTGGGTAGGTGGTACGTGTCAAAGTAACATCCTCATAGATGGCAGGACCCAAGGTTTCCCAGCAGAACATTGCCCAAAGCATCACTGCCTCCGCCGACTTGCCTTCTTCCCATAGTGCATCCTGGTGCCATGTGTTCCCCAGGTAAGCGACGCACATGCATCGGGCCATCCGTGTGATGTAAAAGTTAACGTGATTCATCAGACCAGGCCTCCTTCTTCCATTACTCCGTTCTCCAGTTCTGATGCTCACGTGCCCACTTGGTGTTTTCGGTGGTGGACAGGGGTCAGCATGGGCCCCCTTACTGGTCTGCGGCTATGCCGCCCCATACGCAACAAACTGTGATGCACTGTGTATTCTGGCACCTTTCTATTAGAACCAGCATTACCTTCCTGAGCAATTTGAGCTCCAGTCTGTTTGATCGGACCACACGGGCCAGCCTTCGCTCCCCACGTGCATCAATGAGCCTTGCCCGCCCATGACGTGGACAGTAACAGTGGTCGCCGGATCACCACTGTTCCTTCCTTGGAGCACTTTTGATAGAGACTGACCACAGCAGACCGGGAACACCCCACAAGAGCTGCAGTTTTGGAGATGCTCTGACCCAGTCGTCTATCACAATTTGGCCCTTGTCAAACTCGCTCAAATCCTTACGCTTGCCCATTTTTCCTGCTTCTAACACATCAACTTTGAGGAAAAAAAATTAACTTGCTGCCTAATATATCCCACCCACTAACAGGTGCCGTGATGAAGAGATAATTGAAAGACTGTGAAAACTTGCATAATGCCAGATTGTATGGTGGAGGACAATCCACTCATACAATTATCACTCTCATCTGAGACAATGTCACACTGAGTGAGAATGGCTCTAATTTACATGTATTTCTTTTTACCTGAAACTCCTGATTCCCTCTCCTGAAGAGATCACCCGAAATATACCCAAAATCTATTGGCTTTAATGTCAATTCTCACTATACAGTATTATATGTGTTTGATATCGTTTGAAATGTCTCAGGGCGACTGGTACAAAAATCTTATAACCACAGAAGTATACAAGAAGTTAATAAGAGTTTTTAGAGCTTAGAGATATTTTACTTATGGTGGTGGGCGTGGCTGTTGGAGCCATTTGGTGTGTGTCGCACTCCCATCAGACTGATGGGAGTGCGATTCAATTTAAATTCCCTTTGTTATCAGATGTTTCCATTTGAAAGAGGTTTCGGTCTGGTCTGAGTTACTTAAAGCGATGTAGCAGTGAGTTCAGCACTGCTACATGGTTAAATGTGACTAACTATTAAATTTAAATGACCAAACAACCGATTGGCATTCTATCCTAAATTCGAGATTATGATTAAATGGAGTCAGATAAAGATATATTAGAATTAAATCCATTTTGCCCAGCTGAAAAACACCGAACGCACAGCGACCTTCAACGCAGATCGTTAACGTCCTTGGAACGAATTCAGAGGTCTTACATAATCAATGTTATTCACTTCACCTCTCAGTCTCATAATGTTATGCCTGATCGGTGTATAATATCAACATAAAAAGAAATATTATATCTGATTAGAAGATTGTAACATTTTCTAAGGGTACGTTTACACGAAAACGATGTACTAAAAACAGAAAAGCTTTTCCTATCCACACGGATCCACGAAAACGACTCAAAACGCTGTTATTCATGCCTGACCAGTAGTTGGCAATGTCACTTTATAAAGAAACACTATAGACTGAACACGTAATGTACATGCGTAACCGGCCCTACTCTCAACCCACTCCCAGTGGGTTTTCAGGCCCCTAAAATGCCATTGTCGTATGAATGAACGGCCAAAATACATAAAAAGTTTTCTGTTTTTAGTTTTTCAAACATTGCCATGTAAACAGACCCTAATTTACTTCTATGGACCCACAAAGATTGCACAAAATGTGAACGTATAGACATTTAAAGCAAATGAGACTTAAAGGATTAGTTCACTTTTAAAGAAATTTTTGCTGATAATTTACTCACCCCCATGTCATCCAAGATGTCCATGTCTTTCTTTCTGCAGTCAAGAAGAAACTTAAGGTTTTTGATGAAAACATGATTCCAAGATTTTTCTCCATATAATGGACTTCAATGGGCTCCAAACGGTTCAAGGTCCAAATGATAGTTTCAGTACAGCTTCAAAGGGCTTTAAGCGATACCAGACGATGAATAAGGGTCTTATCTAGCAAAACGATCAGTTTCTGCGAGAAACCGAGCAGTATTTATGCTATTATTTTACCTCTTATCAGCTCCGCCATAACTTCCGCTAAGTGAGGTCAAAATACGAGCGTGGTCATAGATGTATACGTAGATGCCTCATTAGCGCCTGCACGGATCAGTAGAATGAGGCAACTATGATCGATATATCTATGATCACGCTCGTATTTTGACCTCACTTAGCGGAAGTTATGGCCGAGCTCAGATATGATCACGTTCGTCTGAAAAGAGGTAAAATAATAGCATAAATACTGCTCGGTTTCTCACAGAAACTGAACGTTTTGCCAGATAAAACACTTATTCATCGTTTGGTATCGCTTAAAGCCCTTTGAAGCTGTACTGAAACTGTCCTTTGGACCTTGGATCTTGGATGACATGGGGGTGAGTAAATTATCAGCAAAAGTTTATTTAAAAGTGAACTAATCCTTTAATTTAGCAAATTAACACCAATGCATATGAAACAACCTTCAAGGAGTTAATTAGTGGGGCGAGTAATTGAAGGTTAATGATCATGGGCCATCAATGCCAACATTGCTTGTTTATTCTCAAATTGAGAGGATGCATCACCTGCAGAATTTAATAAAGTGTCCTATCTATTGTTATTGTGCCAGAGCAAGGCACTTAACCTCAGAAAATGGCGAACTGTTTCTGAAATGAATGTACTATACAGTACGTCCCTTAACAGCATCTTTCCCATTGCAACCAAAGCCTTCACACTGTGCAGCCCCCATCAAACTGCTACACCGTTTGGCAAATTGGCTGTAATTTGTTTATAATCATCTCTACCACACTGCTACTTATGCTTTGCTCTGTCAGTGCTGTGTTTATACTGTACTTTTATTGTTTAATTGTATTGTATGATATTATTTCTCTAGGGCACTCACCTCTTTCTATTTGTTTTTGTGAAATTGGGAATCTTGTTTCCTAAATAGTGGTTCTCGATTTTTTTCAAAGTGAACTAGAGTCCACAAAAAGAAGATCGGATGTGTTATTTTAGAAGATTTAAACATTTTTGATGTGTTTTAATGTTTTTTGAATAGAGTTGGTGAAAGTGAATTGAGTTAATTCATGCCATGTGTGTACACTGAGAAAGGAACACTGAGCCCCTGTGTAATCAGCAAATGGGAGGCTTGGGAGACACACCCACCAAAGTACCTTTGGTAGCACAGCAGTGCTATTATACAACTGCCAATGACGCCACAAACTCCCCCCCCACAACACACAACACACAACACACACACACCGAATGCATAATGAGGCCAATACATTCAGTACAAACACACTGTCTTTCATGTAAACCCAACATGAGAAACATAGTGTGCCAGGTTCATTGCACAGTGCCAAAGCAGGAATGACTGAACAATTGTCATGGGTAAAGCTTTTGACGTAAACCACTCCATGTCTTTGCCAGTAGGATGGCAAATTGGCATGAAGAAGTAGGGCATCATGCGTGCAAAAAAAGATTATATAAATGTAATACAAACACAGCTGTATAAAAATAAATACGACCATAAAATATATCTGTGTCATATCTGTGATCTTTTTGGTTGTATCTCTGATCGCAATCTAATGTCCATTAAGTTGTGTTGTTTTTTTTAGGGGTGGGGTTGCTATTTGTGGCGCCTGAGAACTTCAGGAAAGCAAAGCATAAAAATGTTTGCTGTTTTCTTTCTTCAACTCGACATCTTAGTAATCAGAGTAACCACCCACGTCTTTCTGAAAAACCTCCATATCTTATCTCACAGGCCTAAACTAAGGCTTTCCAACAAAAACAAGACAATCTTAAAAAGCAGACAGCGCCTGCTCTAAGAAGGGGACATTTTTAATTGCCTGAAATGTGATTTGGGCTTGTTCTCTCCATAAGCAGGTAGCCATTTAGCAGATGTTTTACCCAGGGGTGTGTTTCCTGAAAGCATTGTTAACTATTATCACAAGTTGTCACGTCATTATCGAGTCATGTTTCCCAAAACTATAGTTCCAACGAACATTCGCAAACAGCATCGCAAAGTTGTGTGGATAAAAATGACAGCTCTCGACCTGTGGTTTAATAGTTTCTAGTTTCAGCAAGCTGACATTCAGTACAACCTATATCTTTGATTTCCAATACAAATGTCATTTACGTCACTTAGTTTGTCAAGAGATTTAAAGCGCCATTTTGAACAGTGGTCATGTGCATGCTCTAGTAGCCTACGTAAGAACGACTGAATCTGGAAATAAAGCAAAATAACTGAGAAAATGAGATTTAGTTCTCGAGCTGGCACATCCATAATTTATAGCAAAAAATCTGGCATTAATTTGATCTCAAACGGATTCGTTAGAAGAAGTTATTACTCCACCATCTGCGTGACATCATTAACCAAACGTGGTTGAACGACAAATTTGCGACAGTAAGGTTTCGGGAAACAGTCATGACTAGTTGATTTCTTCAACGATGCACCATACTATGGTAGTTAAGCAGCGAGTTACGACTTTGTATGGGAAACACACCCCAGAGGGACACTTATTATAAAGATGATCCCCTTTGCAGCAACCTGATGGATGTTGCCTAAAGGCCAGTTCACACCATGGACAATAACTATAAAGATATAGTTCTAAAAATCGTTTTTCAATGTAAAAGAATAACCACAGCACAACTATACCGATTTCATTGGAATCGCTTTCTGAATGATTTTTACCAGCTAATGAATGATAAAAAGCCATTGATTAGAATCAATTCTGCTTTAAAGAGATTGAGCATTTAAAGCGGCAGGCGACAAAACTGCAGTGTGTGCTTATAATAAAAAAATTGTGGCGCAAGGCCTCAATCTCATGGTGACCCACGGCTGCATCAAAGCCTCTGGAAGTCATCTGTATGAGTTGGGAGTAGAACTGGGCTCAGTTTCCAGAAGGAACGTATTCGTAACAGACGCCACCAAGACTGGATATGATAGCAGTGTTTTTGGCCTTCAAGGAGTTCCATTCAGAGCTCAGGGGGCACCATGTCCTGGTCCAGTCGGACAGCATTACAGTGGAATCTCCGCTCAGTGAGTGCGGTGCTAGTGCCGGGCTCCATGAACACGGGAGCAGATATGGTGTCCCTAAATGGACTATCGCCGGGGTGGGGAGGCTCCACCCCCAGACTGTTTCCATGATCTGGAGCCTCATGAATGTGGACCTCTTTGCATCGAAAGATAACTCCCACTGCTTTATGTTCTTCTCGAACGAAAAAGGATGCATTAGCCCACAGGTGGCCTCCTCTGTGCCTTTATGCCTCCCCTCCGGTAGCTCTGCTCCCTCTGATCATTAGCCGAGTCAGGGAAGACAGATGCTCGGTTTTACTGGTGGCACCACTCTGGCAGAACCAGCTGTGGTTCCCAGGGATGGTTCAGCTGCTCCATCTTGTTGGGGAGGGACCTCCTTTCCCAAGCGGGAGGGACAGTTTGGCTTCCCCAACCCGAGTTGTGGAGCCTCCATCTATGGCCTCTCGAAGGGAATCTTCACGCCTTTCCCAAGAGTTCATGAACTTGTGAGGTTGCATCTATGCTCTCATTCCTGCAGGAGCTGCTAGATGGCAGCTATTGCAGCGAACCATGCTCCTATGTCTGGCCAATCAGTTGGGAGAAACGACTTGGTCGTCAGAGGGGCCAGGAGCCTTCTCAAAGGGGCCAGGACGTTGAATCCGCCTTGCCCTGACTTGGTTCCATTCTGGGACCTGTCCACAGTCCTGAGGGCGCTTCAAGGCCCCCCGTTTGAGCCACTCAGCCTTCGGCCTCTTTGCTAAAGGCTTCCCTTCTGCTAGCTTTGGCATCGGTCAAGTGAGTTGGCAACATGCAGGCACTTTCAGTGGACGCATCTTGCCTCAAGTTTTCCATGCCCTTCAGAGCACAAGTAACGCTCTCTGCTCTTCTTTCCACTGAGGATGAGCAGGTGCCACACCCACTCTGCCTAGTTCAGGCCCTCAGGGTGTACATTATGTGTTCTAGCCAGTTCTGGCAATAAGAGCAGCTGTTTGTGTGCTTCGGAGGTCAAAGGGGCTGCCAGTTACAAAGCAGAGACTTTCTTGATGGATAGTGGACTCGATAGCTCTGGCCTACAAGTCCTTGGGCTTGCAGTACCTTATAGGGGTAAGGGCCCACTCCACCAGGGGACTGGCCTCCTCTTAGGCTTGGTCTAACGGAGTGTCCATTGCTGAGATCTGTGCGGCGGCCGGCTGGTCCTTGCCATCCACCTCTGCCAGGATTTACAATCTGGAACTTCAGGCACGGATATTGTCTGCCTAGCTAGTCCCTAACCTCTTTGGGGTTTTCTTCTGGCGGTGTTTTGCCTCATGGGCTTCGGCTACCTAGACCCAAGCCCATCTAACTGGACAAACGTTAAAGCCTCCCTATCACTTATGTAGCCTGCTATGGGGCCCTGGTCACCAAGCACCCCTGGGTTATGCTTGCACACAAGTCGACGCTACTGCTCCTCAGTCAAAAGATTTTTCAGTAACTGACCTGATACTCGTTCCCGTTATCTCAGGAACCAACGTTACATTAGTAACCAAAACATTATCATTATAGTTACCATTATAGAGAACGTTCTTGATGTGAACGGGGCTTAAGGGTGTTATGATATTTCAGTTTGCTGTGCCTCAGTTGAAGTGGTTTAACCTGTTTTACATAAACGTCTTGAGTTTCACAGTGCTTATTTATTAACATGTGCAAATACATTCTTCTGCATGGTGCAAAGTCATGATGCTGAATCATAATGAGGTCAATAACAAATATGATTCAGTGAGAGATGCACATCATTTACACTTGTGGTATTTGATTTGGAAAGACTCCTAATATGCTTCTAACAGTTAATGTACATTATTTTAAACTAATGTCTGTTTAGTGAAGTTATAAATCACTTTTTCAAAGGGCTATAAAATAAGATGTTTTCATTTGTAACACAGGGACATTTATTAGGACTGGACTTTGTCTGCTGCAGCAGATTCAGAGACAGCTGCGTGCTGAATATTCATGTGTGACCTCTGACAAAGCACTGGAGCTAAATTTAGTAAAGGTGAGCGAGCCATAAACAGCATTATTAGATTAGTTGTGACAATTTGTACAGCATCTCCCACATAAAACGCTTTGAATTCACAACGTAACCTGCATGTGTGGAGTTTTAACATTAGGATAATGTCAATCTAATTGCCTAATATACTTTCTAATTCGATGAGCTTCTATTAACCCTGTTGAAGTATAAGGTGGTAATCATCTACATTTGAGAATAGACGTCAACAGTCTTCCTTTTAATCAAACAAGACAAATGCCATGCTAGATTTATCTGACTAAACAACACGTGCAGAAACATAATATTCTATGCATGAGCTTTCTGTTTATCTTTTTTTAGATATATGGGATATATGTCGCATTTATAGTTTCAACGTTATTGCTTTTTATACATTCAAATGCTCTTTCTTTACCCATATGTTTTGAAAACAAGTTAATAAAATTGATTCACGTTCAATGCCATGTTTTCCTGTAAGATGAATGTTTTGTTTTGTTTAATTTTTCTTAGAATTTGAACCATTTAAATCAATGTAACCTAACTATTACTCAAATACATGTTTAGGGAATGATAAGAAAACATAAAGGGCAAAAAATTACAGATATAATGCCAAATCTTTTTATCAATGCCAAATAATATTTAGGGGCTGTTTACACAACACCATTTTCTACTAAAAATGTATATTCAATATATTTAAATTTTATTTAATAAAAAAACGTTTTGGAGATGGAGAGAGAATTTTCTTATGGTACCCCCCTCAGCAATTCGTGCCCTACGCGGAGAGGCGGCACTGCCTTTAGGGGTACAACATGTTAATACCCTTATAAGGACATTCACCCTTAAAGGGTGCATATTAGTACCTTAGAGTAGCAATATGTACCTTAAGGTAGTTCTACGAACCTTTTAGGTGTAAAAAAGGTACAAAGATGTCCTGACTCAGTGACAAACTGTTGTACCCCTAAAGTTACAATTTTTGCAAATTTGTAAAAGTGAAAGTGCAAGTTTTTGAAACACGATACCATTATCGTCTCTAGTTTTGTTAACTACAAAAACACACATTTGTGAAAATGGGGGCATTGTGTGCTAGCCTGGCTCCGCCCTCCTACGTACTTCCGCTCAATTTTCATTTTCCTTCAGTACTCCCTCTGGGATTGCGGTATATTCTCTGGTTTTCTCCGGTCAAATTTTAACCGGTCCAATCAGCGAACAGAGAGAGTGGCTGAGAACGATGACGTTAATGTTGTGCGCTAGTTTGAGATGACATGCGTCACGACCAAACGTTAGCGATTGGTTATGGCAGATCCAGAGTGGCTCTGGGCAGATCCAATAGTTTTAAACTTCAACAGAGTTCCCTCCTTCAAGGAAGTTAACACTTGGAAGTCAATGGAGAGTGGCCAGACTCTCTGCACAAATGAAATGTACGAGTACAAGTCTGGTAGGACCAGGCTAATCGTGCGCATGTGTATCACATGTTCACTCTAAAGGCCCATAGTGTTTCTTTACAAAATGACATTGCCAACTACTGGCCTGCTGGCATAATGCAGCGTTTACGTCGATCCGTGTTGTTGACTGTAGCGAAACTTTTCAAAAACGCGTAGGAGAATCTTTTCTGTTTTTAGTACATTGTTGTCACGCACCCATAGTCATTCTGTATGGTCATTCTGTCAAAAGCAACTTGAATTACACTGTGAAACAATCAGGCAAGTATTAGGCCTCAATTCAGTGTTCTTGTTTTTTCTATAGAAAAGTTTTTAAAATGTGCATAGTAAGCAGTGCTTACACACTCACAGCATCTCAAATAATTCCCTCAATGTACTTTCTTGTTGGCATGAGTAGGTGTGTGCACACTATGTCCATGAGAGCCTCTACTCATAGTCGTCTGGATGTGTAAATAACACATATGCTAGAAAATGTTGTTTGTTTTGGCTGCAAACACACCCTGAAGGCAGCTATTTCAGCTCAAGAATACTGCCTGGAGGTCCGTTTAGTGAAAATAAGCTTTTACCTATATGTACTGTTTAGCAGATGTAGTTTAGGTGAGGGAAACATCAAACATTTCTGAATGGCTCACTCACTGACTGAAACGGTTAATGTCTAACAAAATATTAAGTCTTGTGCTGGACGGCCCGACATGACCAGCACAAGTCACTGAATGTCACATGACTAATGCGTCTGAATGCTGACAGCCAACGTTTGCTCAGTCTATTTCCTCACTCAGATATGGCAGTGATGACAAACAGTTGTTCTTCTCCTAATATGGGAAAGAGGGCCGTTGGTCCTGTACACTGAATAACAGATTTTTTTTCTTTACCTCACTCTTGAATTCTCTTGCGGCTCAGTTGCATCAGTATGAGCTCATTTCCTTTTTTTATCTGATCTATATATATAACAAACAGCAGACAACCAACTATTTAATAAGTTGGTTAATTGTGCTTATTTGAACTGTAATACTGTACAGCTAGTAGTACTTTTACATGGATATACTCTATAAGCCAGGGGTTTTCAATCTTTTAGATTGTACAGTCTTCATATTCATATATGACCATTTCTGGTGCGAGGTAGCTATATTTTCATGTATAAAGACCCAGTTTATACTGTGAACAAGTAAAGGAACACTCCCCTTTTTTTGAAAATAACTCCCCTAGAGTTAAACAGTTGAGTTTTACCGTTTTCGAATCCATTCAGCCGATCTCCGGGTATAGCGGTAGCACTTTTAGCTTAGCATAGATCATTAAATCTGATTAGACCGTTAGCATCTTTCAATATTTTTCCTATTTAAAACTTCTGTAGTTACATCATGATCGTGTACTAAGACAGACGGAAAATTAATTGGCTTGCGATTTTTTTAAGCCAATGTGGCTCGGAAATATAATCTCATTCCTGTGTAATGATCAAGGAACATTGCTGCCGTACCATGGGTGCAGCGGCACAATGATATTACACAGCGCCTGATAATAGTCCCCAGCGCTCTCTGTGCAAGCAGGTTGTCATGTTGGTTATGTTGACAGAAGTTAGCCTATTTTCAGACCATATCGGTCTATCGGTCTTAGTACACAATGTAACTACAGAAGAGTCAAGTTTTAAATAGGAAAAATATTGAAAGTCTTTGGTCATTTTTGAGCTGATGCTAACGGTCTAATCAGATTCAATGATCTATGCTAAGATATGCTAAAAGTGCTACCGCCAGACCCGGAGATCGGCTGAATGGATTCGAAAACGGTAAAACTCAACTGTTTAACTCTAGGGGAGCTGAAAAATGAGCCTATTTTCAAAAAAGTGGAGTGTTCCTTTAATAATATGCATAAAATATTACGTTTCTTAGTTTAGTTTCCATGTTATGTTACTATATTTTGTGTTCTCATAGTACTGTACTGTTTGATGTAGTATTTATTTATTTAAATCAATTTATTTATATAAATAATTTTTTATTTTATTGAAATTAAATATTTATTTAGTATGATAGTTCATTTAACCATACACATATATATATATTATTTATTAAACTTCTCCACGGACCTCCTAACACTTCCTTGCGGTCCCTCGAGGGGTCCTGGATGCCAGTTTGAAATTAAAATGTTATTATTATTTTTTATTTGAATTAAAGTGGCTCAGTTTTTTCCTTCTGGTTTCAACATGCCACATTTAAACTAATGAAAGCACCCCCGAAAAGATACTAGTATAGTAGCAGAAAAAGAATGTCATGCCGTCATAGACTAAACAGGAAAGGAAGACGGTTTCCTGCCCGGCACAGGATCAAGCGGAGAATGCATTATAGTCTGTAGGCTGCGAGCGGACCTTCAGCTGATGTTATTTTGGGTGTAGACAGTTGTTATTTAGTGTACATTTACATTGTTTGCAATGACTGTTAAATACAGCTAAAATCCTCAGTTTATTTCAGTGTTTGGATCAATCACATTCTGCATAAAGGTTCTTGCATCCCATATGTGAAGTGACTGAGTCTTTGTTCTTCCATCTGGTGTTCTTTATGAGGTGTGTTTAAAAGGGTCTTAGGCTACTGGTTGTGACGTCAGGGCCGTTATTTTCCATGAATGCATGAGTTTTCTAAGCGCTGTAGTTAAAAGTGTTAATGTCAGTTATATAATGGTTCTTGGCGCTGCACTGTTACTAATGAGCCTATTCCAGGGCACCATGTAGCGTAAAGAAAAAAGTTGCATCCATTTTCTCTTTCATGTTGCCACACCTTCAGGATTTCCATACATCTGCTGATCACTCACAGGTCCTCTTTACGTCAGTGAAGTCCTTGACATTTCAGACACAAATTCAGATGTTCCGTTTGCAGTCCTAAAACCCAGAAGAGAATTAACTTTTTTTCCAGTCATGGTTTTGATCTTAACCATAAATTTACTATGGATTTATAGGAAAGTATAGGTCTTTGGTTAACATTACTTGAAGAGAGATTTATGTTTGTTTATTAATTACACTTATAATTATACCCCACATGTGAATTTGAAGCTGCTGTTTAATTAATTAATTTATTTTTTAACACAAGTTGCATGCTAGTTAAATTACGGAGCTCCTAAGGGCACATGGTGGTGGAAAAAAATATGAGATGGGAGGAAAACTAATAAGTCAAAACTTTCCTGTTCTTTGCGAGTGAACGCAAAGTTTCTTGGGGGAACACAAACATTTTGTAAGCAGTTTCCCAGGGGATTTTACCATGTCCCTTTAGGGACGCCTTACTAAAAAAGACTTAAACTAGGCTATATATAAGAATGCTCATGTCAGAAAGATCATATTTACGAGTTGAACGCACATGAAGGCCACCACAAAGTCATAAATGCTAGTGGGAAGCTCTGTGTTTTCTTTAAGCCTGGGGGGTAAGATGCCCCCCGGGGCAAGATGACCCCCCCACCCTAATTTTAGATGACACAAAATCTCACTCTCAGCACTTTTGATGGCTACGCTATTTTTAATTTTGTCATTTTATCTGAATATCAACATTTGTGAGATTTTGTCAGCCAAAACATTTTTGAGGTTAATTGATCTAATTTTGTGTCTCTGGAAAATAGTGATTCATGACATTGAATTAAGTAGAATATCAAAGTTTGTATTAGTTAATGAGGCATTTGTTTTTGGATTTGTGGAGTAAATAAGTTATAGTTATTATTTTGAAGATAAAATTAGACCCTTGGGGTACGATGATCCTTCATCCAGAATTGGCATGTTGTTACCAGTGTTATTATTTTTAAATGTAATAATTATTGTAATTAACAGGTTTATTATTTAATATTTCCAAGAATTAGATTTACATTTCAGACTACTTCGCTTTCATTAAAACCTATAGGCTAATTGAGTGAAATCATTACATTTGATTTCAATATGTTTCTATTATGACATATCTAAACTGAAAATATTCATATATTAAAATATTCATATGCCTGAACATAAGTCGACTTCAGAATAATTTTAACTTTCAGATAAATCTCTTTTATTGGGATTCTGCTTGGTCTGTCATTGGTTATTCAATTATTAAACTAAATTATAGGAAAATAAGTATTTGAACTCCCTGCTATTTTGCAAGTTCTCCCACTTGGAAATCATGGAGGGGTCTGAAATTGTCATCGTAGGTGCATGTCCACTGTGAGAGACATAATCTAAAAAAAAAATCCAGAAATCACAATATATGATTTTGTAACTATTTATTTGTATGATACAGCTGCAAATAAGTATTTGAACACCTGTCTATCAGCTAGAATTCTGACCCTCAAAGACCTGTTAGTCTGCCTTTAAAATGTCCACCTCCACTCCATTTATTATCCTAAATTAGATGCACCTGTTTGAGGTCGTTAGCTGCATAAAGACACCTGTCCACCCCATACAATCAGTAAGAATCCAACTACTAACATGGCCAAGACCAAAGAGCTGTCCAAAGACACTAGAGACAAAATTGTACACCTCCACAAGGCTGGAAAGGGCTACGGGGAAATTGCCAAGCAGCTTGGTGAAAAAAGGTCATTAGAAACTGGAAGAAGCTAATAAACTTAAAAACTAGGAATATTGCAAATTACTGTGTGGTTTAATTATTAACTTGTGTTGATGCAGTGACCAAACTATTTCTCCCTCACACATTCTTTCATGAATCATTCAAATATGACGCATATTCAACCAATATTATAGCTGGAAAAACCTTGAACAAAACATAAGGAGGACATAAAATGTTTGTTGGCCAACATTCATTATAGCAGACTTATTTGCTATGACCATATTGTTCTTTTAAAATGTAATTTAATACACGATGCAACTATCAGATACAGTAATGCAATAAACTCAAAGGCCTTTTATTCTCATGTTATTACTGTAAATAATGTATATTATGTGACTGAACAAAACATAACACTTTTACAAGCGTATATATTCAGTGTTTAGATTGCATAATGTAACCAGCCTATAATATGATCATGAGCTTTTTCATTCATTTAGTGTCAGTTGTGGCATTAGCTCATTAAATGTAAGGCCTACAATCAATAGCACCACACATCCACACCACAAAGTCGCTGTTGAACTCTGGGGTGTAAACTGTATTTTCAGAGTTTGTATATGCTGCTAAATATAGATTCGTTGACTCAGGCATACAGACAGGGTGGGGACGCTTTCATTTGAACAGTTATATTCAGATTTCGCTCTCAGAAACTGGCCTCGTGCCACACAAAACAGGTCCTGTGTTGAAGTAACGGGTGCTGCTGACTGAACCGTTGTCTGAGGCTGACTAACGCAAGCGAGGGGGAAAATACTGCCGTTTTCCATCAGCGACGCATGATCTTCAGATGACGTCGGTCGGTCTGTGAATGATCCAACCGAATGCACTCAGTGCCCGCGCGCGCGCTTCTGTCCATTCAACGGGAAGAGCGCGCGTGGGTTTCAGACGGAAACACAGCTAATTGTGTTATAGGCTATATATTGAGTTAGTGTGCTGAATGGACAGGTCAGGTTAGACAATAGCTAACGTTACATCTTCAGACAAAATAGGCTACTTGTTAAATCTAATTACCACATTCCGTCAGTCCTTTGGCAGAGCTGTCAATTTGAAGGTCAAGGCTAATTCACCACAGTATTTGAATTTCTAACGGTTTGTAGTCTAACGGCTACCTTTTGTTTTAAAATTACACACCCAATAGATAAAAAGAGCCTACATTATACCTAACACACATCCCACACATTTTTTTTAAACAAGTAATTCCTTTGTAAGGGGCCTACAATGTTGTCTGATTTGTCCTGGGAAGTTCATATTTGGGAAGTGGTGTTGTTTACGACATCAGGTGCATTCATGTCACTTTTGTCGGAGCAAGATGGCGGTGTAGCTTTTAAAGGCACAATATGTAAGATTTTTGGATTACAATATCCAAAACCCACTAGAACAGTATATTTTGTTGTGTACTTGCATTATCCCAAATGTTTCCAAGAACACCTAAATCCAGAGAAATAAGCAATTTTAACCAGGATACAGAAATGTCCATGCATCGCTTATCATGACATCATAACCGTTTTTTTTGTTGTTGTTGTAGAAACTATGGAAACACCAAAGACGCTTTAATATAATGTTTTATTAGACAGGTGAGCAACTGTTTGGATACATTCATCGACAGAAAACTAACCATTGTTATATAGCTCAACACAGTAGCTGTTTTTCTTGATTTACCGCGAGTGTCTCACAGCAGCCGAGCGAACGCACAGAGTAACATTACAACATAACTTTCAACACTATTGATCTAATATGATAAAACAGCCCTGCGTCTGCGGCATCATAAAAGCTCCATTGCTTTCGAGCAGTGTGTCGCTCTTGTCTCTCATTAGCAATCGCTCCATCGGCCTTGTTTCGTTCCAACGGCTTTCATCCCCACCCTGCATCATACTACAGTAATGTTAATACATGTTTAATACATTAGCTCCATGAATATGATTTCTGCGTGAGTCCCGTCAGATTCTTTTCCACCAGCTGTAGAGGTGAAGTTTTGTGATTCCACCTCAAGCCACGCCTTTCTTTTGAATAAGCGACCTCTATAGTGGCAAAAATTACATATTGTACCTTTAACTAAACAATCGTTTTTTAAAAACAAAAAAAACAATAATGTGTATCAGATGCGTTTTGCTTTTTTATGTTTGTAATTATTTTATGAAGCCACTGCCAACTTTATTGCTATATATATACAGTGAGGAAAATAAGTATTTGAACACCCTGCTATTTTGCAAGTTCTCCCACTTAGAAATCATGGAGGGGTCTGAAATTGTCATCGTAGGTGCATGTCCACTGTGAGAGACATAATCTAAAAAAAAAAAACCATCCAGAAATCACAATGTATGATTTTTAAACTATTTATTTGTATGATACAGCTGCAAATAAGTATTTGAACACCTGAGAAAATCAATGTAAATATTTGGTACAGTAGCCTTTGTTTGCAATTACAGAGGTCAAACGTTTCCTGTAGTTTTTCAGCAGGTTTGCACACACTGCAGGAGGGATTTTGGCCCACTCCTCCACACAGATCTTCTCTAGATCAGTCTGCATACCTCGGTTGTAACAAGTGGATATTTCAGTCAAAGTTGCTCTTCTATCAGCTTGAATCAGTCGGCCCATTCTCCTCTGACCTCTAGCATCAACAAGGCATTTTCGCCCACAGGACTGCCGCATACTGGATGTTTTTCCCTTTTCACACCATTCTTTGTAAACCCTAGAAATGGTTGTGCGTGAAAATCCCAGTAACTGAGCAGATTGTGAAATACTCAGAGCGGCCCGTCTGGCACCAACAACCATGCCACGCTCAAAATTGCTTAAATCACCTTTCTTTCCCATTCTGACATTCAGTTTGGAGTTCAGGAGATTGTCTTGACCAGGACCACACCCCTAAATGCATTGAAGCAACTGCCATGTGATTGGTTGATTAGATAATTGCATTAATGAGAAATTGAACAGGTGTTCCTAATAATCCTTTAGGTGTGTGTGTGTGTATATATATATATATATATATATATATATATATATATATATATATATATATATATATATATATATATATATATATATATATATATATATATATATATATATATATATATATATATATATATATATATAAAGCTGTGGTGTCAATCTGGTTTATTTCTTCTTCTTTTTTGGCAACACTTTACAGTAAGGTTTCATTTGTTAACATTAGTTGATGTATTAATTAACATGAACTAACTATAGCTACACATTTGTTAACCTTAGTTAATAAAAGTCCAGCTATTCATTGTTTGTTCATGTTACTTCACAGTACATTAACTAATACAACTTTTGATTTAAATAATGTATTGGTAAATGTTAAAATTAGTTTATGTTAACATGTAGTTAACCCATGAAACCTTATTGTAAAGTGTTACCCCTTTTGGCTAGTAGAAGTTCTGAATGGCCGGAAACTTGGCCAAATTGGCCAGTGAGTGAAAAAGTTAATTTCAAACCCTGCTTTTTCTCTTCTAACTGTGAATTTTGTCATTATTTTGGAGCACACTATAGCTTATAGATAACAGTCGTGCTAAAAGCCCCCGCAAAAAACCTTCAATTTTGATTTCATGGGGACTTTAAAGCAGCTGTCATGAGTCAGCTATGAATATAACATTACTGTACAGAAGAAATGTTTGTGGTCAATATTCATACAATGACGTGCATACATCTAAATATGTCTAATAATGAGTGTCTAGCCAACACATTTTAATCTACCGTTTACAAAGGATAATTGACAATAATTGTATAAATGGCCAATAGTGATGATGACAGGACTATATTATTATCATGTAAGAACAAGCAGATGGCGCTGTTTCAGCAGTTGCGTGAGAGTCAGAGCGAGGTAAACACACATCTCTTCCATTTTTAAATATTCCACGTTGACAAACACTCAGCTTTTGTTGCTCAGTGTGTTATTATTGTTGACCTCAGGATGGACTTCACAATCCGGGCCGCCACGCTCGAGGACTGTAAGGACATATCGCGCATGATTCTGGTGAGTCGAAGCGCCCGCGTGCCATCCGCGTCCATTTCTGACCTGACGATTTTAGTACCAGCTCGCGCGGTCTTTCATTATCCTCCAAACTCTGTTGATTATCTATCCTCCAACACTGCATCGGTGTTGCTGGCAGGGTTACAGTAAGCCATGTTCATTTGACACACTGTAACCTGACACTTTCCTGTCTTCGAGCTAGTGGGTACGCGCGGTAGCCTTGATCTGAATGACGTCATATTAATGAATATGAAAAGTATAAGCAGGCCAGTGTCATGTCATGTATCAAATATACCTAATTAATAACACCTTGCAACAATAGAAAAATAATAATTATGCACTTTACTGATGCCAGAATACTGAAAATACCTTTGACCAATGCAAAAATCAAGCAATAGAAGGCTAAACTGTATTGTCAAATCCTTCACACTAGGAACTGGCAGAGCATGAGAAAGTTTTAGACCAGATCAAGATTACACAAAGAGGTAGGCATGATTGTCACATCTCTCCAATACAATGATTTGTGTGGAATAATTCATGCTGTGGAGTGTTTTAGTAAGAATTTGGAGCTGGTACTAATCATACGTCTTTCTTATAGATCTGGAGCAGGATGGATTCTCCAAAAACCCTTTTTTCCATGGAATTATTTCCGAAGTGCCAGAGCATCTTAAGTCCAGAGATGGTGAGAAAAAAGAACTGCGCTGCCTGATTCGCGCAAAAATCTGCTGTCCTTAGGATACACATTTGTTATCTAATCTGGGCGTGTGTGTCATCATGTCTAGCCTGAGTTTATGGATGTTACATAAGCTTGCTTTGCCATTTTATTCTCTTGCTTTACCTCCCCTGAGTTTCATAATATACATTTTCTACACATTTTTAAGGGGTCATGACATGAGAAATCAATTTTGCCTTGATTATAAGAGGTCTTTGTACCATTAAAACATCTTGCAAGTTTCATAGCTTAAAAATCCACCTCATAAACAAACCAGTTATTTAAAGGTGTACTTCAGCGCTGGAAAGGAGCATTTGGGTCATTTATGTAGTAGAAATGTGAAATTATTTTAGAAGTTGGTGCCTTTTAGACTGAGAAAAGGCAGAAAATGTATTTTTGGCTCATATGGATGAAAGACAACAACTCCCAGAATGCAGTTGCTTCGCTGCCCTATGAGGCCACTCCCAAGCCACGCCTACCGGTTGCATATCTTGCCCACCGTCGTTTTCATTTTTATAGTAATAAAATAATTTAGTTCAGTTAGAGAACAGACACTACAATTAAAAACTGAACGTGTCTGCTCAATACAGCGTGAGCCGAATGAGTCTCGCAGCACAAACAGCAGCAGGACTCAGATCTCATTCATCAGAGAGTGAGGAGCTGAGAGACCAGATGAAGAGTTGTTTTCAAAGCGAAATGCGCCTATTTAAGTGAGTTTGTCATTGTACCATTTTGTTGTTGTGTTTTCATGAGCCCACAATTCAAGCAAGCCGCCCCGAATTGGCGGTAGTTTTAAACCGAAACTAAAATGAGCACGGACGACCGGCATTCATTCATGCAGGGGCGTAGCATCTTTTCAGAAGTGAGGGGGACAGAAATGTCAGGTGTAATACCATTTTTTTTTCTGACCTTTGTCTAATTGACAGATTTAATTGATCTCATTTCTTGCTTTTAATTCAGTAAGATATCAAATACACTGCTGAACAATAAACACTAATATCTATAATGTTTTCCCTGTATGTTATGCCAATTTTATGATTGGTTAATGTAGGCTACTACAAACACTTGTGCATTAAGTCCCCATGGATTTTATGCTTTGTAAAAAAAAATATAAAGTACCTATCAAAAGTTTGGAAACATTACAATTGTTAAATGTTTTTGAAAGAAGTCTTCTGCTCACCAAGGCTGCATTTATTTAATAAAAAAAGCAGTAAAAAAGTAATACAGTGAAATATTATCCTAATGTAAAGCAGCTGTGTGAATATATATATATATATATATATATATATATATATATATATATATATATATATATATATATATATATATATATATAGTAAAAAATTAAAAAATCTTTGAAATTTATTCCTGTGATCAAAGCTGAATTTATCATCATTACTCCAGTCTTCAGTGTCCCACGATCTTTCAGAAATCATTCTAATATGTTCATTTGATGCTCAAGAAACATTTATGATTATGATCAATGTTGAAAACAGTTGTGCTGCTTCATTTTTGTGGAAATCATGAAACTATTCAAACATTTGTGGTAAGATAAAAAAGAGAGAAATTAATACTTTTATTCATCAAACATGCATTAAATTGATCAAGTGGCATTTATAATAGAGGTGCACCGATACCACTTTTTTTCAGACCAAGTACAAGTACTTACATTTGGGTACTTGCCGATACCGAGTACTGATACGAGTACTTAATAATACCATTACAGTTCTTCTAACAATGTTTTATTTTCATCAGATGTTTTTCACTTTCTGACTGTAACAAAGTAAATACACAAATTGATGCTGTTGCTGACATTTTAACATTCAACTTGGTGTTTTCCTAAACAAACATGGCACTGCTGCCCATTTCACATAAATGTAACCTGTAACATTCAGTGGATTCCAGTACCACACAACATAGCAGAACAACTGAATTCAATGATTATGTTATCATAGCCATACAGCCCTTTTTGGAGATGAAAAGAAGCTTCTCTGCATTATCAGCTATGAGCCTGTTTCTGTTTTCATCTACAATATGTGATACTGAGTTAGGGATGTGCGAGACTAGTCGATTAAATGTTAGTGCTGCTGCAAGACAACTTGGAAATATTGATTTTTTTTTTTTACAAAGGCCATGTTTAAATTACTGTCATGGTAATGTTATATCTTGAAATTAATATATTATTTTGAAAAGTGTAGGCCTATATCTGCAGCAAAACAAAATCATTTAATTTTACCTCAGGTTCTGCATGCGTTGGTTTTCTCTGGCGCTCGCGGAGGCTTCAGATAAATCTCCACTCGAGTGAAGGAGGATTTTGAAAGCTTACACAAAACTTTTCCATTTTCTTCCATGTCATGTCAAACTAGTATAACAATTAAGCTTGCTTAGGCTTGTTATACTACCGGGGTTAGGCTAGTCATTGCGCACATCCCTACTAAACAGCCCTTCACTTTCAGCACTCACTACCGAGAGGTATCTGCCTCACGAGCAGTTAAACTTGGTTTATACTCCCCGGGTCTGCACTAGCGCAGAAAAAATGAAGCCATATTATGGCAGTCGTGCGCTTTGAGAGCGCGAGACCCCTTTGCACTTGGCGCCGCGGTGTGCGGGTGTGCACAGCGAATTATGTAACTTTCCGCGCGGCTCCGCATCCGAAGATACGTTGCCATAAAGTGGTAGGCCTATCGGGTGCGGTTGTATCGGGGTAGTTTTACGAGTACGAGTACTTCACAACAGTATCGGACCGACACCCGAGTACTGGTATCGGTATCGGTGCATCCCTAATTTATAATATAACAAAAGATGTATACATGCTTTATTCAATGCAAATAAATGCTGCTCATTTAACTTTATATTCATTAAAGAATCCTGAAAAATAAAATGCATCATGGTTTCCACAGCTGTTTTCAACAATGATTATAATCATAAATGTTTCCTTTTCATCAAATGATCATATTAGAATGATTTCTGAAGGATCATGTGATACTGAAGACTGGAGTAATGATGCTGAAAATTCAGCTTTGATCACAGGAATAAATTACACTTTACTATATCATTACAAATTAAAACATCTGTGAATATATATGTGAATATATTTCGCAATATTAATGTTTTAACTGTATTTTTTATTAAATAAATGCAGCCTTGGCAAGCAGAAGATACTAAACATTAAAAAGGGTGTCAGTTAGCACTGATCCGCATCGTTCAGATCGCCTCATTTTTGGATACGAATAAAATGACAGGTCATGTATAGATTATTTTGTGTTTTTGAATTTAAATCTAGATTTATTTACGTTGGATTCTACGTAAACGAACTTGCTTGTGTAACAGACGTAGGCCAGTAAGAGGTGTGCGACTAGACGCCGGTTCGAATCCCGCACGGAGCGGGTCGACTAGGACTGGTGCGACCCGGTAAAAGTGCGGGGGACGAATGTACGTTTTATTAAAAGTGCGGGGGCCGTCCCCAGCGTAATCTACACCCATGCATTCATGGCCGCACAGTGCGTGTCCAGTCTGCCGTTTTCAGTTCATGCCTATGGAAGCTTAACTTTCGTAGGAATTCATTGAGAACACTCGCTTTGCTCTGCACCGCTCTGGGGTCCGTTCTTCGTACGTCGCTAACTCAGTTAGCCGGATTTGTTTGTTGACGATTAGCGTGATCTTGGATTGTTTGGTTCTTCGCTCATCCTGGACTTGCTGTCATAGCAACAGGTCCGGAAGCTTAAAGGTCCCGTTCTTCGTGTGTTTTTGAAGCTTTGATTGTGTTTACAGTGTGCAATATAACATGTGTTCATGTTTCGCGTGTAAAAAAAACAGTATTTTTAACACAATTTACTTATCTGTATACCGCTGTTTTCACTGTCCTGAAAACGGCTGATGAGTTCCTTTATTCTATGAAGTCCCTCCTTCAGAAATACGTAACGAGTTCTAATTGTGCCAGCGGTTCCCGTGTTGTGATTTGACCGCAGCTTAGCGAACGTGGCACGGTTCCTGTGTTGTGATTCGACAGCAGCTTAGCGCACGTGGAAAGGTCACGCCTCTTAACGGGAGATGTATGCGCTCAATGATCTCTAAGTACAGCGTCCCTGGGAAAGCCAAACAAAGGTGATTTGACTCCGGGATGAAAATAACAGCATCTCGACGACATGGCGACAAACACACTCAAACGTAACAATTCCTTTTCTCCACGCGACACGTCCTCTTCTCCACATGGGACAGCAACAAGACCACGCCCCCTTTTTTCACATATTCTTGTGGGCGGAGGTTAGTCTGTTCTACTGACGTCATTTATGTAGGAAGTACCAGGATGTAGTCCAAACTGGCCGTTCGCTGTAGGCTTTGAAAGGGAACTTCTGTTAAATAAAATATCTCGCTTGGCATTGAACTTTGAGCTTTATAATTTTACAGGTATTATTAATGCTTCAACAGCAACATTACACACTAACTAAAGTTTGAACAATGGGATCACGAAGAACGGGACCTTTAAACTTGCTCACGAGCAGCTTATTTCCTTTTTAAGCGGCGTTGATACTTCAAATTTTTTCCCAATCACTGCTACTTTATTACAAGAGTTCCTTACTGAACCAGGGGCAATAATAATTTTAAATAATAGCTAAAATAATATAAAAATGTATTTGAAAATATTATAATGTTGTGTATAATACTATAGACACAGCCACTTGATTGATGTTTTATTTTTGATAGAATAATTACTTTATAATGTTATCATAGTCTTACACACCTGCTGTACAGCTACTCTGAGCCATGCATTAATTTGAGTGGTGACGGATATTATGGGATGGCTTGATGCAGCGCAGGAGATGCAGATCAACTTGATCTTTAATTAATTAACTTTAATTAATGCTGTCGCGTAACAAATCTGCTTCAAATTTAATTAAAAATTAAATGAATTGCTAATTACAACATTGAAATAAAAATGTAAAGGGTGTACAAATACTATAAAATCGTGAATATAAATAATTGGGAATAATGTTTAAAAAAAATTTTTTATCATTTATCTATTTTAACTTATGTTGGTTTGGTCGTTTCCTTATAAAGGTCCAGAAATTGTGGGTTTTTTTTGTGTAATTTGTCAAATTTTTTGGCCAGGTGGCTTTTTTAATTATATGATGTCATTACGTTGCTGTCTTGACGCCAGCCAATCGCTGCATTGCTGATCGTGGTTTCGAGTATCAATACATCTGCCCTCTTCAGGGAACACAAGAACGTGCAGTAATCTCAGACAACTTAATCCAGATATTTTAATCAAATCCGCAAATTCGTTTGAAGAACCAAATTAGCCAGAGATCAGTTATCACGATTAGAGGATCTGGGGCCTCATTTATAAACGTTGTTCGCACAAAAGAAGGCGTACGCCGCTCTCTACGCAATAATTGGTATTTATAAAAAAGCAAACTTGAGGGGAAAATGTGCGGCCCTTCACGCAAGTTTTGACCCAGGCGTACGCACAAAAACGGGTGAAATGAGAAATGGCGACACCGTCGGCAGATGGAAGAAACACGTGAAAGTGTGTGAAACTGTAGACCGTTGTGTAAAAGAAATGGCAATACTGCCTCTCATAAATAACATGAAGACTTCACAAAGCAAGTCTTACAATTAACAGCCGACACGAACACCCGTTTGTTCGATCTGCAGTGCAAAACAAACAAAATAAAACAAAAATTACAACAGAAATGCAAATTAACACATATTTGCAAAAAGAAAAGTGAAATATGTTCTGCAATAATATTGGCATGTTATGCAATTCCTCCCCAGAAATAATATGGTAAACAGAACGAAATAATGTGCAAAACTGATATTCTCGTCAATGTGTCCGTCTGGCGGAGCAGATATAGATGCAAATAGATAGATAGATAGATAGATAGATAGATAGATAGATAGATAGATAGATAGATAGATAGATAGATAGATAGATAGATAGATAGATAGATAGATAGATAGATAGATAGATAGATAGATAGATAGATAGATAGATAGATAGATAGATAGATAGATAGATTTCGTAGTAAAATTTCTTCATCAGCTACGGAATCATGGTATTCATGCATATGCCTTTAGTTTTATTTTTGATAAAATAACGTATGACGTATGTCTCAACCATTCAGAAAGCTGCAAGACTTTACATTTGCACTGAACTATTTCCCATTTCCACGTAGATTATAACCGACATCTGTAGCTTGTCAGATGCAATTAAATGGATGGAAATAAAATGCCCTATCACAATGCGTAATGACGCACAATGGCTGATCTTGCGCTCTTAGAAGATGTGGCAAATGGAAGGATTCGGAGTGAACGCATCTTCACACAGCAAGAAGACTTGCTGGCAAACGAGGACACACTCTGGCAATGGAGCGCGCCTTTTGCCACTCAAGTGCCTTTTTGGCATTAGTAATGCCCACACTGTGCCCTCCAAAACAACATTTTTCTCCTCTTTTCAACCTTGCCAACGATAACTTCTACTTCACATGGTGGGCAGCACGATCATTCGAATATACTACAAGGTTTCTACTGATACAAAGCTTGATGCTAAATCACTGAAGTAACCCTTTAATCAAGCTCCAAAAACGGCTCAATACATTTACACAATACACCAGGCAAAAACATTTACATATGACTGCCTCCAGAGCAAGACATTGATGAATAGTTAGACATCATCACACCATGGGCCCCACCCACTGTTGTTCAGTCGCTTAACGGAGCGAACAAAAACAAAAAAACAGAAATCAAAATCTGACAGAATGATTCTCTTTACAGGTCATACCAAGGTTGGTTACTCTCTGTACTTCTACACGTACAGCTCATGGAAAGGTCGGGCAGTGTACATGGAGGACCTGTATGTGATGCCAGAGTTCAGAAGTAAGGAAACGACACTGTGTGATTTTGTTTATTTGAATGTAACAAACTGATTATTGATTTTCTGTGAGTATCTCCAGAGAAAGGCATTGGCAAGGCTCTGATGGCCAAAGTTTCCCAGGTGAGGGGGGTTTATTTATACTAGTCTAGATAACGGCAGCATGTGCAGCCGGTCATAAGAAGCTGTTGAATCTGTGGTGATTTGTGTTTATGATCGCCCTCAGCTTGGTCTGGCTGCGGGTTGCACCCAGCTGAATTTCACTGTGCTGGACTGGAACAAGTCATCTCTTGACTTCTACAAAAAGCAGGGCTGCTGGGATGTGACCTCCGACCTCGGCTATCACTGCATGCGCTGTGAGGGCGATGCCCTTGAACACTTGGCACAGGGGGACCTTTAAAATTTGAAGCACATTGATTCCCCTGTCAACCCTAGACCAGAGCCACAAGTAACAAGTTGTTTGATAAGCACAGGAAGAGAGTAAACTGTGTTATGGGAAAATTTAATCATAGCTATACATTAAACATTGCGCATGAAACGTTTATTGATTTGCATATATTCATACAGAACCAGCTTACTAGGTAAAAGGTCATATACAGAATATAGAGAACACGTTCTACACTTACACATGGAAAACATGTTTTGTATAGGAGACATGAAGACTGGGATTTGACACTCAGGGGTCAGGATGGCCTAAACGTAGGGATCAGAGTTAAAATGAACAGCACACTCAGGGATTTGAGCAAGTGCTGCTTTTCTTGTCATGTGTGGAAATTTACAGGAGGAGTGACTTTAATTGGGAAACTGATAAAAGCTGAGTGCTGTTATGTCTAGTTAGTGCACTCTGCAGACATTGAAGATGGCTGTATGAGTGTGATTCATTTCTTGCAGGAAATTAAATCTTTATAAAGACAATTGGGAACGGTTTTGTCTCTTATTCAGTAATGTGGCGATAGTTGAAATTTTGCCACGACAATTACGTAACCATGCTCATCTCCTGTATCAAATTTCTATATAGACGAGAAGCATTGCAGAGAACAACAGCCACCAGATGCGAATGCACATGCATTAGAATTTCAAGTTTCATTCTACACATTTAAATTGTGAAGTCTGGCCTAACCAAAGATTCAGAAGTGCACTGTTGCGTTATTGGTGATCACATGTATTGGGCATTATGACATAATTTTTCACCTGTGGAAAGAGTGGAAGTGAAATTGTTACAGTTGGTCTGTTACCATTATATTTCTTAGATGTTCTATTTAAATAGCCATTTTAGTGTTTAGCCATAAATGTGTCATTTTATTTGTACATTTGAATATGTGTTTGCTTAAACATCTAGTAATGCTCTTTTTTCCACATTTTATGTTACAGCCTTACTCCAAAATTGCTTCAATTCATTACTTTTTTTCCTCAATTTTACAAACAATAACCCATAATGACAATGTGAGAGAAGTTTGTTTGAAATCTTTGCAAATTTATTTAAAATTAAATAGAAATTACAGCCTCAAGTCTTTAGAGTATGATGCTACAAGCTTGTTGGCACACCTATTTTTCGGCAGTTTCTCCCAATCGTCTTTGCAGGACACCTCAAGCACCATCAGGTTGGATGGGGAGCGTCAGTGCACAGCCATTTTCAGATCTCTCCAGAGATCTGGGCCACTCAAGGACATTCACAGAGTTGTCCCGTAGCCACTCCTTTGTTATCTTGGCTGTGTGCTTAGGGTCGTTGTCCTGTGTGAAGATGACCCTTCGCCCCAGTCTGAGGTCCAGGGCGCTCTGGAGCAGGTTTTCATCAAGGATGTCTCTGTACATTGCTGCATTCATCTTTCCCTCCATCCTGACTAGTCTCCCAGTTCCTGCCACTGAAAAACTTCCCCACAGCATGATGCTGCCACCACCACTTCACTGTAGGGATGGTATTGGCCAGGTGAGGAGCGGTGCTGCAGAGATGGTTGTTCTCTTCTCTCCACAGAGAAACGCTGGAGCTCTGTCAGAGTGACCATCCTCCCTGACTAAGGCCCTTCTCCCCCGATCGCTCAGTTTGGCCGGGCGTCCAGCTCTAGGAAGAGTCCTGGTGGTTCCAAACTTCTTCCATTCACGGATGATGGAGGCCACTGTCCTCATTGGGACCTTCAATGCTGAAATTTTTTCTGTACCCTTGCCCAGATCTGTGCCTCGATACAATCCTGTCTCGGAGGTCTACAGACAATTCCTTGGACTTCATGGCTTGGTTTGTGCTCTGACATGCACTGTTAACTGTGGGACCTTATATAGACAGGCGTGTGCCTTTCCAAATCATGTCCAGTCAACTGAATTTACCACAGGTGGACTCCAATCAAGGTGTAGAAACACTCAAGGATGATCAGTGGAAGCAGGAGCACCTCAGCTCAATGTTGAGTGTCATGGCAAAGGCTGTGAATACTTATGTACATGTGATATAATACATTTTCAAAGATTTCAAACAAATGTCTTTCACGTTGTCATTATGGGGTATTGTTAGTAGAATTTTTGAGGAAAATAATGAATTTAATTAATTTTGGAATAAGGCTGAAACATTACAAAATGTGGATATACTGTAGGTTGTAATATGGAAAATGTATCCACCTAGAAGATGATGTGTCCTTTTGCATTGTACATGCACAGATATGAGCCACACACTTTTCTCATCTAATATTTGATAACTGTCACCATGCATTTGTTAGTCATAACAGAGAATAAGCTAAAAAAAAAACTAGAGAAATGCACTACAATTGTAAATAAGCTGAATCCTATATGTTGTTGGTTAGTGGAACCATGATTGGATTTTGCTTTTCTGAATTGTTTACATTACCTTGTAGAAGATTTTAGTGCATTTTGCCTTGTAGATAATTTTTGTGCAATATTTTAGAAACTGGATTTAGAAAGGTCTTTTGGCAAGAAAATCTTGTGCTGTTACTGAATACATCACAAACACGAATAACATACAACTCGTAAGTACCTCAGTCTGTACATTTAGTTAGTTGTAATTGGTAACATGTTTATGACCTGCTAGAAAAGAACTGTTATTTTGTAGCACTTAAACTATATCTGCTGTATCCAATGTACTGTGAATTCTGATTTCTCTGTTCTTTCAGTCATCAATAAAAGTACATTTGTGTGGGTTTTTTTCGCTGCTTGGATTTTAACTTGCCTAAAGGCCTGTTCACACCAAGGACAATAACTATATCGATAAAGACAGTAATAGAAATCGTTCTAAATCAAAACTAATAGAATCCACACCAGCTATAACGATAAGACGCAGAGGAACAAATATCCTTGGAATCACTTTCAGAACTATTTTTACCAGCTGATGAACTGACTGACAGCCAATCATTCAGAATTCATCTTGCAGCACACTTAAGAGTAAACAGAAATATATTATGCGTTGGTGTCGAGGCTAATAATAAGCTAGTTATCATTATAGTTATCGTTCTCGGTGTGAACAGGCTTTAAAAGGTTAGTTGATTCAAAAATGAAAATTCTGTCATTAATTACTCTCCCTCATGTTGTTACAAACCCGTAGGACTTTCCTTCATCTTCTTAACACATGAAGATACTTTTGATGAAATCTGAGAGCTTTCTGTCCCTCCATTGACAGCTACACAACTATCACTTAGATGCTTCAAAAAGTTCATAAAGAGATCGTAAAACTAATCCATATAATTTAGCAGTTTAGTTTTTTTAGTAATTTCCTGAAGAGACTCGATCGCTTTATATGAAGAACAGATTAAATTTAGGCTTTTATTCACATTTAAACGTTCATCTACTCACACATCAGTTGTGGTGAACGGAAGCTCAAACATGTTCTCTTGATGTGCGAGAACCAATGAGGTTCATTCTCGTGTTACGCATCATCTTCTGCAAGAACCAATGAGGTTCATTCTCGTGTTACGCAGCACGTTTGAGCTTCAGCAAGAGCCAATGAGGTTCATTCTCGTGTTACACATCACGTTTGAGCTGCAGCAAGAACCAATGAGGTTCATTCTCGTGTTACGCAGCACGTTTGAGCTTCAGCAAGAGCCAATGAGGTTCATTCTCGTGTTACGCATCACGTTTGAGCTTCAGCAAGAACCAATGAGGTTCATTCTCGTGTTACGCATCACGTTTGAGCTTCAGCAAGAACCAATGAGGTTCATTCTCGTGTTACGCATCACGTTTGAGCTTCAGCAAGAACCAATGAGGTTCATTCTCGTGTTACGCATCACATTTGAGCTTCAGCAAGAACCAATGAGGTTCATTCTCGTGTTACGCAGCACGTTTGAGCTTCAGCAAGAACCAATGAGGTTCATTCTCATGTTACGCATCACATTTGAGCTTCAGCAAGAACCAATGAGGTTCATTCTTGTGTTACGCATCACGTTTGAGCTTCAGCAAGAACCAATGAGGTTCATTCTCGTGTTACGCATCACATTTGAGCTTCAGCAAGAACCAATGAGGTTCATTCTTGTGTTACGCATCACGTTTGAGCTTCAGCAAGAACCAATTAGGTTCATTCTCGTGTTACGCATCACGTTTGAGCTTCAGCAAGAACCAATGAGGTTCATTCTCGTGTTACGCATCACGTTTGAGCTTCAGCAAGAACCAATGAGGTTCATTCTCGTGTTACGCATCACGTTTGATCTTCAGCAAGAACCAATGAGGTTCATTCTTGTGTTACGCATCACTTTTGAGCTTCAGCAAGAACCAATGAGGTTCATTCTCGTGTTACGCATCACGTTTGAGCTTCAGCAAGACCCAATGAGGTTCATTCTTGTGTTACGCATCACGTTTGAGCTTCAGCAAGAACCAATGAGGTTCATTCTCGTGTTACGCATCACGTTTGAGCTTCAGCAAGAACCAATGAGGTTCATTCTTGTGTTACGCATCACGTTTGAGCTTCAGCAAGACCCAATGAGGTTCATTCTTGTGTTACGCATCACGTTTGAGCTTCAGCAAGACCCAATGAGGTTCATTCTTGTGTTACGCATCACGTTTGAGCTTCAGCAAGAACCAATGAGGTTCATTCTTGTGTTACGCATCACGTTTGAGCTTCAGCAAGAACCAATGAGGTTCATTCTTGTGTTACGCATCACATTTGATCTTCAGCAAGAACCAATGAGGTTCATTCTCGTGTTACGCATCACGTTTGAGCTTCAGCAAGAACCAATGAGGTTCATTCTTGTGTTACGCATCACATTTGATCTTCAGCAAGAACCAATGAGGTTCATTCTTGTGTTACGCATCACATTTGATCTTCAGCAAGAACCAATGAGGTTAATTCTCGTGTTACGCATCACGTTTGAGCTTCCAATGAGGTTTGTTCTTGCGTGTCTAGCAGGTTCGGTTGAGCTTCTGTTTATGTTCACTGATGAATGTTTATATGTTAATAAAAGGCTAAATTCAATCTGTTCATCATATAAAGTGATCGAGTCTCTTCAGAAAACTAGTTTTACCATCTCTTTTTGAAGCGTCAAAGTGTCAGTTGCATAGCTGTCAACGGATGGATAGAAATATATAAAATTTCATCAAAAAGATCTTCATTTGTGTTCCAAAAATTAACTAAAGTCTTACAGGTTTGGAACGGCATGAGGGTGAACTATCCCTTTAAAACAGTGTGATCTAGATTAGTGTTGAACAAAACTATGCACGACTAATCATAAAATAAACAGAGTTGATGCCATCAAAGCTCACTTTTGAATTAATGACCTTAAGTTGTAGCGGGAAGAAGGATTCACATTTGGCCTGCAGATCACTAGGATACATTTCTAAGCTGCTCAAACGCCAACATGTTGCAGTTTCCACACCTTAAGCAACAGCGACATCAAGTGTTCACCCGGAGAAGTGATTAACGATATAACACATTTAGGACTTTTTCCATTGCACTTCACTGAGGAATTAAAGTAGTATTTCATAGTCGTGAAGTTCCTTCGCTTAATCCGTTAAAATCTCAGCTGATTGGCAGGCCAGAGTTGCGTAGCAAATTAAATAGTAAAAACACTGAGGAAAATTGTCTGTCTGCAATAAAAAAATCAGACAGACTCTGATTTGCTCATTTTCTGACTCATGAAGATCAAACTCATTGCCAGGAAACCATCCTGTTGTTTGGGTCTTATTATGAGAGGGAGAGCAGAATTACACACATCTTCACATCATTGACGTTTATGTTAGGAAACAATGATTAGACTGCACTACTTATCATTTTAGAGACCACAGAAGAGATAAGAATGACAACAAACTTTAGAAATTGCCATTTCAACATATTACATTTAGGATTAAAAGACAAAACCCAGCTCAAGCAAACAATTAACGTGCCATTTGAAGTTAATACATGCTAATATTTTATTAACCATGAAATAGCACACACATAAAGTTAATTTATAGGCCTACTATATCACATAGCTTCTTATGAGTTGATTCAGGTTACATAAAGAATCCAAAATGTGTATTGATGGAGTATTTCCACACAAAATAGAGCCTGATATGTTGCTTAAACACAATTATTATTCATTGGCATATGCAAAAAACGTATTAAAATGTATTATTAAAGGGTGGGTAGGCATTTTTGGAGCAGCTTGCTAGAGAAAGCTAGCTTTGAAAGCATGAGATCCCTCCCTCCCTTTCAAGTGTCTCCAAAACACATGAACACACGAACAGCAGTCTTACAAAGCGTCCTGAGAGACAGCGTTAAATTATCTCTTGTCTCAAAGCAAATAACTTTACAATAATAATGAACGTAAACAACTTAAAGAGCACTGACCTGTACCACCTGACTGCTGCAGATTCATTTCAGCGTTGATAGCGTTGCCACTGAAACGCATAAATTCGAGTCACAAACCGCTCTGAGTCTAACGTCACAGGTTTCCATCTTTATGACAGTAGTTATGGTGTGAACGCAGCATAATGTGGTTGTTTTGGTTCAGGAGGATCTATGGATGCTGTTTTTGCGCCCTTGAAGGGTACTTCGGGAAGGGGCGCCATTTGTAGGAGTGTTCCAAATGAAAGTGAACCGAATCCCTTCATGAAGGGTCCTTCCACACGTCTGTAAGCGAAGGGAAGATGCAATGGTCATTTCAAGGAAGTCATTTAATTGTTAATGGTCATGTGACCCAGGGTGGCGAATCCTGACGATTCATTTTAAATATAGATATGGAGGGAGAGATGGAGTTAATATATAAACAGAATAATTCAAGTTGTTTTGTTGTGATATATTACGCACATTTTCATCATGCATTTCTTATTAAAGGGACAGTTCACCCCAAGATGAAAATGCTGTCATTAATTCCTCACCCTCACGTCTTTCCAAACCCGTAAGACTTCCGTTCATCTTCAGAACACAAATGAAAATCTTTTTGATGAAATCCGAAAGCTCTCTGACCCCTCCATAATGTTTAATTAACACTTTCAAGGCCCAGAAAGGTACACTGAAAAAAAACATAAGTAAGATTTACTTAATTTTTCTTTCACAAGTTTTTGCACGCATATTTTTAAAGTAAATTTCACATAGGTGTAATGGAGGCCAGCTAGTAGTTGCTGTGCGAGTAAACCTCACTCCTCTGATCTCAAGAGACGCTTTAGTGACTGACGCTAGGGGTTGCCGCCTTTAGCCTCCTTGTTAGAGCGTCTGACTCTCATGCCGGCGGACCCGGGTTCAAGTCCCGCTAGGAGCGGGCGGTGCGAACAGGAAGGGTTACATTGGTGCCGTGACCCGGATGGGAGTGAGGTTTAAGGGGGTGAGTGTAACCAGTGCCGCCGCTCCCATTACGCGCAAAATGCTCTCTCGGCGGGCGGTTCGAACAGTAGGGGTTACATAGGGAATTAAGTAAACTCTACTTAAATAAGTTAAGTAAAATTAACAAAGAAATAAGTATTTTGAACTTGTTCAGTAAAAGGTTGAAGTTTCTTTGAGTTTTTTGAGTTTTTAAGTGTATGCTTTACTTTGAAATATCTAAGTAAATAACACAATATATATTGTGTAGATACCATTTCTATATAATAGAAGTAACACAGCACCTGAACACCAAGACCTCAATACTTGGTACACAATGCACAGTGACGGTAACATTTAATGGATTGTTTTTGAGTGTGAATGTGTCATTTTGAGTTGAAAATGAACTCCAAATGTCACAAAATGGCAAGTTAATAAACCTAACAACAGAAGCAATGAAACAACAGTGTAAATACAGCTGGAAAACAGCAAAAAATCAACCATATTAATTATTCAAACTCCAGTGCTTGATGGGAACACCAGAATGAGAAAAGTTGAGTAGTTTTACTTAACTTTATAACGTTTATATTTACGCTTTAATTACTACAAGCTTGAATTGAGTAAAAATACTTTTTTAATTCTTGCCTGAACTAAGTTTTTCATGTACGCGTAAAACGTCAGGCGTAAAAGCGTCATTTTTAAAAAAACGCCTCGGGTTCGTTTTTTTTTTTTGACGCGGCGCGTTAAAAACTGGCCGACCAATCAGATCGGCGCTTTTGTTCACGTGCCTGGAGCTGCTGAAGTTACAGTAAAACACGACTTGGTGGCGCTCAAGCACAAAACGGTCTAGCCGAGCACACATTGGCGAAGAAGACAATGCAACGAGGAAAGATGAACGTCGAGCTGCTGGTCTCGTTGGTGTCTGAACACAGAGAGTTGTTTGACTGTTTGACAGCTGCTGGAGCTGCTGGAGCTGCTTGAGAAATCCATGTTCTAGTATGTGAGAAAGTTATGTGTGTTTCGACTAACATGTAAATACTCTCTCTCTTCTTCTTCTTCTGTGTGACAAGGGATGCAGCGAGCGCAGCGCCACCTTGTGTACCGGGCTATTTCTGTTTTTCAATAAGCGCCATCTAATGTCAGGGAGTGAAATTGCACGTTCACTCGGCGCATCACGAGTGAAAATCGCTTGGGTGTGAACACTCAAGACGCGCCGAAAAACGTCACGAAAAACGCTGGCGATAAACGCGCGCGATATTCGTCCCGGTGTGTACAGGCCTTTAATGTTATGAAGCGTTGAGAATACTCTGTGCAGACAAAACAGACAAAAATAACGACTTTATTCAACAATTCTCTTCAACGTCATTCTCCTACTCTGTTGATGTAATAAAAACAGTGCAGCGCTTCCGGGTTCTACATCAGAACGCTCCTGAGTCAGCATCACACGCATTCGTTGTGGTGCTCGCGTGAACAGCGGAACACCGAACCGCTGCACTTTTTTTACTATGTCGACAGAGTAGGAGACTGACACAGACGAGAAGAAATGGTTGAATAAAGTCGTTATTTTGAGGGTTTTTGCGCACAAAAAGTATTCTCGTCGCTTCATAACATTAAGGATGAACCATGGAGTCACATGGACTATTTTAACAATGTCTTTGGTACCTTTCTGGGCCTCGAAAGTTGCAATGACGTTGCTGTCTATTGCTGGTTCAGAAAACTTCATTTGAGTTCTGAAGATGAACGAAGGTCTTACAGGTTTGGAACAACATGAGGGTGAGGAATTAATGACAGAATTTACATTTTTGGTTGAACTATCCCTTTAAGTTAAAAAAAGTTTAATAGGTAAGAAATGTGTTTAATGCTTATACCTCATAAAGTTAAGAGCAGATCGGAAACACACACACACACACACACACACACAAATCATATTTTAATAAGTTAATCATTTATTTGTATCATATAAAATGGATAGTTCACCCAAAAATGAAAATTAGCCCATGATTTACTCTCCCCCAAGCCATCTTAGGTATTATATGACATTCTTCTTTCAGACGAATACAATCAGAGTTATATTAAAAATGTCCTGGCTAATCCAAGTGATGAAGTGATGCGTTTTTGTAAGAAAAATATTTAAAACTTTAACCGCGAACCTCCTTCCGTATTCAACTTACAAAGAAAGTGTAACGTCTCTCGCAGTTCAAAACGCTTATGCTATGTCTGATGTCATTGTCATGGCAGGCGGACTGGCAGAAGCTATATTTTACTTTATAAAGTTTTAAATATGGATACTTTTCTGACACAAACCCATCGATTCACTTCAGAAGGCCTTTATTAACCCCCTGGAGCCGTGTGGAGTACTTTTATAATGGATGGATGCATTTTTTTGGGCTTCAAATTTTGGGCTGCCATTATAAAGCTTGGATTAGCCAGGACATTTTTTTATATAACTCCGATTGTATTCGTCTGAAAGAAGAAAATCATATACACCTGGCTTGAGGGTGAGTAAATCATGAGGTAATTAAAATGAGTGAACTATCCCTTTAACAGCAATTATAAAATATTGTTGGTGTTGTTGGTGCCTAGCGTTGTCGTGGTAATTCCATGTGAAGCTAATGAGGAAAGTATCTTTCATTGCTCCCAAGGGTCCTGCACACTGTATGATTTTTCTAAAAGTAAAGTATTTTCCTCTGCGAATGTTGCTTGTCAGACTGTACGAACATGATCCCCGATGTAATACATGTCACACTGTAGGATCTCAGTTGTCATTATGTCAGACTGTACGACAGTCAGACGCGAAAAACGGACGCAAGCAAGAGACTCGTACGGACTGAGTTTTACGTCATCAATCCGTGACACGTTCGGTAACGGTGAGACGCATTCACCGACACAATGGTAGCGTTCAGCAAACAACAAAAACAAGCGGTGGCATTTTTCAATCACCTGACTCTTTTGTTCCCTGTTGTGATTTGATGTTGTCGCACGAAATGCGTCATCAGGTTCTGCGCTCCTATTGGTTCTTGATTTGACGGTCGTCCTAGGAAAAGTCACACTGCAGGATTGCGCCTCAAATCTTCCGACACTGCCAGAATTTTGTCCGAGGTAAAATTTGATTGCAACGGTCATTAATCGGTTGTCGGTGCACATGTCAAACTAAGGATCAAAGACTTCAGATTTTAGCCTAGGATCAGAGAAATCTTTTAGGATTTCAAAATTTGTCTCAGACGGCCAAATCGTGGCCAAAATCGCACAGTGTGCACCCGGCTTTAGCCAAGCGCGTCCCAAACGGCTTCATTGTGACACACAGGTGCCCTGCTCCCTATAAAGTCCCCACTTCAAGGGCTCTGCCCTTCGGAGTGAGTAGGGCACAGGGAGGCTCACTTCTGATTGTAATTTGCCCTAACTCTGCATAGCATGAAACGCTGATGACGTGTGATGTCTGCGCAAGCAGGTGCACGGAGGTATGGAAATTCAGGCAGGACATCCATTGCATCGAATGCAATGATTGGACGAACATTTTATGGTCCGACTACTATGCCTTCCAATACGTTTAGACCACTTAACATAGTGAGTACTATCAGGATGTGAAGAGACTTTCAACCAGCATAACAAAAAAAACTTATTGAAAAAAAAAAAAATTCCCTTTGTTTTTTTCCTCAAAAATATTTTTTCCTTAGTACGGATTGTGGTGACAATTTACTTAATTAGCCAATGGCCACACTCTGTAAAGCCTTAGAGAACAACCAGTTTAACCAGCCCCATAGAAAAAGACACGCGGAAAAACGCACTTGTTGATTCGAGGCAGGACAGGACAGAGCTGAATAGCTGAATAGGGGGGGTGTTGGGAAATCTGTTTTCCACTGCTGTGCAGGACTCACTTCCCTGCAGTGCATACTTGAGCACATGGACGCAGGAGTGCTTTGAAATGACACCTCTCATGGACTAGACCATGATCTATTTATCAAAGAGAACACGAGGAAGTCACGCCAAAGAATCAGGTCTCGGGAAGATGCGAATCACATCCAAACCCCACAGTGTTGCTGCGCTGCTGTCAACTCTCTGCACAAGAATGAACGGAATATTGCAATGCCATTTGGGCCAGCTGCAGTTTATGCAATAAGCGCAGACAGTTCTCCGTATACCAAAGCACTGCCAGCGGCGAGTCAATCTTGCAACGGGGTTCGCGTTGACCGCGCAGCATCGAAGTTGAAGACGCTCTCGCGCATGAGACCTAGGCTACCAGAAAGGCTCAGAGATGTTCTCGTGGAATATGGACAGAATGATTGACGTGGAAGCTTCAGAACGGTAAACGACCCGTGTGTGCAACAATGCAGCGAATTTTCCAGAGGAGACGGATCCGCACACTGCGCTTGGTTTGGTCGCTCATGGCCGCGCTCGCGCTGTCACTGGCCGTGTGCAGTGCCATATTTACAGTGTGGACATTGCGACAAACGCGGGACCTGTCGAGGTCTTTCCAAACTCTGCAGGAGCGCTTGGAGCAGGTAAACGCGACGGCTCGTTTGCATTGCTTTTTTTTTTTTTTGTCTTTCAAGCGCATGACAGATGCATGCATGCACTCTCAAGCACATTTGTCAAACAGTTCTCACTAACCATGCAGTGATCGTGCAATTACGCGTTTCTTTTTTTAACCACGAGGTTATCCGTGCTATTGTGGTCCTGACCATGCAAACCCTTTGCAAGCTCTTTTAGGGGAGGTATATCATGAGGAATGCAAGCATATAATTTCGAGGCACTTGATTATACAAACATACAGCTGCGGCACCGCTGGGGGTCTGCGGGACCCTTTTTTATGAGCCTTCCAGACTTTGCGCGCGGGGTGCTGTGAGTTATGGCCTATTTAGTTTCTAAAGTCGCTGCCAAGTGTGATGGTTTTGTTGCCAATTTTGCTCCATGCTTAGGGCAATTTACTGGAAATCTTAGACTGCTTGGCACGAGCGCGTTTCGAAGCCAATTGACATTGCCTTTTAAGCATCTTGTCTCGTAAAAGCATTTGTGTAATTATGGTTAAATGATTTGCGACTTGTAAGCTACCATTTAGAGCCGTAGCTTACCCTCAGATAAAGATGGGCAACTTTTTCATGAGTTCTTCCGCCGTTGTGGACGAAACACTACTGAATTTCTGTGGTGTTCTGAGAGGGCTCATGCACAACTATTCCGCAGCGCTTCTGAGCACGACCAGTGTTCGATTCCAGAACGAATGACTCTTATGAACCGATTCTTTTAGGGAATCAAATTATACAGCATGGCCCCAGAGCGATTACTGCACGAAGGGCTCGAGGGCCGGTTCTTTTTAGTGACTTGAAAGCACTTCTGAATCGGTCTTATAGCAGTTGCTGAATTAACTTGTGGTTAATGAACTGGCATGTGTGGTTTGAGTTTTGCTGCAGGCTACTTTAGGCTCCTGACACTTAATTCAAATGATTTGTTGAATAATGAAATAATGAATTAAATACCAAATTTTTTTGTTTGTTTGAGTTTTTCAAATTCCAACCGAATTTGAGCGAGATTCGTTCACTTAACAGATTCATTCACGAACGAAACATCACAAACTCAAAGACGGTCGAAAAAAAAAAGTTAAAAACACCATGGCAGGTGTAAAGGTATGCTTATTTCCATACCTTATTTGTAGATTAAATTAATTCTCTGACTGTGAACTCATCTCACATTAGAGTTCACAAACTGCTAGCAAGGTTTTAAATAAATGTTGCCAGAAAATATATCGGCTACTTCCTTGTTTATGTGTGTTAAAAATGGAGGGAGTATGTTTTCTGTGGATTTTCTGAAATTGTTTTGTTTGAGAAAAACATGAAATTATCTAAAACTCTAAAAAATGCTGGGTTAAAAACAACCCAACTTTGGTCAAAATTGAACAAATCCAGCACTCGGTTGCTTCATGAGCGCTTCAAAGCTTCATGATGCTGTGTTTTGAAATCGGTCAGCACACCGGGAAACTGTTTTGCGCGTCTTTTGCTGTTATTTTTGTTGGCAAATGGGAGTTTGCGCTTCTTCATGGTTTCACCGATATCTATGGTTTCTCCACGGGGTTTGTAGCCACGGGGTCGATGACGTTCGCGTCGGGTAATTACGTCACTTCAAAACGTTCCCATGGCAATAGGCGGAAATGGCGGCTCTTGTGTGAAGTAAACAACATTTTTTCAGCTTTCTGCTAATATATATATATGACTTTTTTGCAACGAAAATGCAGGGATTATGAAATCATGCTAGCCCCGCATATTTTGCACGCGGAAATAGGCAATTTATGCGGCGAAAGTGCGGCGTATTTGAAAAAATGCGGCCCCCGCATAAATATGCGGAATTTGGCTGATTATGCGTTAAATCACGCGATCGCATAATCGCGTTTTTCTGGAGGGACTGATTATTTTACTCACACTGCTGTCCGCCATCCCGTTAAAAACCTCTTTTTCTTAAGCTAATTAACTTATGTTCACGTTTCCCTCATTCATGTGTTGAGCGCCACCTCGAGAAGCATTAACGGCTCGTTTCCACCGGGCGGTGCGGTACGGTTTAGTACAGTGCGATTCGAGACCATAAAACCCTGATACGACTTGATACTTATGATAGGCATGGTGTAGCAATCGACGTCAATCTCGCCTGCAGATCTTGTTCTTGCTTCTCGGCATGTGGCTGTTTGTCACAAAAAGAAGACACGCTTTGTTTGAGCCAAGGCTGCAGGGAAAAACACAGCCGAAAAAGCACGCGCAAGTGACGATTCTCTGTCAACCAATCAATGTTCTGCAGTGAGTCTAGCTCCATCCTTTAGTACCGCACTACTGTGCTAGGTACCCCATCGGAAGGGTGCCAAAAATGTGGTACGGTACGGTTTGGGATTAGGGTACCATACACAACTTCTGACAATGGAAACAGTGATAATTGCGTACCGTACTGAACCGTACCGCTCAGTGGAGCCATTTGTAACGACACTGGGAGCAGAGAAATCTATTTAAAGCACCTTATTTTATTAATTAAAATATCAATATCGATATTTGCCGCCAATGTATCGATTCTCTTATTGCATGGAGAAGGACAACAATATATTGCCCTATCGATATTTTGTCCCACCCCTAGTCTCAGTGAGATTGACTGGCTGGGTAACACAAAAACTACCCAACCATAGAAAAAATAACCCAACAGGCTGTGTAGAAAAATACAAACACTTTTTTAGAGTGTAGGGTTTGGCTTCAGCTGCATTCATCTGTTTTATAATCAATATCTGGCAACAGTACATCGTTTTTCCACGTAGGCGAGCAATTCACTAGCGCTATTGTGCATATTAATTTAATTACTGCATTCCCCCCCAAATATTTCACCCCTAAAAAGCAAAATGTTTACAGCTCTGCATATTTAGCACAGTACAATTTGTGTGCACTGACTGCACTCCCCAACTGTCTATGTCTATACTCCATCTGCATGGAGGAGATCGAAAGTCCAGATGGACAGGTACTCACTCACTTCTAGGCACAACCGCAGTTCCTGTTGCCAAACATTTGTTAAACTGCTGACAAAGCTTTCACATGCTTGTCACATTGTTTGTCAGCCTTTTCTTTTCCACATAATTTAAAGTTTCCTTTTAACAGAGAAGCATTCCGGGAATGTATTGCATTAAAAGAGAGAGGAAGAAAAAAAAAACGTAAAAGGTGTTGTTACCGGTTTTCATTTAGGGGAAGTGGTTGACCTATTAAAAACTTGAGTTTCAGCGTTTGCCAGGCTTCTGGCGACTGTTTGTTTGTGTCTCGCTCAGGAACGCCTCCAGCTTGATTATTTCAAAAGCTATGACTACTGCACGGGTTACCCGCAAAACGCCAGTTAATAGAAGCCAGCAGTGTTTTTCTCCCCAGTGGCCTGCTCGAACTTGACACATATATTAGGTTCCTTCCCCGGGCCAGTCACGCTGGTCTCACATATCTGTCTGCAAAAGCCGTTGAAAAATGTTATTCTGTCTTCTTCTCCCGCTCGTTATTTCTCTCTCTCTCTCTCTTGCAGGTGAATATGCAGCGCAAGGCCATCTTCCAGCTCATCCTGGAAAAACGCGAACTGCTGGAGAGCCAGAGGTTCCGCAGAGATGGTACTGAAGGACACCATATGTCATAATGTCAGGCATGCCGCCAGTTATTGAAATCCATTCAAAGCACTTGACTAGTAAAGACTGAAAAAATGATCTGTGATTATGACAGTTTCACACGCAGACCATCCATTATAGCAATCATAGATTACACTTTGAGGGGAATTGGATAAAACCACAGAGATTAAAAAAATGCACAAACACGTAGCCGTAAAACTGACACATGACAGCTGTTGTCAGAAAACCTTGGATCACCTGCAGTCGTTCCAGCTGCAGAAGGATGATCTTTGCTCATTGCACAGAATATTTACAGAGACCAAAACTGTTTTGGACACCAAGCCACCTTGGGTAAACCATTGGGCATATGTTTCCAAAAGCTGCAACAGGAAACAGTAGGCAGCAGGCTGAATGACAGCAGAAATTACAGGTTTGAGCTGGATGGACACGCACACGGCAAAACCCAACTGGCATAAGGACCGCAAGGGCATATTGGTTTTAGCAACCTTCTAAAACAAGTGCATTGGAGCCAGAAACGGCTTTAATTAGTAATACACTGTGAACCCTACAGCGCTCAAAATGATTCATTGATTTGAGATGGGTAAACTTAAAAGGATAGTTCACCCAAAAATGGCAATTATCCCATGATTTACTCACCCTCAAGCCATCCTAGGTGTATAAGACTCTTTCAGACAAACAAGCTCTTCGAAGCTTTATAATGGGAGTGAATGGTGGTCCTGATTTTGAAGTCCAAAAAAGTGCATCCATCCATCATAAAAGTAATCCATACTACTCCAGGGGGTTAATAAAGGCCTTCTGAAGCAAAGCGATGGGTTTTCTTGTAAGAAAAATATCCTTATTTAAAACTTTATAAACTAAAATAACCCCTGGCGCGATGAATGACGCAGGATTGTAGGAGTAGCGTAAGCTTTGACGAATAGGGCAGGGCAACAAATTCCTCTTCTCTTAAATTGAAATCCTCCGACATATCTCTTTAAAAAATCTCATTTTAGATTTGACCGGTGTTTTGTTTTGCTCTATCCTCTGCAGTCCGCGCTCGTCCTTACATCATGCGTCAAGGGTTACTCTTTCAGCGAAAATCGATGTGTATGGCCGTCTATCGGAAGCCAGTTATTTTAGTTTATAACGTTTTAAATATGGATATTTTTCTTACACAAACCCATCGCTTCACTTCAGAAGGCCTTTATTGACCCCCGGAGCTGTGTGGATTAATTTTATGATGGATGGATGAATGGATGTGCTTTTTTTGGGCTTCATAATCTCGACCCCCATTCATCCCTGTTATAAAGCTGGGAAGAGCAATTATATTTTTTAACATAACTCTGATTGTATTCGTCTGAAAGAAGAAAGTCATACACCTAGGATGGCTAGAGGGTGAGTAAATTATGGGATAATTTCCATTTTTGGGTGAACTATCCCTTTAAGTTAACAAATTAGTTCAACCGAATTAACTTTTATGAGTATTTAGAACTTTTTTTTAAAGACACATTTAAGTAATCTGAATCGCTTCATTGTTTTGAGTTTTCGACATACTTAAATTGAACTGAAACTGGGCTTGGATTTCTATTCTATTTCCCAGCATTCTTTGCTATGAAACTTGAAAGTTTTAAATAATGTTTTTTTTTTGGTTAAAGTCCCAGTGAACCGGAAGTTGCAACTGATTTTATTTCAGGGCTGTGAAATATTTCCTAGCGAAACGGAATATTGAATAGAGGGCAGGGTTTAACTTCAGCGCTCCTCCTCTCCATCTCTCGCTCATAGCAGACTAACGGTTGGAGGGGAGTGGTTAAGGATATTCAAACCCAAGCCGTCACACAGTCGTCATCGGAAAGGGAATGCCATTCAAGACCGGAAGTTACTTTTTATATTTTGATTACCACAGCAAACAATTTTTTTATGTGTATTAACTTGCACGGATTAGTTGTTCACCCTAAAACCTGTAAAGTGGGCTAACAAACTAAATAAGATCGATTTTGATTGCATGAGGACTTTAAGGTGGAGATTTAGTAGTATTTAATGTGCTATATGTTAGTTTAGAGAAGTTTCTGTTATGTTTTTTTTTTGTAGAGTTACCATCATGGTGACGAGTGGAGCATGAGATTAATTTGAGAACAGATATATGTTAAATGTTCTATATCGCTGCACTCATTTAGCAATTGCTATGCTATGCTATCAAAGCACTGTGTTAGCTAACTGAATTAGCTAGTTAACACTAGCTAAGTTTCCACTACTAAAAATATTTAAGTTGAGATAAAGCCACTGTTTCACTATTTCACTGTTAAGAGTAATTAAAAATATATGAGTATTACTTAAACTTTGAATTTCTTAACTTAAAAATGTTGATGTAACTGATTACCTCAATTTTTTTTGAGTTTTGCCAAATTATTCAGGCTCACAGTGTCGACTTACTTTAGTTCTGTTGCAATTATGCGATAAGACGTCTCAAGGCCATTCTCCAGAGTACATGGTGGAAAAAAAAACAGTGCCAACGGGGTAAAAACATCAGAACGTGAGGAGCTCAGGCCAAAAAGATCAACAAAATAAACATTAGCGTTGAACAGATGGAGCTTCAGAAGTCTAATGAGCAGCCGCAAGTCTTCAGCTGACACCTGACGGCTGTCTGATTTCAGAGCCAAAATGCTTATCCACAATCATTCCTCAAAATATATTGTTTTCCTAGCCCAGAATAGTGCCCCTTAGGGACAGTCACGGCTTCAAGTTAAAGCGGTCAGCCAGAAATAACAGTCGCTTTAACCATTTCTATGAGGCTCCTTTTGAAGTCTGAGACGTAGGTGATCAGTCAATGCATATTTTGACGGACTACCGGGAGTTCAGGCAGCTCCCCTGAGGCCAGATTTCGAGAGTCTCTGGAGAGGGGCAAAGAAAAAAGAACACATTTCTCAAGGTGGTTTGTCTGAATAATTGCATTTAGTTGAACGGTAGCCATAGCTGTTAATCTATCTCATTTCATAGGACGATTATTTTCTGCATAAGAAGGAGCCAACAATTCGTTTTTCTTGCCGTGAATAGTTTTTAGTTTTGCCTCTTTGTTGACTGGAAGCAGCTGGTGGGGTGAAAGTAGAAAATACTGTGTGCCTGTTACTGAAAACAAAGGCTAGGAGAAGTGTAGAACAGAGCTGAAAGGAAATATTTCACCATCTGCTTTGCCGATCAGGACTTCAGCTGGTGTATAAATTATTCTAGATCAATCCACGATGTTTGCATCTGCACAGCTGTTTAATGCTGGAAGTTGCATGAGCTCTGCATGGATGACTCGTATCTGCATCCCAGAGAGTTTTGTCTCTTTTTCCAAAACATGCCTTTCTTTTGTCTTTATCATGCAAGCGGGAGGGAGGAAAGGAAATGGACGCAAAGTGGCCTCTCATTTTGAGAGTAAGTGGCCGGTATTGCAAATCATTTCATTTATCAATGAAACACACAATTACTGTTTTCACCCCCATCCTAATATACATCTCATTTTTCAACAGTAACCAATAATTCCTTCGAAAAAGGTGAGTTTTTTTTGGGAGTATATATATATGCGTCATGTGGAATATTCTCTAACAGTGTGTGTCACGTGGAATATATATGTGTGCATCCTAGTGGGGAATGAGGGAGTCATTAAAGGATGGACTGAGGAGCAGCTGAATATGAGCAGGGCAGTGCATTATAATCCAGAGACCGGCACCTTCAAAGTGGAGCGCAGCGGCGTCTACTTCCTGTACTGTCAAGTGAGTTAACAGGACCAGTTTTCAGCAAACTTTCCACGTGCATCACCTGCATTGGTAGCATATATTAAGAGACACAGTGTGTATATATACAGTGTTGGGTAAGTTAGTCTAATTAATCACTAGCTACTAAATACATCTTCAAAAGTTGTATTACTGTACTGATACCAAGCGGCAACCTCCCGCGGTCTCTCTTGAAGCCAATACGGAAGTGACTTAAACTGCAATTCATCGACTGGCCACTAGGGACAGGCTCCAGAAGGAGCAGAATCTCATTGAGCCCCATGTTAAAATGCCCAACTTTACAACAGATTAAAACATGTTTACAGTCTGGTACAAATTGTGGTTTTGGTCTATACGGCTAATTTTGTCCTTCATGACAACTGTGAGGGGGGTGAATTTATTTAATAAATAATTTGTTTACATTATATAAAGCCTTAAAGATCTGCATAATTAAGGGCGTGGCCACAGGTGGATTGCCACTATGGTCGAGCTAGACGGCCGTGGTTTCAGCAACCAGGCACCTCAGCTCCACCCACGTCCGGTCTCTTTGCCCATTTCCTGTTATCCAGGAGTGACGTGCGGTGACGCCCTGCCAAGATGGCAACAGCTGACTTTTAGGCTTCAAAACTGCTCTTCGGAAACCTACGGGTGACGTCACGGACACTATGTCCATATTTTTTTACAGTCTATGCTGATTACTCTCTCTAAAAAGTATTGCATTACTTATTACTAGTTACTTTCTAAATCCCATATCAACCTCGACCAGTTGAACAATTCAAGCATAGACTTGAAACTGCTTTTAATTCTTTCAAATAAATAATACAAAATTGCTTAAATTATTCTTGAACTGATTCTTGAACAGTATTTAAAGGGAGGTTATATTAAAAACATTTTACCATTAGATGTTAAATTTCAATGTTTATATATATATATATATATATATATATATATATATATATATATATATATATATATATATATATATATATATATATATATATATATATATATATATATATATACAGGGAGTGCAGAATTATTAGGCAAGTTGTATTTTTGAGGATTAATTTTACAACATTAATAATTAAACAACAACCATGTTGTCAATGAACACAAAAAACTCATTAATATCAAAGCTGAATATTTTTGGAAGTGGTTTTTAGTTTTAGCTATTTTAGGGGGATATCTGTGTGTGCAGGTGACTATTACTGTGCATAATTATTAGGCAACTTAACAAAAAACTAATTTATACCCATTTCAATTATTTATTTTTACCAGTGAAACCAATATAACATCTCAACATTCACAAATATACATTTCTGACATTCAAAAACCAAACAAAAACAAATCAGTGACCAATATAGCCACCTTTCTTTGCAAGGACACTCAAAAGCCTGCCATCCATGGATTCTGTCAGTGTTTTGATCTGTTCACCATCAACATTGCGTGCAGCAGCAACCACAGCCTCCCAGACACTGTTCAGAGAGGTGTACTGTTTTCCCTCCTTGTAAATCGCACATTTGATGATGGACCACAGGTTCTCAATGGGGTTCAGATCAGGTGAACAAGGAGGCCATATCATTAGATTTTCTTCTTTTATACCCTTTCTTGCCAGCCACGCTGTGGAGTACTTGGACGCGTGTGATGGAGCATTGTCCTGCATGAAAATCATGTTTTTCTTGAAGGATGCAGACTTCTTCCTGTACCACTGCTTGAAGAAGGTGTCTTCCAGAAACTGGCAGTAGGACTGGGAGTTGAGCTTGACTCCATCCTCAACCCGAAAAGGCCCCACAAGCTCATCTTTGATGATACCAGCCCAAACCAGTACTCCACCTCCACCTTGCTGGCGTCTGAGTCGGACTGGAGCTCTCTGCCCTTTACCAATCCAGCCACGGGCCCATCCATCTGGCCCATCAAGACTCACTCTCATTTCATCAGTCCATAAAACCTTAGAAAAATCAGTCTTGAGATATTTCTTGGCCCAGTCTTGACGTTTCAGCTTGTGTGTCTTGTTCAGTGGTGGTCGACTTTCTGCCTTTCTTACCTTGGCCATGTCTCTGAGTATTGCACACCTTGTGCTTTTGGGCACTCCAGTGATGTTGCAGCTCTGAAATATGGCCAAACTGGTGGCAAGTGGCATCTTGGCAGCTGCACGCTTGACTTTTCTCAGTTCACGGGCAGTTATTTTGCGCCTTGGTTTTTCCACACGCTTC